>CM056606.1:3367637-3649750 GCA_029721355.1 Tegillarca granosa | reverse complement strand
AGGTGTTGCACTGGTTTCATAAAAAAATTAATTTTCATCAAAAACTTACCTCTCCGACTAACATCTCAAATATCAGTACACCTAAACCCCACCAGTCGACTGAGCGGGTATAAGATGTCTCCGTTAATACTTCAGGTGCCAAGAACTCAGGAGTACCACAGAATGTGCTGGTTCTATCACCAAACCCCATACCTTCCTTACATAAACCAAAATCAGCTATTTTTAAATAACCTTCTTGGTCTAATAACAAATTATCTAATTTTAAATCTCTGAAAAATACAAATAAATATCATGAAAATGAGGGTTTTGAAACTTTGTTATAATGCATTTTTAATCAATAACTTTGTCCTTGCTTATCGCAAAATAGAGAAGGCCAGTGGTTTAAAAACTTTTTATAATACCCTTCAGTAACTTCGCCATCTTGCTTATAGCCACAGCAACTTGGGAGTCCAAAGGTCTATTTCATTTACACTTCTCTGAAGTCTTCCTTCCTATATTGCCCAACCGTTTATAATTATCAGTTTGCTTACCCAAGGTCGGAGGTTTATTCCAGGCACTCCAGTTTCCTTTAACATTTCAGAAATGACTGCCTCAATATGTGAAAGAATCCTGACTTGGGCATTAAATACCATTATACAATCCCTTTATAATCCAAATTCTGACTGAACAAATGGTAGCAATGAATCAAGGTTTTACTGTACATGAACCTATCAGAATTCGACACAAAATGTAGGCACAAACTTTTTTAAAAGTCCTTTATACAGATACATGTATCTCTCAACTGTGTGGATGCATAACTTTAAAAAGGTTGTCTTTTAAATTTAACAACAGACACTAGTGTAAATGCAGGGATATGGCAATAAGATTTCTTTTAATTAGTGCAGGTGAGCTTAAAGTATGTGTATTTAAGTTGCGGTCAAAGTCTATAAAATATACCAAAGCACTGAAAGTATTGAACAGCAGGATTGGAAATATTCATAAATAAATTCAACTTATCACAATTTCTCACCTATATACAATATTATGTTCATGTAGATACTGTAATCCTAATACTACACAGCCAGAATAAAATACAGTTCTAGGCTCCGAGAACACATCACTGTGTATGTGCATCATTAAATCTCCACCACATGCATACTCCATCACAAATATCACATGTTCCTGAAAGATATTAAAAATGATTTTCAGCATTTCCAAAACTAATAACTTGAAAAATTCTCACTTTCAGAAAATACATGTATCGTTCTTTATTTAATGTTTGGAAAACAAAATCATAACCAATACATGAAATTAATATGCTAACCATTTTAAAGAAGTGGAGTTTACCAGACAAAATGGATAGATGTCTGAGTGAAATAGCTTTTAATTTAAAAGGCTCATAGGTTCAAACCAAGACTAAAACAGTCTTTTGAGAGAAAAAAAAAACATGATATCAGGTTTAGGAGTTAAATCTAAGATTTGACCATAACTTTTGACCTACACAACTTAATTTCATATGGACATAGTCATGTATCACCTAATTTTGGTATAAATTTGTAGCAAATTTGATCAAAATCCATCCATTGATGTTACAGTTGTTGAGAGGATACAGCATAGGGAGACAGAGACAGACAGACAAAACTAGTGATTTCAACATCTCCCTAATCTATAACTAGATGGGGCCTAACAATTAAGCAGCATTGCTCCACTCCAACTACTTAGGAAGCAGATTCACCTTGTCAAACAATAGTGTCTAACCAAGGTGCTTCACTTGTATCCTAAGATGATGAAAATCCCACTGAATAATGACCTAGGCCCATTGAGGCTATAGACTCATGAAAGACTTTAAATCAGACTTACCTCTGTCTGAAAGCAGGCAAATAAATTAACTAAGAAAGGATGTCGCATGGAATTAATCACTTCAAATATTCTTTTCTCTGACATTAAACTCTCTACTTCATCTCTAGCTAATATGTCAGCTTTCTTTAATGCTTTTAAAGCAAAATATTCCCCTGTATTTTTGTATTGCGATAAAATAACCTAAAAAATACAACAAAATCACATGTATATTAATTTCTTTTATTAAATATGTGATTGAAAAAAAGGACCTGCCAATCTAATGTCAGAGATTTTAATCTGCTACATATAATGCCTAATACAAGCCCCTTCCCTATGATCTATATTTAATCTTTGTTCCAATCTGTGTTGTTGATTTTGACTAAATCATAAATTATAAATTTTCCCTCATGCAAAACATTCCTGAATTTGAATGCATATAATTTTGGAACTTTGGATTCAATAATTTTGAAATGTTTGGCTGTGTTTTTGTCTATCAGCTTTTTCAGCTGTAAGGGTCCCTGATGAGGAATCAACTCCTGAAATGTGCACATATGGCACATCAAAGCTGAATATGTATTTTTTAAAAAAAACTATATATAAATAACTAAGTCAAAAATTGCAACATTTACATTTAAACTACTTTTTTGTATGTAATTTCTCATTGAATTCTTTTCCCAAAAAATTCTATTAAACAACATTTATTACCAATATTTTATGGGCCCTTGACACAATATCAAGAATAAGTGTTACAGCCCTGATTGTTAAACTGAATTTACCTATTTTGTTGTATGAATGAAACTGTCCTAATCTAAATGTTCCAACACCCCAAAAAACACTGCAAAAGTCAAAATTTTCTGCCAATTTACCTATAGCTGGTGACAACTCAATGTGGTGAAATATTCTTGACTGGGACATAAAACCCAATTAAATCAATCAATCAATCAATCTTTAACGTACCTTTCCAAAATGTCCTCTACCTAACACACTAATTGTTCTAAACTCATCTATCTGTACATGTTGGTTAGAGTAACTGAAACAGAAAATATACAATCAATATTATTTGGAGTTTTCACAATCAGTAGAGTGGAGTGGAAGAATGGTATTAATAATCAATAAAGATCCTTATAATTTAATTGAGGTGGCCACATCTGGGGTAATAGGAGAAACAAGACTACCCCCCCCCCCTTTTCTCTCAATTGTGAATATTCCCCAGTTGGATTCTTAAGCCCTAGTTTATAACTTTGGGAGAAAAACATTTTTAATGCAAATAGGACAACTTAAGCACATTTTCAAAAAAAAAAAAAAAAAAAAAATCAGGGGGTTGCTTAAGATGCTACTTGCATGGTAGTGTTTCTAAAATTATTCTATAAGATCATAACTTCTATAATTATAATAATTATACATGTTATAATATGTGACTATATGTACTTACTCTGGTTCTTGTAAATATACCGGAGTAACCGGTTGTTTTTGTGATGTAGTTTCTATATACATTTGTTGTGGTTGTTGTGCTGTAGGTATAGGCGGAGCCGGTCGTTTGGTATGTGTAGGTTCTTTGGAAGAAGGAGTATTAACATGTATCACATCATTATCTAAATCTATTGTGTTAGATTGATCATCTGGTAAGAAATCAAACGCATCCTAAAATAAAATATTACAAATGCTAGAATTAAACAAATACGCTAGAATCGTTAATATTAATTGGGTTAAAATTTTAGGGTTTTGCAAATTTAAAAAATTTGTTGGACATAAATTTCCTTGAATTTAGTTTAGTGAAAATACACATAAATGCTACAGGGGGCCCTGGTAATTAAAAATTTTCTCATTTAATATTGTAGTTTTCCACAAACCCACAACAACAGCGAAATTCATTCCCGAATGATCATTTGTAATTTCACAGTGTAAAGGATTTGATCATTTAAAGCGTTTCAACAAACTTTTAAATAAAAATCAGTTTCAGACTCTGTGATAATTCAAAATTTTTTTTCACTTACACTTAGACAGCAATTTAGGGATAGTAGAAAAAATATAACCACCTGATAAACTTTCAAGGTACTTGTGACCAACTGCCTTTTTTACCAGTCAGTAATTATTTAATCTCTTATTGATAGAACAGTTTGTATGACTGTTGCCCTCATCAATTGTCAGTTATTGTGTAACAATCTGTAGATACTACAACTGTAATAACAACTTAGTCCTATTCAAGACAGTGTACGTATGATTTCGCTTTTACTTCAAGCCATTCAGGAATGATTGTTCATGTAAGTGCATGAAACCAGTATCTTAAATAGGCCTCTTGTATGACTGTTGCCTTCATCACTAGTCAGTTATTGTTTAACATTTTGTAGATACAACTCCAATAAACACTGCCCATCAAGACAGTGTACATATGCTTTCATTTTCATTTCCGTCATCTAGAAATGATTGTTCACATAAGTTCATGCGACCAGTATCTTTCACAGGCATCTTGTTACCCTCATCATTAGTCAGTAATTGTATTGTGTCCTGTAGAGACAGCATCTACATGTAATTGTCCTGTAGACACCTGTAAATTTACCTGTATGATCTTCTCCTGTTGTTGATGAGGTGGTGTAGTGAACTCTTTAGGTGGTGGGTGACTGGGTAACCTGGGTGGTTTTTCCACAGGTGAAACAGGTGTTGTGTAAGTATTTGACTCTGGTGAAAAGTTAATCTGATGAATAGGAGGACCACGGTCACTGGCAGTAACTCCTGTGTAATTAAACAATTAATAAAGACAAATCCCCACATATTTAAATTTACATTTACAATAATAATGATCAATAAGCCTGGTTTAAGAGCAATATTTGTATAATAACCTTAATACCTTGATTTCCTTGATAACGTCACTTTTTTTATGGACATACATGTACACATGTACGTGTAAATCACTTTACCTGACTGTTCCAGTGACTGGATTTGCTTGTCATAAATGGCAGTGTTTGAAAACTCAAATGCTTTTACTGAGTCACAATGACTTGTGTTTCTAATGTTTACAAATTTGAAGTCACAATTGAAGTTCAAATGAACAGGATAAACAAAATTTATAGGTATTAATTAATACCTTAAAAGGTTTTCATTTCAAAAGGATAAAATCTTGAACATTCAATAAGTTGTTACACTTATCTGCTACATGTACATGTTTATGATATTCTGTGAAAACATAGTAGTACTTTCTAAACCAAAGCACATATATAGAACTTCAAGACTGACTTCTTTCTTAAATTACCAGTTGGTAGAGTGCTCGCTCCGTAAGTGGGAGGTCATGGGTTCGTAACCCCGGCGTGATCTGACCCAAGACTTGAAAGTGGGTAGTAATTGTTCTTTCGCCAAGCACTTGGCATTATGAAATGAAAGTCACGGTTCTTTCGGATGGGAACTTAAAACAGAGGCCCATGGGCCTTAACGCTCACCTGAGGATATGGCCAACCTGAGGATATATCCAAAATCATTTGCACAAATAAATAAATTATTTTAATATACATGCCTATAAAAAAGTTAATAGTTTTCAAGATAATTAACAATTTGAGTCTTTTTATGCATCTATGACCTTGACCTTTAAACGTAAGACCTTGAATATTATATCAGAAAAATTGCCATATTAATTCCTACAATATTCTAATATACATGCCTATACAAAAAGTTAATAGTTTTCAAGATAATTAGCAATTTAAGTCTTCTTCTGCAGCTGTGACCTTGATCTTTCAATATATGACCTTGAGTCACATATTTAAATGATTGTCATATCAATACCTACAATATTCTAATATATATGCCTATGCAAAAAGTTAATAGTTTTGAAGATAATTAACAATTTCAGTTTTTTTATGCATCTATGACCTTGACCTTTAAATATAAGACCTTATATCTCATATCAGAATGATCTCCATATCAATTCCAACAATATTCTAATATACATGCCAATACAAAAAGTTAATAGTTTCCAAGATAATTAACAATTTCAGTCTTTTTATGCACCCATGACCTTGACCTTTGAACATATGACCTTGAGCCATATATCAAAATGTTCATCATGTCAATACCTACAATATTCTAACATACATGCCTATACAAAAAGTTTATAGTTTTCAAGCTAATGCACAACTTTAGTTTTTATTAGCAAAAAAATAACATTTCAGGGGCAACAACTCCTATATGCATTATCATCGTTTCGAAACTTTGTACCTTTTTACATTTTGTCATGCTGAACATTTTAACAATGTTTTGATATTATATATCTCTTAAAAATTGGAAGAAAACAGCCTAAAACTGCACAAATTAAAAACTAGGTCATGACCTTGAACTTTGACCTTGACCCCTATTTGAAGGTTATTTCAAGAAAAAGTCAAAACTGAAAACCCAATGTCAATATCTATTCATATAGTCAAGTTATAACAATTTGAAGCCATTTTACGAAATTTTTTAAAATCTAACACAAAAATGCGTAACCTAATTTATTACCAAATTTCATGAAATGAACAATTTATAAGCTTAAGACCCTAGAGAAGCCAAATATCACATCAGATTTTTTCTCCCATCATCGCTTTCAGGAGAAGAAGATTTTTTTAAGTTTTTTGGAACCATAGGTCACCTTGACCTAGTTTTGAAAGCCAGGACAACGTCCTGAACAAATCTGAATTGCACAGGCCCATATATGCATCTGACCAAGTTTCATTGAAATCTACCTTGTAGTTTCAGAAAAGAAGTGGAAAATGCAAAAGTTTATGCCGCGGACGCCGACGACGACAGACAAATTTTGATCAGAAAAGCTCACTTGAGCCTTCGACTTAGGTGAGCTAATAAACGAGTTCTTGTGTTACGGTAGGCGTGGCATGATAAAGAACCCTGCTGTATAATGCCATCACGCCAACACAAAGGCAAAATTTCTGCACTTTCGTCTATAGCTGACGACGTCTCGATATAAGTGAAATATTCTTGACATTAAACACCATTACTCAACTCAACTCTTTTTCTTAAATTTATTTAATTATTTTTTATTGGTTTTTAATGAATGGTGTTTTATTACCCCGGTCAAGATTCTTTTACTCACATGTATAGTGAAACAGACAGTTTTTGGATCAATGAGAAAACTAGGCAACCCCTAAAATACCACAAACAGACAAGTGTACTTACAAAACTTTAAAATTGTAAAAGGATCTGCCATAGAGACACCGTCTCATAAGGGAGCATTTACAGTCATTTGATGACCCTATAAATCAAGTTGTCAATTAAAGTGTTCAAACTATTGGATTACAAAATGATGACATCAAGATTTCCTTGTCTTCCTATGAAAGAAGATCAGATTTATTTTAAAGTTTGTAAAGAACTTACCTGGTGACATGATTTGAGAAGGAGGGCTTAAAACATCAGAATCTGCACATTGTTGGGGTAACGCCCTCTTCATTAGACGACCCCAGGTGGCTACATTAATGTTCATCTGCCCTGGTCTTGGAAAGTTTTTACCTGAAAGTACAAAGATTATACATGTAAATTTACTACTGAAAGTAGAGCTGCAACGATACAGGTTAAACCATAGAACGATATATTGCAATATTTCACTTCAATATTGCAATACGTACCAATATGTATTGTGAATTTAATAAAAATAGAATTCTTCATCTTCCAAAACGTGTTTCCCGATCCCGGCCATCATTATCATTCGGAAATAACTACACATTGCCTTTTGTAATAGGTAACAACAAGTGTGCATAAGATCCTATCCACATTCAGAACTTTTTTCATTGATCGTACGTTAGTTACAACAACCCTGGGAATCGTGTTTAACTTTGTTCGACTCATGATTATAATTTTTTTTTTCGTATCATCAAAAACCGGTATGTGTAAACCGTATCGCAATAATCGTATTTTTCTTATCCAAACCGGTAATACCGGTATGCTGGTATATCGTTGCAGCTCTAACTGAAAGGATTTTTATATAGAGAGTTTTATCATGTGATTATTAATTTATAACTTGAAGGAAACATTTTTATTTTGCTGTTCTTCCTATTAACATAATACATAGAGATTTGATGTTTGTGCCATTCAAAATGTGGGCCTGAGGAAATATTTGAAAAGTAAAGTTGCTCATGCATGTATTTTTTTCTATTTATACATGTATGCTTGTTTGGTAATTAGAACTTTTAAAAGTCATTTTTAATTGAATACTATTTTTTAAAAATTACATTAAATTGTATTAACTGATTTAGGAATAAATGCCAGTGTTTGGCCAATTATGGATTTTGTTCTTTGTGTAATTTAAGTGTAAATGAGAGAATTAGACTTATGACATAACACTGCTTCACATAAGGTTATGTAAATTTCTTCCACATAAAGTATATTGTAAATTTCTGGATACAGAAACAATATACATGACAACAAACTGCATCAAACAATGTCACAAAACAACCAATTGTTTGATGCATAGAATATATTCATGGTGTTTTTTTTTTGTCCTAGTACAGATTTTTTTCACTTATATTAAGGGCTGTTCCATTAAAACATTTGAGGTACCCAGGGAAAGTCACTTTTGATTTATGGGTAACCACCCATAGAAGAGATTTACAAATTCTTATGACCACCCATATATGCAATTTTCTGCAATTTACAGCCCCCCATAGAATTTATTTATTCATTTTTTTTAATCACAAGATTTTATTTATCCCAAAACTCTTACATCCTCATATGGCATAAATGGATATATAAACTTGAAACTTCCGTCTGCCGACATTCGCACCATCTTTATGCAAGTTCCTGGATGTTTTCTTTCACTACAGCTTAATATCCGAATGTTTTTGCACAAAATACCATTATTCGTTATCGGTGTCAGTCACGATGCAGAACAAAACTGAAAACAAGGGCAGCTACTCGTACTTTCGATTATCGGGTCTATTCGTCCTAAAATATACTTTGCCCCGTTCACATTTCGTCCTGGATTCATTCGCCCTACTTTTAATATGGTTTTATTCCGTTATCAGTAAGTTGATTTTTTTCAAGACGTATCTAATTTTAAAATGCAGAGAAGACTTCAAACTGTTGTCCTTTACAATCAGTTATTTTCTGATGGAAAATCTCTTGGGTTGAACGGACCTTAGGACGAACTGATGTAGGGTGAACATACTCGGGGCAGGCGAAAGTGTATCCAGGGCAAATTGACATGGATTTTGTCCATTTGGAAATGACTCTTTTACTACAATATGGAACACTAGAAATTACCAAAATTTTAATGATAAAATTACCGGCGAACCCATAGACTTATATTTAATGTTTTTGGAGAGATTACATTAGACCAACCACCCATAGATGTGTTTTATGTCCAACACAACATACGATAGATTTGTTTTTCCATTCTGACCAGCCTGGCATATATTTTTATTAAATTGCCGTCCCCGGGTGCCTTATATGTTTTAATGGAACAGCCCTAAGACAGTTTATTCTGGGATGGTAGAAGAAACTATAGAGCCAAGAACCCACAGACCAAACCACAAATCGAACAAACTTTCTTACACTAGGATCAGCAACAGCATATTTCAAACCTACGTTTTTAGAGAAACTTTCTTTAGACCACTTTGCCTATCAACCAAGACTTCCTTAACAATGTGTACATAAAATAGCAACTTTTAAAAATTAATTATCAATTCTCTTTTGCAAAGTTTTTTTTTTTTTTACCTTTGTGTTTAGGGAATATCCTTCTCTGTCTTTGTAACTTTGGCTTTCTGGATAATGTTGGGTTCAAAAATGTAATCTGAAATAAAAAAAATTTAAATAAATACAAAATGACAACTTCAATCAACTTGTACTCCACTAGAGAGAGAGAGAGAGAGAGAGAGAGAGAGAGAGAGAGAGAGAGAGAGAGAGAGATTCTTAGATTTAATTATTCCACTAATTTTATTTCACTAAATAGAACTAATTTACAATGTTTATACCACTTTCTGTAAAAATAGTCTGAATGGGAACTGATTTTATTATTTTCCTGCTTTATCCTAAAATATTTAATTTTGAAACCAAAATTTGTTCCTCACTAATGAAAAACAGTCAAAATATTGTCATTCAGAAGTCACTCCACACAAAGAGGGTATCAATAGTTCATGTTTCCATTAGATTACATCAGTAACCAAGGTGATCAGACTCACATTACAATGATGTAATTTGATTTATACTACATCGATTTTGAAACAGATTATACAATAAGAAATAACAAATTGTAAACAGGTGATAGTATTCCAAGCCAAATGCAATTCTAATTTCTTGAAACTTAAAACAGTTCTTTACCTTGGATTCAGTTATCAAACATTTGAGAACCTTCATAAAGTGAATTTAAAACAATTAAATAACATACATGTATCTATTTGACAACTTTTAACTAGATCTACATACCTCTGCAAACAGGATACCCTGTGGTTCTAAATGAATTGCCATTCCATGTTTCTGATCATTTAAAAAGTCTTCTAATCTAAGGAATTTAACAGCACACATTTGTCTCCAATCTCTCCAATAAATAGCTATTTCTATTTCACGTGACTACAAAAAGATACATATACAATTAAATTCATAATTTATTTAAACACCATAATGTTGAAGATTAAACATCATATTTATAAGCATTATACAGCAAAACTTTCATTCACTGCCACTTATTACCTGATGCATTTCAAAGTAATACAAGTGCCATAATCTGACTTTTCATCATGACTTCAATATATGAAAAATTCTTCCTTGTATTTTGAGGCAAACAGTGCCATAATCTGACTTTTCATCATGACTTCAATATATGAAAAATTTTCCTTGTATTTTGAGGCAAACAGTGCCATAATCTGACTTTTCATCATGACTTCAATATATGAAAAATTCTTCCTTGTATTTTGAGGCAAACAGTTTAGGGACGTTGGTGGGAATATGAGTGCCTGGAGAAAACTACCAAACATCATCATTTCTCTCATAGATCTCACAGCTGGTTACAGACTTCAGGTCAAAATGGTAAATAACAGTTCTAGTATTTGACATTTGACAACTGCATTGTCTGTGAAAACTTCTATTACATTTAATTAGCTTAGTATCCAGCATTTTTAATCCATTTACTGAGAAACCTACCCTATCTAATTCAATACCCATTCTACGGTCCCAGCATTGTTAACTATAACCTTTCAACACTGTCTGACCTCCTTGAATAAACCGCCATGAAAGTAAGAATATAAACTCCATCTTCAACTTGAGAAATCTCAGATGTACATGCAGTATTTATTTATAACTTTATTTACCTTAGAGCATTTTCTGTTTTGTATTACTTTTTACATAAGTATTTTTAATACTGTTTACAGGTAAACCTACCCTATCTAATTCAATACTAGTCCTATGATCCCAGCATTGTTGACTATAACCTTTCCATGCTGTTTGAGCTACTTGAATATTATCTAATTTTATCACAGCCATTACTTCATCTAAAATTAAAAGAAACAACAAATTTATATATTAAGACCATCAATAACCACACAAAATATCTGACAGGAATTTAAATGAACGATAATCGGTCTGATCTGTTTCCAGAAATATTAAAAAATTATCTCTCAATGTTACAAGTATAAACATATTAATATTACTAAGACTTTTATGTATAATCCATGTAATCAGTCGGAAACTTTGAAAGTATCTTACTTCTAATCTTTTTACAAATTTTTGGGACCAACAACTTTTTACTGTGGACCACCAAGATTAAAAGTTCAAGATCCATGGACCATCATTTCATTACAGCCAGTTTCTTACACTTGTACAGAGCCGTGTCTTCTTGATTGTCAAGACTTACTCGTTAAATCTTCCTTTACATTATAGGTTTTAGTACTGCCTTTGTAACTTTTGGAGCCTCGTAGAAGACTTTTACTCTCTCCAGGACTCGCCAACATCAGTTGTAAATTGTCTTTTTTCCGGCCTGGAATATCTTCTAATAACTGTTGACAACCCACTAACCTATAACGTTAGAAAAGAAATACATGTACATCCATTTACACAAGAAGTTACATGTATCATGATACAGGTATAATTTCTGAAAGACAAAACAGTCATGTGGTTTTTGGTTGTTGTCAGTGGAAATACTGGGCAAAATTTTTGGTTATCTTTTTTAATGAGTACATGTAATAATTTTTATTAGTTCATATTTTTATTTTATAATATATGAATATGGTGTAATTGAAAATTTCATAAAAATCAAATGCAAAATAAGGATGATATCTGAAATTTTAATTTATCTTCAATAGTCTAAACCAAAAGGCTGCTTTTAAAGACTCTGTGCAATGATGTCACAACAGTCGATTGTAATATATTCTGATGTTACTTACCTAACTTCTAATTTCCCAGTAATGGCAGCAGATTTAGAAAATGGTGAAGAATTATTTTCATTTTTATAAAACCTGTCTTTAGGTGTATGTAAAGCAGGATTGGCGGCATCGAGTTCTTCTTTTAATAATTGCACCTTTGCTGATTTTGGCCCTAATTCAGTAATTCGTTTTTCTAATGAGATTCGTAAAAGTTCTAGTTTTTGACTCGATTCTGTAATACTAGACTGGACCTAAAAATTAAAATGATAATTAACAGTGAGATTCACCACCATAACATGTGTTACTTGATAGCATTCATGTGGAACTTATATTTCCATATAATATGGAACTGCATAAGTAAGTTTATCTATAGTGTTACATCTAATAAGATACAAAGGATAAAGTTTTGGTAAGTTAATCTTATAGAATCTTTATATTCCTTTCGAATTCAATATTGCAAGCTGATGCCAGCACGTTATACAAACATAATTAATAGAATCAAATTGCTGTAAAAATTTTAATGGAAGTTGTAATAACTGGCTTACTTTATGCATGATGATAAATTGTCCATGTTAAATGACAATTACATTTAGGTAAAACAAAAGCGAAGTAAAATCTTAATACTTGTACATTCAAATTATTTATAATTTTCAGTCATTTTAAGTTTTTGAAATTCATTAATACTAAGGTTTGTTCCCTAATGCAAAACATTCCTTCACTGGATTTGGCTCCATATAATTTTGGTACTTAAGATTCATTAATTTTCAAATGTTTGATATATCTTTTTAATCTATCAACTTTTTCAGCCCCTAGTGTCACACATGAGGAATGATTTCCGAAATGTGTTTCTGTTAATTATATACATATGGATTGATTTAACATCAATTAATAATTAAGTAAGAGTTGTACCCTAGAATACTCTGAATATGATTATCAAAATTATTCAAAGAAATAACATGTCATAAAGTCATTTACAATCAACAACAAAAAACATATGCATGTAAAGGGAGATAACTCCTTACCTCTTTTAATGCCTTGCTATCAGGTGATTTGGAATTCTGTAACAGTTTTATTGCATTTTTAGCACCTTCACACACAGCAGATTCTATCTTCATATGATGTCTAAGTTCCTCTATCCTCAACTCAACTGGTGTTAACACCTCACAACGTTGTGATGCTAAAAATACAATAAGAAATTTAAGACAATGCTATCAATGGGAAATTATAATTGTTATTATTATTAACATTACTTTTATCATTTTAACAGTTTGGCATCAATTTTAATGAAAGATGAATGCCAAATGAATTTTCTAGTCTTTTTGGTCAGCTTTTGAAACCCAACCCCCTTTTTTTTCTTGTCATAGCTTGCTGCTTTCCCCTTCTTTATCATTTTGACTCAACAAACAACTGACATAATTTAATTCATTTTTGAAAGTGAAAATTACAATGGTAATTAACCTTGGTTTGGAAAATGTCATATCATGATTGAAATATACAGATATGACATTCCTTTTATGATACATGTCAGTTATTTTAAAATTCTTTTTCAGACCCCCTCAATTTTTTTTGAACTCTTCTAGATAAAACTAAAACACAATCTCTGTCTTGTCGAACAAACAAAAACATACAAACCAATGGTTTTGTTTGCCTAAAATTACTACTGAATAAAGGTAGTTTCCCCTTGAGAAATAAGACTAAAATTTCCCAATAAAACAACTAAAATTCCCCAAAAGGCAACAGTGACACCCAATAGTTTAAGTTAAATTCAGTTGTCCAGAACTGTTCTGACAGACAAAAAATGTTAGATACTATCACAATATTAGAACTTTGCAATGAATTTCAAAATTCTGAGCATAATATGTGACATAAAAAGGGTCCACATTTTTCCAATCTGAAAGGTAGAAGGTTGTTTTTAAAAACCATTCCAAAATCACTGCAAACGCAAGTAAAATGATGCTTTGGTATGTTGACCAAAGTAAAATGATGCATTACAAACAAAATACACATATTTAGCAGGCTACTGCTTCAAAATCTATCATGCCTTTCTACAATGTAGCATCCCTAACTTAAAGTGTTTTTTGCTGAATCTATTGGATTTTTCCCCCCAAAATACCTACCATCTTCATTCATGTTAGCAGCATCTTGTGTTGCTTTTAACATTTGCATACGGATAATTTCCATTTTTGTTTTAGCATCAGATAACATCTGTTGTGCCTCAGGCTAACATCTTCTTATCTCTGAAGGCTCCACTACTGTACATTCCTATCATATTTTCTGCCCCTTGTTTTACCTGATTAAAAAAAAAATATTTAAAAATTGTAATGATATTAGAAACCATATAAAAATTAAGCCAAATATTTTCTGGCATTTCAAAATCATACTTTAGACTTTATTTATTACATCAGGTTAATTACTCAAGTCATCTTCATGTAATGATGGTAAGACAAACCTTGTACAGCCTGCAACTATCTTATTACTATCTGGCTATTGCATGATGTATGTACCTTTTGTAATTAACCCTACACAAATCATGATATTTAGTCAAAGGTTTGGTCAGAATCTTCCCTTCTGTTGTATAACAGAAAAGTATATAAGTGTTACAGGCTTAACTACTACACAAACACACCCATCTACACAACACGCACACATTACTTAGTGGGGAAGTCCCACTGAAGTTTGTGATTACAAATTGAAATATAGCCATCAAAAGACCACAAGAAAAACTACACACAGCAGAAATGTTTTATATTGTCCATTATACTTCATTACAAAAATCTACATTTAATTTTGTCAATTTTAAAAGCACAAAAGAGTGGAGTGGAGTAATGATGTTTTACGCCCAAGTCAAGGAATCTTTCACTTAATTTGAGGCGGTCAGTTCTGGGATGGTGGAGGAAACCAGAGTGCCTGGAGAAAACCACCGACCTTCGGCAAGCAAACTGACAAACCTTCTCACACTAGGATCTGTCCCAATTGGGATTCGAACCTAGTCGGTGAGAGGCACTGTGATCCATAAGCATGTGCTTTAGACCACTCGGCCACAGAGGCCCCCTAAAAGCTCAAAAGAGCTTATGTTAATAATAATTTTATTACTGAATTTAAGTAAAGTTCATTTGTATATTTGTATTTGTACACATGTGAAGAAGAATACATTCATAAGCATTCTGAAAGTACTGCATTGTAGTACACTGTCCCCTACTGGCAGAAAAATCTTTTAAATTCAATGCATTCATAAAATGTGAATAAGATCAAGGGCAATAAATTGGCAAATAATCAATGGGCAAAAACAAAGTTTGAACTCGATCTGTTATTTGTCATAGTAAAGAACTATAAATGTACCAAATATCAAATCAATACCTGAAAGTATAACAAAACAATTGCAGAGAACTAATTTGGCAGACTTGACAGACAGATGGAGAGATTGTTTACCTAACATTCCCTTCTATCCTGATATTAGCAGAATAAAAACAAAACATATAATCTATGACTAAGCTCAAGATACATACTATTACAAGATCTTCATATCAAAACTTTTTAAGTTGTTTTATATGGTTATACTTATTCTTTAGTGTTCTTAAAATTTGAAACAAATTTCGGGCCAGTCCAAAGTCCTTATTAGAAAATTAGGTGAGTTTATTTAGATACAGTCCATTTCACTTGTACTGGAGTGGTCAATTCTAAGAGATCACAACAGTAGCTAAGTTGGTAAAGTGCTCACTTTGTATGTGAGACATCATGGTTCGAACCCTGTCTAGGTCTGACAAAGAATTGAATGTTGGTAGTGACTGTTCTTTAGTCAAAAACTTGGCATTTATAATAATAGTCACAAGTTCTCCTGGTGAGACCTTTAAAACTGATGCCCTGTATCACGACAGACGTGGCACATTAAAGAACCCTCCCTGCACATTGCCGTAAGTGCACTGAAAAAGTCATAATTTCTGCCACTTTACCTACAGCTGGTGATGTCTTGATATAAGTGAAATATTCTTGACTGGGATGTAAAACCCCATTAAATCAAATCATTCTATGATGGTGGATAGCACGGAAGTGCCCTAAAAAAAACCCCAGACTTTTGGTCAGTGCACTTAACTTTTCTCACACTAGAGATCTGCCCAAAAAGGGATTCAAACCTAGGCAGTGAGAGGAAGTCAATTCATGCCAGTGCACTTAAGAAAACTCACTTCTAATGCCCCTGGCCTATTTGGGGGGGGGGGGGGGGGGGGCTCTTACAGATCAAGGGCCTCTCACTGCCTGTGATCGAATCCCACTCAGGACAGATCCTAGTGTGAGAAAGTTTGTCAGTTCGTTTGTCGAAGGTCGGAAGTTTTTTCCGGAAACTCCGGTTTCCTCCACCAACCAAGAACTGACAGCCTCAAAATAAGCGAAAGAATCTTGACTGGGGCGTAAAACACCATTACTCCACTCCTCACTCCCCTCTCAATAAAGTGATATCCATTTACTTTATTTTCTATTTCTAACTGTTTCTGTAGTGAAGCAAGTCTCAGTGTTACTGGATCAGTGTCAATGTGTCCATCTCTTCCTGGTGATTTTAGAGCATCTACAACAGAACAGAAAAACACTGCTTACTAACATATCTCATACATACCCCAGGTACTTTTAAGGTGATTTGAGACACTTTAAACTTTTTTTAATCAACAAGAATTACAGATTTATCTGATTATTGAATATCTGGCTCTAGCAATAACTAAATACTGCTATCAATGCAAGCTTACTAGCAATTGAAGAAAGTGGAACTCTTTGGTACCGTATTTAAATTAAGAAAGGCTTAGTACAATTTAACAAACCATTCATAAGAGATTGTTAACGAGGTATGTGTTCATTTCGACATTATCTCAAGGCTCAAAATCTAGCTCAATGTGCATGTTAGACATGTAACTCTCCAGAAACACCAGTCATTATTTTTACCCGCCATAGACTCATGATGAGTACAGCTATTAGAACCAAAAGATATTGATAAAGTAATTGGTTTTACCTGCCATAGACTCGTGATGAGTACTGCTATTGAACACCAACAGATATTGATATAGTAACTGGTTTTACCTGCCAGACTCAGTACAGGGCTTTTTCTACTTTTCTGGAAAAATGTCCAGGTCCCATGACTTTGGGAAATTTAGTGCGGAAACTCCAGAAATTAAGAAAAATGGAAAGAACAATAAAACAGTTTAAGAGTTTTATGATTCATTTAATGAGTTCATTTATTACAGTATAATTTTTCTCTTTTTAAGTGTTTTAAAATTATCGACCATAACATCTAACTGATTATCAGACAGTTTATCATTTCCGTTGGAACATGTGCATTGTTAGCATAATTGCTGATATACATTAACATGTGTACTGCAGTTTACATAACGTTCCAATGTAACTGAGTGCATTTTACTTGAGTTATGCCACTCTAACTTCCTTGTAGGATGTGTACCTAGTTGAACACCTTTGCCTATGAAGATCTTGTCTGAACTTAGATTAAATAACTTGCAGTGTTTACAAATATAACCTTCTTTGATGACACAATAATACAATCAACTGTAGCCTATCTCATACCTTCTACTACTGAATTGTCTAGCATCAGGAACAACAACAACATCTGCCTCCTCATTATCGGCAATGACAGCTTCTTTGAATTTATTGGCCGCGCTACTGCTACTAAGTAACATCATTATCTGGTATTGCGGCCCCTTTCTTAAATCCAAATGCATCAAGTTTTTTGGCATTTTGAGGCGTCTTTTTTGCTTTATTTCGTAACATAATATCTGCCATTGTGTGACATGTTTTAATCCATCGTAGCCATTCATATTGTACATGTGACAGTATTGATTATACAGTTATAGGCCTATACAAGGTTAAACGAGGAATTTTGAATGCACTTCCAGAAACTTGATGCTGCCGTTACATCCTTCCAGAAACAATTAAGTGAACATCGATTAAATCGGAAGTTATTTAGAAATAATTTTTTTCATCCAAAAAACCTAGTATTTTTGACATATTAAAATTGGGATAACTGAAAGCCTAAATTAGGAAAAAAAATAGCCATATTTTGCATTGGGAATGAGGCCGAATTTTGGCCATAAATGTAAGGTAGAAAAAGCCCTGCAGTATGAGTACTGTTATCAGACACCAACAGATATTGATATAGTAATTGGTTTTACCTGCCATAGATTCGTGATGAGTACTGCTATTAGACACCAACAGATATTGACATAGTAATTGGTTTTACCTGCCATAGGCTCGTGATGAGAACTGTTATCAGACACCAACAGATATTGAAAAAGTAATTGGTTTTACCTGCCATAGACTCCTGATGAGTACTGCTATTAGACACCAACAGAAATTGACATAGTAATTGGTTTTACCTGCCATAGGCTCATGATGAGTACTGCTATTAAACACCAACAGATATTGATATAGTAACTGGTTTTACCTGCCATAGACTCGTGATGAGTACTGCTATTAGACACCAACAGATATTGATAGAGTAACTGGTTTTACCTGCCATAGACTCGTGATGAGTACTGCTATTAGACACCAACAGATAGGCATTTATTTCTTGTAATTCTTGTTGTAGCTCCTTCAGTTTGTTATTAGTCTTTTTCACAATACTTTGAACGTCAGATATACTCTTCTTATCCGAAGTTGCTTCTTTTAATTTCTCAGCTCCTTCTTTAATCTTCATTTCTTTCCTGATTTCTTTCTTTAAGTGTTCACGTATTTCTTCCAGTTTAAGCTGTACATCATTATCTGATAGATTGGGATCAAACCCATACCTGTTACCTATACCAACCCCAGTATAGGAATTCCGCTTGGCACCTCCCTGCAACAAAGAAAAGGTAATGAATACAATGATTCAAACTATTTAAGTTAGCAGTGATTTTGCCACGGCTGTTGAAAACAACCTTCTACCATACAGATAGGGGAAATTGGACCGTTTTTATATGCTCGGAATTTTGAAGTTTATTGCAAAGATTTTATCTTTTGACATTATCTGACATTTTTTGTCAACCAGGACAGTTTTGGACAACTGGATTTAACATAAAAATATTTGATTTTGTATCATCATTGGCTTTAAGGGAGTTTTCGAGGTCAAATTGCGAAAATTTAGCTTTAATTTTAAGACAATCATATACAAAATGTCAGTTTCTGAAAAAGAAACAGTATGTCAAGAGATAACATATTCTGGACAGTTTGTTGTTTTTGTTGAAGTCTAATGACTTCTAAAGTTTTTTTCTTCAATATTTTTGAGCTCTTTTTTTTTTTTTTTTTTCTGGGGCTTTTTTGTTATCAAATGACTCACAAATGTTAAACTTGGCTAATTTTTTGTTCCTACTTTTCAAGCACCAAGGCTAACCCAGCCTATGCAGGGATTAATCTAACCCTTTTTGAATACCAAATACCGTATTTTCCCCCTCAAGAAATCTAAGTTTTTCCCCTAAAATCACAACCAAATCCTCTGATAAAATGGTAAAAATTCACCTAGACAATTAAATTATCCATTTTGAATCTCATACAAATCATCATTTATTTAAGAATAAGATTCTCAAAGTTTGTCTTAAGTTCCATCCTTCATGAGCTTCAACCACATTTGTCAGCTGTTTTGTGCTGGGAGCAAACTCCAACCCCTTTCCACTTCCCTTGTTTTTCGCCATTACATCTGTATCTTAAACACCCATCAATTTTTCTCTCAATTTAACAAAAAAATAGTTTCCCCCAAAACCTAGATTAATCCCTGTTCCATTGTCCATTCACTCTATGGGTCCAAATCAGATTTTCTCGTACCTCGAACAGAAAAATCCCACGCGCACACTGGTGCTAGATTTTTCTGTCTCGTCCAGTTTGTCTGGTACCGCCTCACGCAACGACTGACGCCTTTAGTATTACTCAGGATGACTTATCCGATCACTGTGCTTGATGTCATCAAAACAATAGTTTTATTTATTTATTTTTCAAATATATACTTTTACTGTTTCTTGTCAAAATATTTTATTGTGAAAGTTGTCTTATATCTTCATTGAATACAAATCAAAGGGCAGATTTTTACAATGCATAACGTGTCCAAAAGAATGCAAGGGGTCCCACACGGTGTTTTGTTTTATACGTATCGCAGTTATAAAAATTTTAATGGTACGAGAAATAGAATCTGTCACCTGTTTGTGACTGATACAGGTTGATCTCAGTCTCAGGTGATGTTATGTAACGTATCCCAATCTCGGCACAGCCTCGATTGGGATATGTAATGTTACATCACATCACCCTCGACTGAGATTATCCAGTATAAGTCACAAACAGGTGACAGATTCTATTAATCTGGTAAGTCTATCATAAACTTATTTTTACAATTCCTTCAAGTTTACCCCACTATTATTTTTAAGTGTAAAAAAGACCATGGCAAAGAATAATATGTACCCATATAAGTCCGAGGGTAACAACTGGTGTCCATTAAGGTGAAAGAAATGGATAGCAACATTGAAGTTAAGATTGACAGGCTTCAAGTTTCATTCTACACCTTTTATTGTTTAGATAAATAATTTGATAAGCACACATGGGTTCTAAACTGTGCAAAAAGGAAGTCATGTGAAAAGTCTCTATTCAGTGTTATTTATATAGATTTCAATATACAAGTTTTAACTTGCATTATACAACAAAGACCCCCATCTCTCTGTCTTTATCTTTGTTATGATAACCTTCTGTCAACTGCAGTACAACGAAATTTTGTCATTTGGGACAATTAGTGAACACCAAGAATGAGACATTAGTGACCCCATTTCAAGTGCATAAATCTGAGAAAAACAAGGTTCAATCATCCTCAAAAAGTTGTACAGAATATGAATCATATAAAGTAGTTTTCAAAGATAAAGTGAAATGTGTGTCAAGTTACTGATAAAATAATTATTTCATTGTTTTTACCGAATAGTAGGAGGTGCCAGATTCCGCCGCCATATTTGTAAATCTTCTGACGCGGAAATACGAAAAATCACTAGTTTTCTGCTTATTCCTGTGACATCACCGCTTATTCCAAACTTGATTTTTGTAGTTATTCCTTTCTGTTAAAGTATAGAATGTCTGTTAAAACAAATCGATGTTCTATTGTCTTTTCTTGGAGTTCCAAACTTCTGAAACATCAGTCGGTGAAATGACATGAAAGGTCACGTGATGAGGTCAATTTTGTGATTTATCCAATCAAAAGAGTTCTTTCAAACGGTGTTCAGTTTTTTCCAACACCTACAAATTTGACATGTGACATTATTTTGATGGTGCACGTTGCATTTGCAAATAAGTAAACATTCTAACTACATGCTGCTCGATACAGCTGAAAACATATGTTATATCTGGAGTTTTGTTGTGAAACTTTAGACGATACGTTGTATACATTTGCAAAGGGAGCTAAGACTCAGAATATATGAAATGGGTCAAGGTGCACTAAAAAACCTCGTGTAAACCCTTTTATCAACATTATAAACATGGCTTTATGGCGGATCCACTTCAAATAAGATAGCAGTGTTTGCATTAAAATTAACTTCTGATGAACTTGAGACAATTTACCAATTTGATTTAGAGAACTACCATTATTATGTGTGGGAGGAACCGCATGGTAGGCTGTTTAAAATGAAAACAATGGGGATGAGATCATAGTTGTAATCATTACTCATTGTTGACGACTCAGAATTGTTGTAGTAAAGCTAAAAATAGTTACATTGTTTAATGTTTTAGGGTGGCGCATATTATTTCTGTTGTGAATGGGTTCAATATAATATCAGATAATAGCCAAAATAAAGCTATATATATTTATAGCTTTAATGTAACTCTACTTTTGACAATATTTTTTCCCTAGATCTACTAAATAAAATAAATCATTGTTTTCTTTTTTTTTTTCTGATTATTTATTTATTTCTTATGATGATGCTGATTATGATGATGTCATTGATGATGATCATATTACTTTTATTTATGATTTTTATTTTTATTTTTTATTTTTATGTTTTTGCTGAATTTTTATCTGTACCGCTCTTAAAATCGTTTAAAATATCAAAAGTTTATTTATATTTAATTCAAGATGAATTTTAAATTTCCTTTTTTAATTATAAACTCCCAGATTACCAGTGGCCAACCGTTTAAAACAATTGGGTCCTTCATTCTCAACAATAGAATGATGAACACTCTTCTCATAAATTACATAAAAAGCTTTTAATTAGTGTATGGTAATATAAGGGACACAATTATAAAAATTTATCATGATCCCTGATTTTCATCAGTCATGTAGACTGTCATCTCAATCGCAATCAGGTAGTGACTGTTCTTTCTCCAAGCACTCAGCATTTAGAAACAAAAGTCAAAGGGTCCTTCGGATGAGGCCTTAAAAACTGATGCCCATGTCACAACAGAAGTGACATGTTATAGAACCCTCCTTGTACATTGTCCGAAGTACACTGTAAAGGTCCAAATTTCTGCCACTTCACCTATAGCTGGTGATGTCTTGATATAAGTGAAATATTCTTGAATGGGACGTAAAACCCCAATAAATCAGCACAATTTACATTCAATTGCAATCAGCACAATTTAAGTTGGTTGTACACTTTTATCTATAATTAAAATTTACAACTGGTTTCAGGACCTACATTTCAACCCCCCAAAAAAAACTGTTTTTATGAAAAATAAAGAAATAACATTTTTAAGTTCTGAAAAAAATATTTTTATATATATTATCTACATGTATATGAATTTGTGTAGTAAAGTAATGTATATTCATGAGTCTTGTTTTTCAGATGTAATAACTCAACCATTGCATAGTTTTAACCAATTTATTTACCAAAAAACAAAAACAAAAGAAAACCAAAACCAAAAACAAAAACAAAACAAAACAGAAAACTGCTCCCTTTTGTGGAATTTATTATAGGGTCTGAAGAAAGATTTGATTATTTCTCCATGTATAGCCTTTATTAACGTCACAGGTGCTTATTTCTGATATTAAAATAAATGAAACCCCTTGATCCTAGTGTTATGGTAGAGTCAAGGGGTTCTATTTATTTTAACATCAGAAACAAGCACCAATGACTTATATAATCGGCTCACATTAAAACCTGTCTAAATCAATCCATTGGTCCAGTGGCTTGAAACATGATTACAGGTGGTTTAATCATTAAATTCTTAAAAACAGTTCTGGCAGTGTTTCTCGTGTTGTCATTTTATTAAATACATGTATTTTGTGAAATTTTTGTTGAAAAGACTAAAATTGATTAGAATTTTATCAAACTTGGCATATTATTAAAACTTGTTCATTTATTTATAATAGGCTATTTTTTTCATGTTTAAAATTGTGCTAATTTTCTGATTAATTTTTCAAGCTTACTGGACCCTGTTGTTTGAACTGATCTATTTTCTATTGGATTGGAGTTGAGTACATAGACTTATAAAAGTTAACAATCCAGTCAAGCTTCTATTACTAATGTAAAGTCAGTTAGTTCTGGAATGGTGAAGGAAATGGAAGTCCCCCATGGAAATCTGCCTGACCTTCAGCAAGTGAACCGACAAACTTTCTCACACTTGGGTCTGCCTCTGTGAGGATCGATTCAAATCAAGGTGATGAGAGGGGTTGAACTTTGATCCAATGAGCCATTAAGGTTTTACATCATGAAATTCGAGGTAAAAACTTCTTTGATTTGTGCTACCTTAATAGACAGACTTTTTTAAATGTCAGATTTTGTGCTTACCGTCGCTTGAATCTGTCATAATATTTTGATATTTGTTGAATATTGTCTAGTACGATAATTTACATTTATATGTATTTATTTATATTTTTATAGCACTCTCGCTCCAGATGATATATGTAAGGCATGCACTTATAAAGGGTCAAGGTCAGATAACTCATCAAAGAAGAATGGTCAGTCTCAGCGTCCAGTATGGAGAGATCCTCCTGGTGGACAACAATATTATCCATCATATAATATAGCACCAGGGTCACATACGTAAATATAAATTATTTTTCTATTCTTATATTACTGGCCATGTCTGACCAAAAATTGAAAATTGGTAGTGACTGTAATTTTAACAAGTACTCTGTATTTAGAAATGACAGTCATTGGGTCCTTCAGAGAAGACCTTAAAAATTGATGCCCCATGTCACGGCAGGCATGACACATAAAAGAACCCTCCCTGCACATTGCCCTAAGCACACTGCAAAGGTAAAAATTTTCTGCCACTTCACTTATAGCTGATGGCATCTTGATATAAGTGAAATATTCTTGATGGGAACATAAAACACCATCAAATCAATCAGTCTATTCTCATATTAAAAAAAATTATGCTGAAAAATGTGAAAAAAGGACAAAAGGTAAGATTGTTTGAATAATATATTAATTTTTAAAAATAATTTTTAAATGATATGACGTTGGAGTAGGTAGGGCGTCATAAAGTCAGTACTACCCCCGGTAATTTTGGAACTTTTGATAACTATCAGTTTTCTGTTTCTACTTAATAATGTCTTATAAATTTCGTATGGCATCACTGTTGTATGTGGAATGTAAAAGCTAAGGATTTTTCACCTTTGACAATTCCAGAAAGATTTTATTTAGCCCAGTGTCCTGTATTATTTATTTATTTATTTATTTCTGCTCTTGTATTGTTCAAATTCAAGTTTTTGTTTCTATTTATAGACCTGTTATAATATCTAGCAAACA
This sequence comes from Tegillarca granosa, assembly GCA_029721355.1. NCBI lineage: Eukaryota > Metazoa > Mollusca > Bivalvia > Arcoida > Arcidae > Tegillarca > Tegillarca granosa. Next base: position 3,624,927 of record CM056606.1, on the reverse strand, counting down.
TTACCAAGAAGAACTAGGGGAGATAACTCAGAGAGTGATACAGCCAATGAGATGGGGTCTTGTACCGTCATGGCACAAAGGTGATCCGAACAAAGTAGAGTATGAAACAAATAATTGTAGAGCAGAGGGGATGCTGGATAAAAGAACATATAAAGTACCCTTAGACAAGGGGAGACGATGTGTTGTACTGGCTGAGGGGTAATATTATATATACTCAGTTTTTTATTTCACTCTTGAATTTCAGCAGTCAAATTCGCTTTCCTTAAATTCTCAAGTCAAACCATAGAAACACTTAAATTCTGGAATCAAGTTCAGTTCTCAAGGATAAAAAATGTACCATTTGACAAGAGGAAACAATTTTTTGTACTGGCTGATGGGTGATTTTGTTAAATGTGATTTTCATCTGACCCTTGACTTACAGGGGTCATTTTTTTTTTTTTTTTTTTTTTTTTTTTTTCTAACTCTTAAGAGTCAAAACATACAAACATAGAGTGCCAAGAGTCATATTCAGTTCTCAAGAATAAAAAACAGTCATGGGTTGAATGCAAGCCCTGATGCATTAGTGTATATATACTGCTTCATTTTAAAAAATATGTTCTTTGTACCTACAATTTGCACCATTTATTGTAAATAGGTTGATTTCATATTGTTGCTAAGCAGCTTTTTAAGCATTTCTTTAGTATGATGTTACATAATTAACTGAAATGCAATTTATGTGGTCAGGGGTTGCTCTGCCATTTACAAATTTAGCCAATGGCTAATTTTTATTATTTTTGACTCCAAAATATTGGTATTGACTAATATTTTTGCTCCAAAATTTTCATTGGTTTTATAATATGCTTTTAGTTTTGAGGTTAACTTGAACTATTTCATATAAGTGGCCCCAATATTTACAATTGACTCATTTTTTGGCTCCAACTTTTTAAGACCCAGAGATAACCCTGGTGGTGTACAAGTTCACATGTGGAAATATTTTGTACACCAGGCCCCAGTTTCACAATCATTCACTCAATGGAGTGTACACTCAACTCAAATTTTGGAATATTTCATTGTCAAATTTTAAGACATTACACAGTTGAAATTGAATATCTTATGTTATATTTAAATTGTTTAGTGTAGGTTTGTTAAACAAAACAAAATATTGTCTATAAACTAAAAATTTTAAAATATTGATGAGAGAAAAATGGGAATATTTGAGTTGAGTGTACACTCAATTGAGTGAATGTTTGTGAAACTGGGGCCAGTAGATTGCATTATTGTTCAAATTTAGATTAAAACATGTATTTATAACCCTTTTTTCTTGATCAGTCTGTTCCAGGTACTTCTAATTGTAAATGTTTTCTGTTCTTCTTTTTTTAAACTCTACAGAAGTGTTGGTACCAAGTACTAAAACATGTCATTGGTTTTGACTCTCATCTGAAAAATCTAGTAACAAGAATATTACAGTTAAAGTGTGGACAGGAGATGAAAAAACCAGAATATGGTTTGAACATACAACTCTTTACTTTGGAAATGTGTAAGAGTAATGTTTGGTCATGTCTGCCCATAGTACCACTGATTTTTGTCTGCTTATATTACTCTGGCCAGTTATGTAACTGTATGGGTGAGGTCAGGGTTTGAACCCTTGTCTGGTCTTGCCAAGAATTGAAAATAGGTGGTGATGTTCTTTTGCGAAGTACTTCGCATTTAGAGATGAAAGTCACAGGGTCCTTCAGGTGAGACCTTAAAAACCTATGCCCTGTGTCACAGCAGGCATGGCACATTAAAGAACCCTCTTTGCACATGTCCTAAGCTCACTGCAGAGGTAAAAATTTCTGCCACCTCACCTATAGCTAGTAATGTCTCAATATAAGTGAAATGTTTTTGACTGGGATGTAGATGCTTTAAATCAATCAATCAATCATGTACCAGATTAAGATAACAAACTACTGTATAAAGCACTCAACTGACCATGAATTTGTCTCTATTGTTGACAAGATTCAAAATATGCAGAAGTTCACTATTGTTATTTTAACACCCAAAATTATGATATTGTTGTACTGGTATATTGAAAGAATTGATTTCTATTTTGTATATTTTATGTACATGTACTTTTTTAGCAGAAAAAAAGTAGGTGCCAAACTGGAGCACACAACCTGGGGCTCCAAAAAGGAAGGAGTTAACCAGTCATCTATAAAACCAGAATTTATTTATTTGTTTTGTTTTGTTTCTGTTGTTTTTCAGTGCATTTCCCACCATTTTGTTTTTCAACTAATATGAAAGGGAAATATTAGGTCTAATTGATAGCCCACCCACACACACACACACACACATACATAAACATCCCCCACCCCTACCCTCTCTGTGGAACACATGCCCTGTCGTTGTCTATTCCCTAGGATTGGTAAGTCTGTCATATGAAACAGGAAAGTACGTTTATTCCTTTTTTTTTTGTCTGTGTACATATATTTTTGTCATAAAAAGGGTTTTTTTTAAAGAGAAATCTTTGTACATGTATATTTATCCCACCTCAGATGAAAATCTTTGATTCCCATTGGTCAATTAGTAACCTAATATGGGATTGTATTAGGTCACTTTTGATTATCTCCCTTGATCAAGAAAATATATTTGGTCAGTAACGATTACGTCCCCTGTTATCCGGTCTGCAGCCATAATGGCGTCGTCAACAAAGCGCTTTGCGCAGACGACGCCAGAAGAAATGATCGAAAAAAGGTACTTATATGAATTAACAAGGCAGTTTTACATTACACTAGTTATGTTAATATTATTGTTATTGTTGATTATCATCTGTTGAATTAAAATTTTCTTTGAGCAGTATTAATTGTGTTTAACTCATGAAATGTTTCTGTTTTTGCAGTTGAAATAATGTTTTGACATGAAGATCAAGATCTTCAGTGGGATAAATTCGTTACACAGTGATTTAGTGACCTAATACGGAAATATATGGAGTCATTAAAATTTATATTGGGCTCTGCTATCGCCCAATATAAATTTTAATGACTCCATATATTTCCTTATTAGGTCACTGAATCACTGTGTAACTAATAATATTATATTACTTTCAAATTACATGTAGATTATAGGAATTATGATTGCAATTTTTTTTATAAATACCATGATATATTTTTTATTTCTAGGTTTTTTGAATGGAAACGAGATAAATCCAATAAACAGCCATATTTTATATATTTTCCAAAACAAAACCAGCAACAGGACATCAAAGAAAATATAAAATTAGATTCAGGTCAAATAAAACAGGAAGTGTCAGTGAAACAAGAAGCAAAGAATTGTGGGTTTGATGATATACAAGGCTCTGGAACATCTGTAAAACAAGAACAAAGGAATTGTGGGATAGATACAGTGATAAAACAGGAACCTATTGATAATGAATTTCTAGCTCCTGATGGTAGTAAAGTGAAAGTAGAAGGAACAGATGACTGTATAAGAGACAAAACAGATAATGATGATATGAATGGAGAAGAAAACAGTAATATCCTTATAATAACTAATTATGAATTTATACTAAGTATTTTAAAAAGATTAGTTCATCTGGAGCAAGTACAATATAGGTTAATTAATACCTAGCATGAAATTCTTAAAGTTTGTAAAAGCTTTTTTGCAAAGGTCATTTACCAGCATTTAAAGACATCTGTATCTTGACTCTTGTCCTTTGGAATATGTCATATGGCAGATTCAATTCAAGAGGGGGGGGTGTTGCAGGAGTTGGAACATACCACAACTTTGAAAATTCAAGAGAAAAAGACAAAAAGGCCCCCAGATACTTGTATATTAGAAATTCATTTTTGTTCAGGTGTTTTGTCACTGTATCCCCAACTGAACTCTGCCATGGACATGTTTAGGGACTTTAGAACCCTCATGACTGGGGGCTTGAGCCTTCTATGTTCACATTATCCAATGATAAAATTCTCAATACACCCCCCCCCCCCTTTCATAAAAGTCTGGATCTGCCCCTGCATCCTGTGCTTGGAACTCTTATTAGTACTTTCTGTGAAGGTGAGGTTGAGTATATGCTTAAGAGAGTTAGACTGTTCTTTTATTTTAATGAGTGAAGATGAGTGAAATTTCTCTTTCAGTTTAACCCAAAACAATAAAACCTGCTATATAGACCACCTGTATATAAAGACCACCTGTCTTTGAAGTACACATGGTTCTTGTTGGTGGTTTCTGTTTACAGTTTAACTTTTTTTTGTAAAATATCATTTTTTTCCATTGGTGAAAATAAGGCTAACTTGACAAATGAAAGTTAAAGAGTACAGATACTTATTAACAATCAACACATCTCTAGTTTTGTGACCAACTTCCTGGTCCATAACAACTATGTTTTAAGCTAACTTTTTTTTTTCATCACTGAACCCTTTTAAGTGACCAATTATCATGACATTAAATCTTTTTAAAAAGTGTCCTATTTTAGTAAAATACTTTAAAAACAAAAACATCTATATTTCATAAATCAGAAAATATATATAGCAAGTAGTAATTTTAAATTGTAGAAACATATTTCTTATATATTTCTTTTATATATATATATACATGTATATATATATGTATGTATATATGTATTATATATATATTTTTTTTTTACAGGTAGTCGTCTTTTAACAATGGCAGGAGTATTTGATGTGTGGAATCCACCTGATGTAAGTATATATACATAGAAAAAATGACTTTTAACTTCGTATTTTGTTGTATTGAATACAGAAATATCATCCAGCAAACCTTATCTTGTACCAAATATGTTATCTTTAGATTTGAGAAAGATGGTTGCATACTGAAAAATTTTGGTTTTCTCAGGGTTTCTTTCATCATTTCTGAAATAAGGGCCTCATTATACATGAAATACTCAGAACTGGGGCTTGCTTCATGTGGCATCAGTTTTGTTTTACTTATGGACTATCATTTAGTTGCCTTCACATTTACTTATAGAACATTAGCAAAAAACAAAATGAAAATCCTCTAAAAAGACCTGGCCCCGAGATTATGAACAATACTTAACTTAAGAAAAAACTGATCTCAAAAATGTAAGTTTAGAATATACAAGTTCAGTCCAATAAAAGTGGATCACGACAAAAACTTGAGTCAAAACTTACCCATCTAAACTAGCTTGTATTGTTCATGATCCCAGGGCCTGGTTCTTTACAAGCATAACTTGGTTCACTATGTGGATTATATTTTAAATTTATTTTTTCTTCTACAGGGTTCTGCTCCATTATACTCATACAGTGTTATAACAGTGGCTGCATCACCCGCTATGTCATGGATACACCATAGAATGCCTGTAAGTATCCTTGGTACACGTATGCTGTGAAAGAATCAATGTAATCTGAAGATAGTCTCCATTTTGGTAAACATTGCTGTCTTCAGACAACTCATGTATATATATATATATACACAATAAAATTAATAAAAATAATTTACAGCTAATAAAGCAATGGCCAATACAAAAAAAAACATCACCATGATATTTAAGAATAGAGTAATGGAGTGGAGTGGAGTGGAGTAATGGAATTTTATGCCTAAGTCAAGATTCTTTCACTTATTTCAAGGTGGTCAGTTCTGGGATGGTGGAGGAAACCGGAGTGCCTGGAGAAAACCACCCACCTTCAGCAAACGAACTGACAAACTTTCTCACACTAGGATCTGTCCCGAGTGGGATTTGAACCTAGGCGGTGAGAGGCCCTGTGATCTATAAGCACGCTTTAGACCACTCGGCCACCGAGGCCCCAATAGAGTAATGGTGTTTACACCCCAGTCAAAGAGTTTTTCACATATCATTCTGTCATATCTCTTGTAGTGGGAATAACCAGAGTTCCTAAAGAAAACTACCAATTTTTGTCAATTGAACTTGACAAAGTTTTGGAACTGCCTAAATTTGGATTTGAACTTAAGGAGTGAGAGGTGCTTTAGTATGTAAGTCAGCATCCCAGACCTCTTGACCACTGATGTGATATGAAATAAGAAAACATGGCAAAATATAAATCAATATAAGATCACAATCTGATAAGACACTGGATACCATTTAGTGGGTTATTTTTGCAGGGTTAGATTGTAGTGGTTTTCACAAGAAAAGGTCAGTTGAAAATGCTAGCATTATTTATTTGACGATCTAAAACAAGACACTCAATGTCGATTGGTACACAAACATATTTTCATGATTTTAATATTGGCAATTTTAATACTACTTCCAAAATATACCAAAATTTGCACCCCGTGAAAATAACCTGCTATCTAGTTTGAGGAGAAATACTTTTTTATGTCTCAAACTTTCACTTTACATGCATATTTAAAAAGGTTGCTTTTATTTAGAAAAAATTAATTAAGTTCTTTGTAATACCTTTTCAGGCTATTCTTACCTGTGACAAAGAGGTAGAGGAATGGTTAGATTATGGTCATGTCCCCATTTCTAAGGTAAAGATTTTCAAATGTTATTTTTAAAAAACCTGAACATTTAAATCATATTGTTATTTATAAGGAAAAACAAGATTCCTCTGTAACTTAATGGTGAATTTCAGTGTTCAGCCTTGTCCCCAAAATAATATTGCTGATCTAAAAACTTACTGTCAGAGGGATAACTGTAGCCCACCTTTCACTATATTATTTGAGAGTTTGAGAAAATATTCTTCACCTTTTGTATTAAAACTTGACTGTTAGCAGTTTTTAAAATGACATACAATTATCATTTTCATACAAACATGTATGTTATTGTTTAAATGATGAACTACATCAAACATAATTCAAACAATATTTGACGTTAAAATGGTCTTCTTTTTTTTTTTTGAAGAAAGAAATCCTTGATTCCTCACAGTCAGGACCAGATTATCCCCATTAAATCCCAGTTGTAGATACTAAACACTGGATATTTGTTAGAAATTAAATTAAAAAAAAACAACGTAAATCTTCTTTACTGGGTTTTGATCTTAAGGTAAAAAAATGGGGAAAAAATGAGAACAAATATTATTGGGTGCTTTCTTTTATGGGATTATTAACTTAGTTAGAATAAAATTAATTTCAAAGTATGATTAATTTAATCAAAGATTAGCCAAGTTGTACAACATATATAACAGGTTTACATATTTATTATAGAATTAATATGAATTTTCTTTCGGTTTGATGAAGTTCTGTTTCAGTTATTATTTTTGACAAATATGATAAAAAATTAACTAAATATTTAATAGCATGTAAAAACAAATTTTAACTTATCAATGATGAAATAAATCATGCTTCAAAACAATCAGACAAGTGAGGGTAATACTGATCAGTTATTAAGGTTGAAGTTGTTTGAGGACCAAGTGTTACAACCACATTCTTTGTTTGTCATGTAAAATCAATGTACTTGTGTGAGGACCAAGTGTTACAACCACATTCTTTGTTTGTCATGTAAAATCAATGTACTTGTGTGAGGACCAAGTGTTACAACCACATTCTTTGTTTGTCATGTAAAATCAATGTACTCGTGTGAGGACCAAGTGTTACAACCACATTCTTTGTTTGTCATGTAAAATCAATGTACTCAGCTGACTTCAGGGTACACTTTGGATGGATATTCCCTAGCATATAAAGTCCATAATCAAAACATTGTGAAATCAAATTTTTATGGTCTTCAAATTTCTGTTTTCCAATTTCCCCCACCACGAATTTACCTATTGACAAAATAATATCCATGTACATGGATGTACCATAAACTACAGTAAAGGATATTATTTTTAGATTCACAAAAATTAGACACAATGAAAATGATTCACATTACTTTCCATTTGACATAAATACAATGACAATATATTATGTTACCATAGCAACCGTATGTTATTTTTCAGGCAGCTAAGTTAATTAGACCAGTGGAATGTATACAGCTACATCCAGTGTCTTCTGTTGTAAATAATTCCAGGAATAATACACCAGACTGTATCAAACCAGTGGATTTAGAGTAAGTCCAAATAATACTTCGAGGGAGTTACATGTAGACATGTATATAGTCTTACATGTATATAACAGGCAAAATTACATGATTAATGTACATTACAGTGTTTTTGTTTGTTGAGAACAACTACCAAATATAAATGTTTTTTGGAGGGAGTGGAGTGGAGTAATGGTGTTTTACCCCCCAGTCAAGATTCTTTCACTTATTTCGAGGCAGTCAGTTCTGGGATGGTGGAGGAAACCAGAGTGCCCGGAGAAAACCACCAACCTTCAGCAAGCAAACTGACAAACTTTCTCACACTAGGATCTGTCCCGAGTGGGATTTGAACCAAGGCGGTGAGAGGCACTGTGATCCATAAGTGCTTTAGACCACTCGGCCACCGAGGCCCCTTTTTTCCAAGGCAAAGAGCCTCAAGAACTGGAGGTTTAACCAGTAGATTTAGAGTAAGTTGGAAAGAAAATTTGAGGGAGTTATTTAGTTTTATAGAGCAGGCAAAAATACATGACTGTATGATGTATATTATAGTATTTTTGTTTGTTGAGACAACTACCAGATATATATGTCTGGGGGAAAGCCTTGTGAACTGGAGGCCATGGGTTGGAACCCTGGCTGGATCATTCACATAAGACTTAAAGTTTTTAAGATCTTGCTGCTGCACCTGGTGTTCAGCATTAGGAGGGTATCAAGTGGTTCACTCATTGCTAGGATAATGGACTGAATAAGTGGTATGCTTGTCTGCAGCATACTAACTCAGTGTGCTAGCACCTTGCAAAGTTTAGACAAAATAAGTCCAATTGCTCTATACTGTCCTTATTCACAAAACTTGTAGATATTTTCATTATATACATTTAGCATGTTTGCAATCATATTATGATAAAATGTAGCTCACTTCTTATTTATAAAATTATTGGTTTTGCAGTTTTGAAAAAAAGTTTTCACAATTTAAAAGTCAAAAGGTAGCAATTTAAAAAAAAACCAACACATTTATGCTCATATTTTAAGACAAATTTACTGTAAAATCATAAATATCCATGGGGAATTAAATTTCTTTATTTTCATGAGTTAATGAAAACCATGAAATTTAATGTTTTAAGTACCAAGGCCCCCAAATGTGATTTATTTTCACCAAACTCAGTACCATGAAATTTTCTTCCAAGAAAGTCTTTTTTTAATCCCAAGAACATGGAATTCAACAAAATTTTAATGATTCTACAATATTACCAAACTCTTTATGATGCCAATAATAAACCAAAAAAAAAAAATGGCAATGAATCAACATTTATGGTAACTGTTCTATATTTTGATTGTTTTGCCTCTTTTCAGCAAACCCAAGAAATCAGCAAGTAGTAGCTTCATGGCTGGATGGCTTTCTAAAGGCAAAAAAGAAGAGAAAGATATCAACAAAAATGAAACGACGCCCACTAACCGTAATCAGAATCAGGGATCACCTAACAAATCACCCAAGAAGTCTGCTAGTAGTAGTTTCATGGCTGGATGGCTCTCTAAGGCTAAAAAAAGTTCTTCAAATGAAGGACCCCCAACTAAAAAACAAAAGTTGTGATTTTTAGAAAGCAATTCTATATAAGAATGCAAGTTTATTAGATTTGGATATATACATGTATATACTGTAAAATTACAAATATTAATTTGGGGATACAATTTTACTTTTCCATGGGCAAGTCAAAACCAAAAAAATATTTTCACAAAAGTCATTTCAACGAAATTTTCTCACATCATTTTTTTTTTTAATTTCAAATCCAAGAAATTTTAACCCAACAAATATTAGTGATTCTACAGTATAAACAAATGAATCTTGTCAGTTGTATTAAGGTCAGGATAAGTGACCTCATTTGGTTTACTGGATTTTGAAGAGAAAGATTGGACATAGACTGATTGAAATATATCAGGATACTGTAAATAGGGAAGTTTTACCTCGGTTAATATTCACGAAAGACAATATGGTTATCTTTTTGTGTACTTTTAATTTCACATACTGGTAATCTGGTCACTGCCAGCACAAAAAATATAGACTTTTATATTAGCAATAGTTTTATTTTCGCATCTACAATGTACATGTAGCTTTACTCACAAATTAACGTGAAAATAAAGCAATCATGAAAATTTCCAGATTTACAGGAACTAAATTTATACAGATCTGTCATATAATATTGTATTTCATCAATCACCTTTTTTTTATTTACATTTACACACAGAATGTGTGCAGATATGTGTATATACCAGATGTGTTCAGGCGGTAGCCACATGTTTATAAAAGTTGTTTTTGATACAAATTATCCTTATTATTATAGTTATTGCTTTACCAGGGTATATCCAAAGAGTTAACACTATATGTTTTATATCATTTTTATAACTTTAATTTCTAGTTTTTTGTTTGGATCTTATATCATCATCGATATTGAAATAAACCTATAGATCAATAAAGCATAAAGTTTTTACACACATGCATTTATTTACTACTTTATATGCTGTGTTATTATTATTTTTTTTTTATTTTTGTTATTATTATTTTTTTTTTTTTTTGTTATTATTATTTTTTTTTATATATCTTTTTTCACATTTATTACTAATCTTTTTAAAGAAGTGATAATGTAGTTTTTTCCACCTTTTTGCATTTGTAACTTGTTTCCCTGCCTTCAAGTTTTCATTTCTATGCGTTTGCCTTTTCATCTGATATTTTGTTAAAATATTTCTCTAAAGTTTTAAGTTTTAAAAAAAAATTTAGTTATAAAAACAGATAATGATATACCTGCCATATTGTACTGTTGGTTCAGGCATTCCATTAGACCATTAAGACTTTGTTATGACTCTGGGATGTTATGTTGACTCCTGTTCAGCAAGATGTTTAATGTGTTAATTGGGTTGGCTTGAGATTTTAGAAAAGAAGTTGTAATAAACCATTGAAGTCAGGATCACATAGAAGCCTTTTTGTTAAATGTATGAGAATTTTTCTGTATTTTGTGTTTATTTGATACAGAACATTAGAAATGTATACAAGTTTACCAAATGTGTTCATGCAGTAGCCGCTTGTTAATAAAAGTTTGTTTTATTCAAAGTTTGTTTTTGTTTTTAATGCCTATTAAATACAGGGCATTAAAAATTTATACAGAATTACCAAATGTGTTCATGCAGTAGCTGCTTGTTAATAAAAGTTTGTTTTATTCAAAGTTTGTTTTTGTTTTTAAGCCTATTAAATACAGGGCATTAAAAATGTATACAAAGTTACCAAATGTGTTCAGGCAGTAGCTGCTTGCTAATAAAAAGTTGTTTTTAATCAATTTAGTTTCATATTTTATTTATAACAAGAAAGAAGTGTATAACTAAAAACTGTATACAATGGCAGGAGCTAATATAACTAAGAACAAAAAAACAAGTAAATGAAAGAAACAGGTAAACAAGATGAGACAGGAAGACAAGCATATACCAGGACCACAGATTATAAGACTTCCGGCTTAGGACAGGCACTGTAGAATTAATTATCTGTGGCATGGACATAGTCTCAATTACTGTAAATCAACTTTTTTATGATACTTACAAAATACCAAATAATTAAGAACATAAATTGTGCAGAACTAATACATAAAGTGGTATACTTAGGTAAATTTTAAGAAATTCCATCACAGCTTGGATATATACAAAATAGTGAACAACAATCAATAATTGATTTGATAACATCTGATTTTCGGTTAAAACTGCATTAAGTTTACCCATTATTAAAAAAAAAAAACCAAACAATTTTCTAAAAATTTTGTTTTGTCAATATTAATTGGTTGTCATTATGATCTGTGCAATTCAAGTTCATTTTTATTAGCCTATAATGAAAGGAAATCCTAAAAGCTTGGGCCAACTAGATAATACATAAATTATCAGCTTGGAGCATGGGCAGAAGTCTAAGATGTAAGTAAACAATGGAATTGCCAGAAATTGCAATAACAACTAAGAAAACTTAATGCAGCATTAAAGTTGCTCCAGTTTATGTTAATATTGTACGGATGGGTGAGTGATTTGGTATAGATAACTGGTTAAAATATGTTTATATTGAATATCTGCTGATTGATTAATTGAATGGAAATTCGTTGCACTGTATTTTTTTATATCAAAACTTCACTAGTTAATGGCAAGATCTGTAAACTTAACCCAACCACCCACCGTAATATATTTGTATAATACACCCAATGATTAGACAATGAAACGTTAAGGTTGTTAAAACACTGTTTTATATTATATTGCTGATTTTATGCTCCAGAAATGAAAAAAAGGCAAAAAAAGTCAATGGTAAAATGGCATAGAATTGAATTCTATTTTAAAAGCCCTCTTAATTTATACATATGAAAAAATTAACGTGTGTCATTACTTGTGTGAGTTAGGCTAACTACTTGAAGTTCTTTCAGTACTTTGATTATTTTTCATGCCGATTAAGATTACCTCCCTTTCGACAACGGAAGTTGGTGCTGACACCTACAAAAATATGTTAATGCATGAACATGATGACAGTTTCGATCAACTTCATATTTGATGACTTTCGGACAATTTACGGAAAATGGAGTATTTATTTAGACATTAGACAATAGTGCTGTCAGGTACATGAGCACAGAGAGACAAAATGCCGTCTGCACACATCGTAGTTTCAGAGACGGACGTTGTCAAACTCGTCTCGGAATTTCTTGCGAACCGGGAGTTGAACATCTCAATGTTGTCGCTTGAGCGAGAGACGGGTGTAATCAATGGAACGTATTCTGATGACATGCTATTTTTACGACAGCTGATACTAGACGGTCAGTGGGATGATGTTATGGATTTCATCCAGCCATTGGAGTCGGTAGAAGGATTTGATCTGAAGAAGTTTCAGTATAAAATTATGAGACATAAATACTTGGAACTTTTATGTATCAAATCGGAACCAAGTATTATGCAAAATTATGAATTTACTGTTGACGAAGTTGTTAAATGTTTAAACAGTTTAGAGTTCTTATGCCCTAGTAAGGAAGAATATAGTAATCTGTGTCTACTTTTGACCCTACCAAAACTTTCTGATCACTCAGATTACCAAAACTGGAACCCAAGTAATGCAAGAGTTGACTGCTTTAAAGATGTATTCCCATTGGTAGAAAAATATCTGCCAATGACTGGAAAAAGTGACAAAAATATGCGAGCAGAGAGTGATCGACTGATGCAGCTGGTTTTGAAAGGAGTGTTGTACGAGTCGTGTGTCGAGTATTGTCAACAACGAGCAACAAGCAGTTGTGAGAGTGATGACATTGAGTTTTCTGCCATTTTGAACAATACCGGGTTTAGCGATGCAGATTTGAGTCTTATTTCATGGCTTCAAAGTATCCCTCTAGAAACATTTTCATGTCCATTTGAACAAAAACCTTTAAATTGTGATGTGAGACCATTAGTTAAACCTAGTCTTGAAGCTTCTTGGTCAGAACAAATTCTAGTCACACCAATAAAACCAAAAATGTTTCCACATTCAGCTGTACCAAGTGGAAGACCAAGATCTGCAGAACTTATGACACGGTCATTAAATCCACAATTTGATGGTCTGACAAGTGGATTATTTCTTGGCCGGCGTGAGCCAATGACCCAGTCATTTACCTCGACACAAAGTCCTCTATCAAGGTCAGTTGCACAAGGAGTTCAATTAGATAGTTCAAGGAAGAATCCAATGCAGATGTCAATGGAAAAAATATTTACACAAGGTGAAGTTTTAAACACCAATACATCTCTGACGGAAGAAGTGAAAATGCCAACAAAATCACCAAACACTTCTGTACAAAATGTTTCTCCAACACCACCTCGTAGTGGCACACCAACATCTAATTTGTCTGCTACACCTAAAGTTGTTACACCACAAGTACAGCTATTCAAATCTGATGCTAGTGTTACTCCACCCCGGGCACAATCACCCTCGCGTAGTCAGAGTCAAGGAATACACAAAACAAAGGAAGCGACAAGTGTCCGAGATTCTAGTGCTGAATTATACAAAGAATATCAAAGACAGAGGCAAAGGTTACAGGAACAACTCGCTCTACAAGATAAACAAAGAGAATTATACCAAAAAGAACTACAAGAGATTGAAAACAGACAGACAATGATAGCTCAAGACTTAAAAGATGAAACTACAGAAAATAAATCACAGATTACAGGTATAGTAATTGAAAAAATCAAAAAAAAAAAAAGTTTTAAGGTTAAATAGTATTTTTGTTTAGTTGTTTTTAAATCATTGGTTGAAAGTGCCAGGAGTTATAGTGTCTGTTTTTGAAATTGGTAAAAAAAATTTACCTAGAGATATATGAAAGTGTTTTCACAATTTGACATCAGATAACTGAATTTGCTGTCAGTTGATCATGTTGTTTATATATTAGTAAATGATAAGACCTTCAGACATTATTCGGCCGGGTCTGACCCAAGACTTGAAAGTGGGTAGTGACTGGTCGAGGTGCCATGTCATGGCAGGCATGGCACAATAAAGAACTCTGCTGTATAATGCACAACGCACATACAAAATTTCTGCACTTTCGCCTATAGCTGGCGACGTCTTGATATAAGTGAAATATTCTTGACTGGGACTTTAACACCATTACTTGACTCAACTCTCAAGTGAGTGTACACTCAACTCACTCAAGTGTCTTGGTCTAATCATGTAGACTTTTTGTCAGTGCTCACTGTTGGTACACATGTTACTATCACAGAGTTAGATCTATTTTTGTGTCTTGCATGAATTTTATCTCTAGAGATATATGTATTTATTTCTATCCTTCTATAAAAAAAAAATTGGCAATTCTTAAGCTCTGCAATCTGTACAAATCACTGAATTTACGAGTTTGAGTCCCTGAACTGAAAGGTTTGAGTCCCTGAACCTGTGGGGATTGAGTCCATGGAATTAGGGCTTGAGAGCCTGAACCTAATGGTTTAGTTCCTGAACCTTACATTTTGAGACATTAAACTTGATGGTTTGAATCACTGGGTTTAAGGATCCTGAATTGAGTCTCTTAAGATTTTCAGTTTCTTGCCACATTGAACTTGAGGTTTTGAGTCAAAGAGTTTGAAGAGTTATTGAGCTTATTGGGTTTGAGTCTCTATAAACTTGAGGGTTCAGTCATTGAACCGAAGGGTTTTTCCTCAATGTTATATATTTTTCATATTATTGTATGAATGTTGTATATTTTTTTTCTATTTTGTTTTGTTTATTTTTCATTTTATTTTTTGTTTTCTTTTTTGTTTTGTTTAATTTTAGATGTTAAGAACAATACACAAGATGTTATGAACAATATACAAGATGACACTTCACCAGTTGCTGTTTGTGAAATAAATTCTCCTCAGTTCACACCCATCCCTACACCATATCTTGACAAAGTAGAATTCAAAAACCCTCAAAATGCTATACATTTGAACAATAATGTGGATATGCCTGAGTTTTCACCGATTCCTACACCATATGTTGGAAAAGTTGGAACAGGCAAACCACCTGTGTTGAGTTATAATAATTATATGGAAGATTCTGAGAACGTTCCGACCCCAGAGGTCATACACAGACATAAACCTATAGGTCCAGTGCAGCATCAGTCTAGATCCCCTGTACCAAATAGTCCCAGTTCTACAAACTATTATGGATCTACAGAAACAGGTTCTGTGGTACCTGGATCTGAAGATTCACCAAATTCTGTTTTCACACCTTTACCTGAAGGTGGCGCTCATGTACCAAAATTAAATACAAACAAATTTGCTCATTCAACACCTAAAGATATTGAATGTAAACATTCACCACATGATGAAACAAAGAGCCCTGTTTATAATAACGACTCGTTGATACAGACTGGGGTTCACCACCCGCAGAATGTAAACAGTCCAGTGACCAGGAAACAGACTGGCTCACCAGGTAATCCACTAATACCAAAGATACTAACACTTAGATTATTAAGATTACTCTTTTAATATGAAGTCAAATATGATATGTCTTAAGAATTGTCACAGATGGATGTCTATATGCTTAATCATATATGAAAATGATTAAAGGGGTTCCAAATGGGGTTCACCAGTGTACCACTTGATATCCCATAATGCAGTTTTTTTCAAGCAGGATATGGAAACAAATAACTTGAAATTTTTCATTGGAAACAATGTTATTCTTAACTGTACACATGGCATTTTGTTTCACAAAAAGAGTAATTAGGTATCCGCTTTTTTATCGCACAAAACCTTGTTTCTTTGATGGTGGAGTAGACTAAAGCACACGTTTAAGAATCGAACTGCCATTTCTTGTCGTTTCCCTCTTGGACAGATTCAAGCATGAATAGGTTTGTCAATCATCGAAAATAATGTTACTCTTTAACCATTTCCTGAATGGTCTAATTGCCAGCTAATGTCCCTCTCACTGCCTTGGTTCAAAACCCAGATAGGGAAGATCCTAGTGAGAGAAATTTGTTGGTTAGCTTGCAAACTTCTGTGGTTTTCTATAGACACACATGTTTTCTTTACCATCACAGGATTGACTGGCTTGAAATGTTAAAGATTTTTTACTGGGGGGTGCCCAATGTGCATACAAGTTTTATTTGAAGAAATGGGTTTTAAATATTTGCCATTAATTGACAAATGTTGGTTTAAAAGAACAGAAAAAAATAACAAAAAATGGCTTAAATTAAATTTTATTAGCGAATATATATTTTTACATGTAAATAGATACATGTTTCAAATTTCATTTGTTGGAATATATAGACACACACATAAATATTGTTTTTCCTCCACAGTTATTGATAAGTCAAATTTTTTAGTTGCACCCTGTAAATATGATAACATGATATGTATAAAGACTATCATTGTTTGTAGTGTCATCCATGACATCAACCTTACCAAGACCATCATTCTGTGTACCAAAAAACAAAGTATTATCATCCAATACTCTCCCAAGGTCCAGTAGTAAGTCCAAAATCCCTAATACCAAAAAAGCTTCAGGACCATCCCAGTTGAACATGAAGACCGGAAAGCCAAATACAAGTGCTACAAGACCAACCTCTGTAGGCCTCAATCCTCCACTGGGAGGACAAACAAAATCTAAACGTGTTAAAACACCATTGTCACCAAGAGGTATTATTTTGAATACTGTGTATGCAGTATATGCTACTGCATGCCAGATTATGACATGGCATCTTGTTGCTGATGTTAAACCAGCTTGCTAGTTACCATGGTTACCATGGTTTTTTATTTCAGTTCATTAATTTTTTTAACTTCTATGTGATTTAATTTGTATTTAAAGTCTTATTGTTACATAATTTCATCTTCAATTTTATTTTGTTATTTTTGTTTTGCGTATTAAATTTTTATTTTTTATTTATTTATTTATTTATTTATTTATTTATTTATTTATTTATTTATTTATTTATTTTTATGCTTTGTTCTTAAAGCTTTGTTTGTGCTTGTTGAAAAATTATTATTTCATATTCATTTCAGATAATACAATTCCTGCACAATATAGGAAATTCAAATGGGCCCAGATCTAAAATGTTATTGTTCTGTACATCAGATGTATGTACACTGAAAAGTAAAAGTCTTCATTATAAACAAGTGGAAGGTTGTGGGTTAGAATCCCGACTTGGTCTGACCCAAGACTTGAAAGTGGGTAGTGACTGTTCTTTTGCCAACCACTCTGCATTATGAAATGAAAATCACGGTTCTTTCAGATGGGAACTTAAAATAATCAAGGTCCCGTGTCATGGCAGGCATGGTACGATAAAGAACCCTGCTGTATAATGCCATCAGCGCAATGCACAGGCAAAATTTCTGCACTTTCGCCTATAGCTGGCGACGTCTTGATATAAGTGAAATATTCTTGACTGGGACGTTAAACACCATTACTCAACTCAACTCTTCATTATAAACATGGCTTATATTCTATTTCACAAATTCATGATTCACCTCTAAAGTCTTGATCAGCCCATGTTAGTTCATAGTGACCATAGGGCTTTAAATTCTGGTTTAAGGGTCACAAAGCATCTCACAATCTAGGTTGGAATACTTATGAAAACATCCTAGTAGAACAAAGTTTGTCATTTCTCTTGCGAAGGATCACTTGCTTTTCCTGGCAGACTAATCCCCTTTAATATCTGAACACTTGTACTTTCTGCCTTAGATATAAATAAGAAATTCTTGATTTAATTAAAAACACTGTGGCCCGATGTCACTCTTCTGCTTCAGTTTATTTTCTGCCTTAGTTTATAGATTGGAATCTTCTTTCATGCAGCAGAACAAAACTCCATCATGATTGAAAATTTTAAAAACTGTCCATTGCTTTTGTTCAAAACTTTAAAAAAAAAACTTGACCTGCTTGCAAGTTACTATGTTGATTTTTTTTAAAGTTTCTGTTGATTGACTTGATGTGCTGGAAAGCTAGTATGCTGTTCTCTTTACAGCTCTTGATGTGCTGGCAAGGTAGTATGCTGTTCTTTTGACAGCTGTAGTTTGATGGACTGGATGTGCTGGCAAGCCATTTGGCTGTTCTTTTAATGGCTTTTGTTTGATGAATTAGAAGACTAGCAAGCTATTAAGCTGTTCTTTTTACAGCTTTTTTCTGATCTGCAGTTTGCAGGCACTTCAGCTATGCTATTCATTTGACTTTGTTTGCTGAACTTGATGTACAGTTGAGCTGTGCTGTTGGCCTGACAGCTCTTTGTCTAGTGAAAGTGATCCATGAGAAAACTTAAGATTGGCTTATAGTACTTTATATATATAGTACAATAATATTCTATAATTCCAGCATATTTGCTTGTTAGTTGAAGTGTGCTCTTAGCACTGCAATTAGGTTAAACTAATCTAAAATACTTAATACTGGACTGTATGTGTGTTTCCTCATACATAATTGAGTATTAAGTACTGTAGTCTATGAGCTGACTCATTGTATAAAAGTACACTAAAGCATGTATGGCCCCAGTTTCACAATGGTTCCTTAAATAATTTTGTTTTTGACCAAAATTTTGCAAAATTTCACAAACTATTTTTGGAATTGTTGATAATTTTTTTTTTAAATTAAACAACAGATGTTTTAAGCTTGAAGTAATTGCCAAAACTTGCAAAAGGACACGTTTATTTTCTGTATATATCTGAAAGATCAATGAAATCATGACAATTTCAAATTCAAAAAAAATGTAAGTTAAGAAAACCATTAAAGAAATAATTGTGAAACTGGCTCCTGTGAATTTAACATGGCAAAAAATGTATTATGAAATAAATTGATAGTGTGCAAACATTTGCATTTTTAAAGAACCGGTTGCAATATATGGAAATTTGCATGGTTAAATCAGACTTCATAGCTGATTTTATAACACTGGCTACATTATAAGTACATGTATCATTCAGCAACTCTCAACATTTTTTCTTAGAACCATTTCCAATTAGATTTAGGGAAACCACTGAACAGATTGATTGATAAATACAATTTCCAATTTTTACAATGAATTTCATTTACTTAACCATTGCTTCTGATTTTCATTCGTGTCATTGAGAAATAACCTGAATGGACGCTGTGCACACCGTGCTGTTTATCAAATTTAATTGAATTTAAATATAAGCAGTGTTATTGATAAATATTGCCAGACTAAATTAAAATTTATATTAGCTTTAGCTATTTTGTTCATCTGTTTTCAGAATAAAGGGGACCTTTTTGGCTTAAAACACCATTTTTTTTAGATCACAACATCTCTCATTGCCTAAGTCGTTTTCCTACATTGTACAATCTTTGATGTAATAATGTCTGTCAAGTTTTCTGTTTTAATGTTTTGCTTGGTACTCTGGTTTCCTCTACCATTTCACCACTATGGTAGCTCAGTTGGTACAGTGCTCGTTTTGTATGTGGGAGGTAGGGGGTGAACCTTGGAAGGGTGTGACCAGGACTTGAAAATAGTTAGTAACTGTTTCTCAGATGAGACATTAAAAACCGATGCCCCATGTCACGGTAGTTATGGCATGTTAAAGAACCCTTCCTGCAGATTGCCCTTAGCGCATTGCAGAGGTCAAAATTTCTACCACTTCACCTATAGCTGCTGACGTCTTGATATAAGTGAATTATTCTTGACTGGGATGTACAACACTATTGAAATAAAAAAATCAAAATCCCGTTCCATTATTTCAGAACCAATAACCAGCTTGATACGAGTGAAAAAATCCTGACTCGGAGATGAAAGTACATTAATCTACTCTGTGATTATTCTCTTTTATCTGCAGAATTTAAGACCTGATGTCACCTAAATGTCTGTGCCTTCATAATAATGTATATATATTGATTGTCTGCATTTTGATAGACTTGGTGTGACATGAAATCTGCTGTTTTATTGACATATTGTTGAATTTTTATTTATTTATTATTATTATTATTATTTTTTTTTTTTTTTTTTTTTTTTTTTTTTTTTGTCCAAAATAAGATTTGAAATGAAATCTAAATTTCCCAGATCTCAAATTTCATTGTTTTCTAGAGAAACATATAAGAGGTTTATTTCTAAAATACATGTACTACCATCATACAGGTCCAACTGAAAACTAAACAGGTCCCATGAAAGCAGACTGGTCAATATTTTGAACCCGTTGTAGAAATGTTAATACATCATGGACATATAGAGTATTTATTTGTATAAATTTTCAGATATAAAACAAGAGATAACATCACAGGAAGTGACAGGTTCTCCACGAAGCATGAGGAGTAGTACTGGTAGTGGAGTGGGACAGAAAACTATGTTGAGTAACCTGTCTGATCCAAGGGTGAGTACTAGTCAGGAAATGCATCTTATAGTAGAACCTTGTCCAATCCAAAATTTTGTCTACACTGATGCTGTCATATAACATTATAAAAAAATAAATAAACAGAAAAACAAACCATTTGTTATTTAGAACCAAAAGAAAAGAAAGAAAGAAAAAAAGAAAAAAGATTCACAGATTTTGAAAGGGCACACTGTTTCAATGAAGGTTACTGAAGCTGTCTTATTGAATGAATGGTAAATCAATGCAGTTCTTTTTAAGAATGAGAAAGAAATCCCCAGAGTTTTTGAAAGGGGAACATTTCCAGTACTGGAAATTCTTTAGAATGACCTAGGGGAAATATTGTAAATTGGGAAATGTTTATTTCATTTTCATTTGGTGGGAGTAACAATTAAGATGCAGAAAAATAAACATAAATATTTCATTTTCATATACTGTATTTTTCTTACATTTGCACTAACCATCATCCAATGATGCAAAAATAAAGTAAACACACTTTTTAAATGACAAAACTTGCTGCAATTAAATGACATAACAGATTTATAATATTTAGTATATTTGAAGAGTTAAGTAGATATATAGTCAAATTGGCATGATCAAGCTAGACTAATTCATGATTGAAATCACACTATATATAGATATATAGATCTCGATGCTTTAAAATCAATCTATAAAAAAAATTGAGTGTGTGTGTGTGTTTGTGTGTGTGTGTGTGTGTGTGTGTGTGATTTTTCAGGTGATAATACTTATTATTCTAGTAATAATTGACTTTGTGTTACTTTATATGATTTTGTTATTATAACTGCTTGATGTAGACAGCATCTGTGAGACAGCTCCTGACTTAATGGAAAAATAAAATAAAATCAAAGTTTCTTTTTATGTTGGGATGTATGTATGATTGTTGATCCAAGGATCAATGGCTCTCTCGTTTAGGGTCATTAGTTCAGGCTCTTTGTGAAAGACCAGGATTCATGGGTCATTGAATTAAACTTTTTGTGAATGATCATGATTTTTAGATCTGTGGTTCAAATTAAAGCATATTTTTGTGATAAAAATATATCTCCTTGAGCAAGACAATTAATTTTGCATTACGCCTGCTCACCCAAATGATACAAATAAATGAGTATTAAATAAGAGTCTGTGAACTAGTTTCTCATATATAGAGTTTTTAATAATTTGAATAATCTAATGATCTCAAATGATTCTTATATATATATATATATATATATATATATATATATATATATATTAGAATCATTTGAGATCATTAGATATATATATATACAGTTGACTCTCGTTAATTCGAAAATTGAAGGGGTCAGATGAAAAATTTTGATTTATCCGAATTTCGAATTAACCGTTTTGATCACTGACGATCAGAAACGGGAGTTAACTCTAAAAGTAAAGCGCTTCTCTATTGACGTCACATATATGTTGTTACGTATTATAATGCTTACAATTGACACTGAAAACTTACGATTAAGATTAAATTAAACATTAAAAAATGAAAATAATTTTTTGCAGAATAAAATAGCAAATCGGAAACTTCACCAGAAGCTACAAGGTTCCATTGAAACTTGTAAACACTGTCTATCATCGGGCAGGCTCAGTTAAAGTTTCATTTATTCATAATCATAACTTCTTCATCTGTAATTCCTTACGTCCGACCTTTGTGATTATTGAAATCATGGCTTGCCATGTCACAGTAGCTGAATGGTGTATACCATTTGGCTCGACAGATTAATTAAGTTTAAGCGTGGCAATTAGGGTTGGGTATTCTTGTGATCAATGACTGTGAAAGAATGAACCGCCCACTTTTTAATTTTACACCAGTGAATTTTTTCCTTTTACTGACAGACAGTTTACCATTACCTGACCGGAAGAGAAAATCGTGAAAATAGCATGGGATACCGACTTCCTTTTTCATGTGTATTTTGAATCGGATATAAATCTTCAAAGTAAACCGACACTTCTTAAACAAGAGACGGATTAATTATTTCAGGTATAAATCAACATTTTTAAGATAAAATATTTTTGTGTACATGTAATTGGTTTTTTTTATTTTGCCGCTTAGTTTCAACTTGTTGTTTAAACAAATCCAAACTACGATAAACAAGGAAAGTATATTTCGATTTAAACGTTGGAATTTTCATTATATTTTGTTATCTGGACTGAAAACTCACTTCGATTTAAGCAAAATTTTGAATTTCCGCATTTCCATTTAAACACACAAATTTGCATAGAAATACATAGCGATCTGACGGGACCGTTTATATCATTTCAATTTAAGCAAAATTTCGATTTAACCGATTTCGAATTAACGAGAGTCGACTGTATATATATAACCCAACTATGTTTTACAAATATTTTTGTTTATATACATGTCAAAATGAGAATAAATAAAATTAATGAGCTGTTTTGAGTAGTGAAAATCTACATCCAAGAAAAGTCTACAGCCTAATAGACTTCAAAAGTTCCCATTGCCTGTTCTATTTGAAAATATCTTATGACCTCTGACCTGAGACCCACACACATAGGATAAGCCCCAACCGGATGAGTATGTAGGGAGTATATAGCATTCATTTTCCCAATAAAACTGTAATTAAATGTGCTTATTAATCATAAACATCTTATCCTTATTTGGCAAACAGCTTAGGCTACTTTTCAATGTAAGTATCTCATGACTCATTAGTTATGCATCAGGTCAAAGGTTATGGAACCAGCTTCATCATAATATCCCTTTCAAATTTTTTATTAATATTTAATTTTTTTTTTTTTTTTTTTCATTTTCATTTGCAGAGATAATTTTAAATGAGAATTATTGGCTTTATTGACATTGCTTCAAATGAAATAAGGACCTTTGCTTTTCTGAAACACCAGATTGTCGTGGAAACATGCATACATATGATAGGAAATGTTCAACCTTGTTGTCATTGGTCCCAAGAATTTTGTTCCACAAAATTACTGTCAAATGGGTCAACCCTGCAGTTCATTTTAGTCTTGGTTTTGTTTTAAATAAATTTAGTTCTTCCTATAGATTTTTATCTTTGATCTTTTCAAAAAAAAAAAAAAAAAAAAAAAAAAAAAAAAAACATCTGGTTGTGTTGTATGGACCCAATTTTAAAACACGCTGAGGTTTCTTATGTCAATCAACTGTTTTTCAGAGGTAAAGATCTTGATAATTGCTTTTTTTTAACATGTTTATAGATTTAACCATAAATTATAAAAACCAGGCATAATTTTTTTTTTCAATCATTCCTTAAACAATATTTTGCTTAACTTAAATCTGGCATACTTGAAATTTGAATAATTTTTTTTTCAGAATTCTTTATTAGTTAGTTTAACTTGGTTTTTAATTAATTATAACATCTGTACTTGATTTTTGTCAATAAATAAATTAATTGATTAATAAAAATGTTAAAAACCATAAAAGATTTACTAAATTGAAGAATTTCCTTTGAGATTCATTTAGACATTTACTGACCAGCCAGGTCTTTGGATTTACATTTAACAAATTTGAGCAAATTTTTATGGTACTACAAACAGATTAATGAAAAATTATCAAAACTATAATAAAAAAAGGACACAAGGTTTGAATAGAAAAATGAATTCCACTTACACACGTGTATCTTACCAATTAGAAATGAATCTCACGAATGCAGATTCTAGTGTGAGAAAGTTTGTCAGTTCACTTGCCAAATGTTGATGGTTTTCTTGGGGTACTCCAGTTTTCTCCACCATCTTAGAACTAACTTCCTTAACATAAGTAAATTAATTTTGACTGTGTGTTAAAAACCATTAATATTAATTTCCTAAATATTTCGAAAACTGACAAAATAATTATTTACTTAGAGTCTGATATTATTCAAGATTTTACATTTGTCAGATTCGGGACATGGAAAATCTTAGTGAAGGGATGATTGTTAAACAGCCTTGGCACCTATCTCCTACAACCTGGAGAAATAGAGGTTAATTAATGGGATTTTGCTTGGCAAAATTAATATATAAGCAGCATAGAAAAAAGCTGGATTTAGTGTTTATTTTTATAGATTCATTGAAGCAGTTATATGTTTCCAGTTTCAACAAACAGTAGAAAAAATGCTTTTAATTAGTGGAACAGAGTCCCACTCATTATCAAATTGGTGTGGAATTTGGAAAAGAAAAATTTTTGCTTTGGGAAATGGTTAAAATGGTTTTATTTAATTTATTAAATTTACAGTAATAGTCAGTATCATCAAGTCTGTCAGCTAAAATATTTGACAACATACTGTAAATCAGGAAAATTTTAATGTCAAGTAATTTTATGGAATGAAGATATTTGTTTACCACTACTTTAAGGTCGTCATAGTTGCAGAAAAATTATTTGTCTAAATAAATGATTGGTTAAAGTTATAGTTTTTATTTCTATGACTTTGAATTTTAACAAAAAATTATAAAACTGACCAGAGAATTTCTTGATTTACAGTATACTTAATGTTAAATTTAAAATTACATCACCAGTATGCTAATATCGATCACTTTTAATTGGTTAATCTGAAATTTAAGATTCTGTTGAGCACCATGGTCTCTGTGTTTTTTTGTTTTTTTTTTTAAATATTTTACAATTTCATTTCCGCCTTTTTACATCGGTGGAAATATTTTCTGTAGTAATGAATCCTGGGTGATTTTGGAGTCCTCCATCCAACACAAAAGTGAATCTTCTACAGAGTTTTATATTTACATTCCTTCTTATCTGAATTATCAGAGAGAGTTGTAGAGTTTTTTTCAGCAGAAATCATGAAGATTCCATGCAATTTAGAAAGAAATTTTGAGAAAATAACTATGGCTTTGATAATTCACGATCATATTTGATTCCTTTCTTTTTTTAATATACATTGTGTTAAAATGTCAACAGAAGGAGAAATTCCACATTTTTAGAGAGGAAAGAATGATAAATTTCTTCCACAATTTTAAAAAGAGTGGATGGAAAACTTCAGGAAAAACTTTTCCAAGCTCAAATATAGGAAATCTACTGTCAGTAAAGATGCCAATCAAACTGTTCTCAATTAAAAAAAAAAAGTTTCCCTTTTTTAAAAATAAAAATTAAACATTTTTTGAAATAAAAATTAATAAATATTTTTTCTATTGTGAAATCATTTTCAACTTTTACATTATTTTCTGCAATATTACCTCATTATTGATTCAAACTTTATATTTGTTTTCAATAATGTATTTCAATTTTTCAGTGGCATTTTTCACTTCTTGCTTGTCTTGTAATCAGATATTAAACTAAAAGAAACACATTGTATTTGTTTTTCTTCATCTGTATTATGTTTTCAATACCGGTATATGTTTGTATTACAGGATAGCCTAGACGCAGGTAAACCAAAGTTCACAGCCGTGACCTCGCTAGAAGATGTACAGGCAATCAGAACCGTAGCATTTCATCCGTCTGGAAATTACTACGCTATAGGATCAAATTCTAAAACTTTACGATTATGTGCTTTTCCCGATGTAACTAACCTTAGGTAGGCAACTTAGGTTACTATAAATAGAATTCAGGAATTTTGTTCATTATAATTCAGTTTAATAGATTTTTTTTTAAATAAAAGGCCTGCATAATTATTATTCATAAAACTTTTTAGGGAAAAATGTTGCTAGGGCATGGCAATACAAAAGAGTATGTGTGTTGTCCAATACCGTGAGCCAATTCTTGTATTCAAAAATAACAGAATAGGTCTTAAAAAATCAAAATTGTTGAGGCTAAAGAGAATTGATCCATTTATAGCTGTTTCAATTTTTTTTATTCAGTACAGTAGATATCATTGTACATACACCTATCTTATCAAAAGCGTAATTTTATGTAACTCATCCTTTTTATTTTGTCCAAATTATTAACCTTAACAATTTTCATATAGTGAAACTTACATTTATTGACAGGGTCATGGTGCCTGGTTGGTTAAGGTATTAACCTTGAGACTCAAGGTTTATCTGTAAAATGGAATTCGCCAGTGTACCACGTGATACCTCATAGCATTTGTGCGGGACAATTGTTTCTATTGGCAATGGAATTGTACAAAGTGACGTTTTCCCGTAATAACGACATTTTTTCGGGAATATTTGACGTAATCTGTATTCATTTCATTCCGCACAAACGTTAAGAGGTATTGATCACGTGGTACACTGGCGAGTTCCATTGCAGGAGGGTGGGGTACAAGCATTAAAAAGATTGTTATAAGTGTGCATTAGTGTACAATGCAGATCGGAGACACTAGCACAGCACATAACTTGTGATATATCCTTGTGATTAATAAAAATTTTCGTGTTACAAATAGCAGAAAAATTGCTATTTTGTCATTAAAAAACATTCAACCAACCAACCATTCCATTTATTGCCACCCTCTAGTGTGATTGTGACATTGAAAAGGGTTTTGGCGATAAACCAATGAAAGCTTATAAAGAAAAACCTAAAAAAGAAAAAAAAAATAGACTTAAATACAGTGCTGTTGCAAAGATATTGAGGTTCATTATATCAGGGTTTTACTGTATATGCACATGTTCGTGTTTCAGATCTGATCATGTGACAGGTGAAGTCAATGTTACATATGAACGTAAGAAGCATCACAAAGGTTCTATATACTGTGTGGCCTGGAATCCGCTAGGTGACGTCCTAGCAACAGGATCTAATGACAAAACCATCAAAATGCTGAAATTAAACCCGGATGATAACGTCGCTGGTATGTAAATACAGTTGTTCTTTAAAAAAAAACATGAAAAGGAATAACAAGTTCCTAGTACAATTTGTTAAGAATAAAATCTTAATCTCTAGAGTATTGCATTTCTGTAAAGAAACATCTTATTCCTCTATTTTGAGTGGAATGGAGTAATGGTGTTTTACACCCCAGTCAAGATTCTTTCACTTATTTGGTTGCGGTCAGTTCTGGAATGGTGGAGGAAACCGGAGTGCCTGGAGAAAACCACTGACCTTTGGCAAGTGAACTGACAAGCTTTCTCACATTAGGATCTCTCCTGAGTGGGATTCAAATTCAGGCGGTGGGAGGCACTGTGATCCATTAAGCATCCTCTATTTTGAATCCTGTGTACATTTCCTGCAGGGTCAGATTATGACCTGAAAATGATAACCTGGTAAGGACTTGTTTTGCCATTGGCCTTACTTGTTTAGACATGGATGTTAAAGTGTGTTATAATAAGTAGCTTCTTAGGTAGCTTTGTTGGAAATTTGTTATCAGAAAATCAGAAGTTCAATGCCTGATGGGGTCAGACTTTCCATTCCAGAAATGACCTTCTCTATATAATTTAAGAATTTATAGGGGTGTAAAATAACATTACTTGACTCCCCTTGATACATATATAACTTAATATTGTTCTTGGAGCCTTGTTTTGAAAAGTATTTTTAATTTATATTATCAGGTCCTGAGATGGAGTTGACAATGCATGATGGGACAGTTAGAGATCTGGTGTTTATGCAGGACTCAATAAATCGGTCCTCTTTGTTGATCAGTGGTGGAGCTGGAGACAATAAAATTTATGTGACTGACTGTGAAACTGGTATGCCTGTACGAGCCATGGCTGGACATTCAGGTAAAATATTGTAGCAAACTAGTAATAAAAATCATTTTAATTTTCATTAGCATTTTTTCTTTCTTTCTTTTTTCCCCTTTTTTATTTTTAACATTTGTCATGATCCTGGTTTCTTTCTGAATGTTAAGATGATACTGGATTTAAATAAAACATTTTACCCTATGTTTTTACCTATTATTGATACATTTTTAACTTATGATTATTTTACAGTAATTCATGTATTTTTCAGGACATGTTTATTCACTGCACACTTGGGGTGGATGTATGTTCGTTAGTGGATCACAAGATAAAACAGCGAGGTTCTGGGATATGAGAGCATCTACAGCAATAACAGTGGTACCAAGTTCTACTGGTAAGTTCTTTTAAATGTCAGCTTGATAGGAGTTAAGATTCTTTCACTTATAATGTGGCAGTTAATACAGAAATGGTGGAGAAAACTGGAATGGAATGAAACACTTTTTACACTCATCAGTAAAATTAGCTTAAATATAATCCATTTTATTTACTTTTTCTACTAGACTCGAGAATGTGAACAATATCAAACAATTTTGATTTTATGAATAAACTTTAAAGGTAAACAATATTAATTGTTATAAATGAATTTTGAGCATAATTCACTGTCACAAACACAATAACACTGACACATGATAGTAGTGGCAGTTTTTCGATCGAAAGATGTTCAAGATTATGGTTTAAGTTTACCAGGTTTTCATTAGAGATGAACTGTCTTTCTAACAGCTCCTGATGTATTTAACTGTAGTTTTCGTCTTTTTTTTTTCAAGGAAGTGCATTTGCTTCTGTTTGTGTTGATCCATCTGGTCGTCTGTTAGCCTCTGGACATGAGGATGGAAGTGTCATGCTGTACGATATCAGAGGTTCCAGAGGAATACAGAACTATAAAGCTCACACGTCTGACTGTCGTACGGCTCGCTTCTCTATGAATGCATATTATTTATTGACAGCTTCATATGACCAAAAGATAGTACTTACAGACTTACATGGTATGGGACTGTATAGACACTGTTCTAAAATTTCTGTAACAACGTCCACAAACAATTATTACAAGCACAAACCTGGAATGCATGTAACTCTATTTTCTCTTTAGACAGGGTCATTATTGGGACAGCACCTTCAGTACTTTGATTATTTTTTCCTCTGGGTATTAAGCTTCTGTTTATTTTTTCCTCTGGGTATTAAGCTTCTGTTTATTTTATATATATATGTTCCCTGAAGCTAGAATTTTATAATCCATCAACTGCAGTTTTTGGTTCATTTTATTAGAATATCAGTGATTAATGAGTTAGCAAATTAATAATTTGGTTATTAATTTAAATGCCCATTTAACTAAAGTCAGGTATATTTTTCCGTGCTGGTAGTGACTTAATCAAATTTGCCCATCAGTACAACTACCTTTATCAGTTCATCTTATTAGGACATCAGTGATAAATCAGTTGAAATAATAATTTTGCAATTATTAGTCAGAATTTTTATGTATTTAGTTATCCATAATACCAATAAGAACCTTTTATTCATTAGTTGAATCAGACATTACATTCAAAATCATTCTTAAAAAAAGGTTTAAAGAGAGACAACTTGGGCCTAAATTAAAATGAACTTTGTTTGCCGTTGACCCCCCCGACCCACTTGAAATGCCCCTACCCAAAAAATTTTATTGCCATCTTCCACAATCTTTTTTTTTTTACTTCTCATACAACATAAGAAATATTAAATGGCAATATCCCTGGCGAGGGAGATGACCTGTGAGAAGGTTAAAACGATAGTAAGGAAATTCAGCTGTGTTTCTCCATGGGAGAAAACACAAACAGCAGCAAATAAGACTTTAGTTAGCAAAAAATTGTAAATGTGTTTTAAAAAAGACATATGGAAACAATTTAACCTTTCAAAAGTGTAAAAGTTTTCAAAAAAAAAAAAAAAAATTTAAAAATTTTTCCTTCCTACCTACCCACATGTGGATAGCATAGGTCGGAAACAGCAAACAAAGAATTTTTTAAGTTAAGCCTTGTATATTTAAAACTCCTTGTTGTGATGTTTTTAGCTAGCCGAAAAAAAAGTTTAAAGAGCTACATTTTGTTTTTCTTTTACCCTGACAATTCTTCTGGTCAGTATAATTTTCATTCTTTAGATATAATGTCAGATTATTTAGATGCAGGTTTATAATTTGGTGTTTATTTGACAGCTCCTTGTATAATCTGCAGTATCTAAACCTCTGTTTTTTTTTCTCTTTTCACTTTGTAGGAGATTTATTAAGGCCATTACCAAGTGTTGTAGTAGCAGAACATAAAGACAAAGTTATACAATGTCGCTGGCATCCAACACAGTTGTCATTCGTCAGTACGAGCGCGGACAGAACATCGGTATGCTGGGGATTACCCGTCATATAAAAAGGACAAAACCAAGCTAAAAAAAACACAGTGTGATGAGACATTCAATATAATGGGACGTTAATTGATAGTAATGGAGATTTGTATTTACTTATTGTATTGCTCGAGTTGAGAAAACCGATTGTGTTCAGAATGAGTTACATAAACGTTACATCAGATTGGTGCTGAGTGTATATTCTAGTAAATTGTTACCATGGTAGCACATATATGTGGCTGGTACTTTAGGATTTTACAATGTTTATCACTGGTAGTTTCATCCTAGCCTAACGCCTCTCAAAATTTTTAAATGCTTGTTTGCTGCAGGTCATTGTCTTTAATTATTTTTTATATTCCATGGGAGTTGAATGAACATGTGACTACAGAAATGTAGCCAACAAATTTTGTCTAAATTACTAACCTATAAACGAAATCTTTTTTTAACACCTACTTAAGTATTAACATTTTCTAAAAACTTCAAATTTCCCTCTTAAATCATGACTTTGTCATTACCGACTAGATGATCATCTCCAATCAAACCAGAGATAATAAATGTTTAAGTTTTTGTGACACATTCTGCTAAGCTTTTTTAAACCTTGTCTTTCTTTTATATTTTATTATATTTAAAAGGAAAACTACATATATAATAAAATATACACAAGCTGCCCTTCACAAATATTATATGATTTCAAAATTTTCCGAAAAACATTCGAATCTAGTCATGCTATTAGTGTAGTGTTAGATACTGCTGACTTTCTGTATCTTTCAGGTTAAAAAAGTATGCAATTTGGATATCAGGATTATGTGTTACTGGCATAAGAATGAAAATATACCATTGTGATGATTTCTTTTTGATTTCTTTAACATTTTTGTGGTTTTCTGCAGCAGTTCAAAACTGACCATCTTGATGTAATTGAAAGAATTTTGACAGAGACATAAAACTTGGTTATTTTGCTTTGATTTATTGAATAATGAATCACATGACTTTATATGTTTACATTTAGGTTATGTTTTGGGAATTTGTTGTAAGCATTGTAAATAACTATTAGACTAAGTATGGATAATCTATGTAAACATTGGTATCCCATGGTATTGCTTATGTTGTTACCATAACGGCATTGATTTGTCAACCAATCATATTTGCTGTAACAGCTGTAATTTTTCACAACCATCATGAAAGCTTAAAAATGATTTTACCAAATTCCGTGTTTCTACATGGATTTTACTAACCATATTAATCCTATTGTATGGGTTTAAAAATAAAATGAAGCCTCTTTGGACATGGTGGACTTGGGTCATTGTGAATTCTTGACCTCTGTTTGACCAAATATTATTTGTTCATAGAGCTGGATGTTGAAGATCTTTGACTGCAATGATCAATTGTTATTATTTATTATTAATTTTACTTTAAGCATTAACATTATTTAATTTACAAAAATAATTGTTTTCTAGTACATTTTTTTCAGATTACTTTTTGATTTCCTTTTTATTTTTGTTTATTTTTCTTTAATTGTTAAGGCTATCTCATTGTCTAGTATCATTTATAGTGCTTCCCTACCCTAAAATGAATGGTATAACCTGTGAAACAGAAATGGGATATCCCATTTCAGTTAATTAGGGAATATGTTGTGAAATTATGTCTTTGATTTTTTGGGTACAGATAAAATTTTTGTTTTACAATTTTTCCATCCTGCCTTTTATTGCTGTGATAAAATTGGAATAATTTAATTTATTTATGCATACGTCCACTTAAAGATTTATTTTTAGTTTCACTTTACTTTAAATATATATTACAGATTATTTATATGTAAAAAGTAAATATATGTTTATTTATATCAATATATGTGAGTTTGTTCAAGAAAAATTGTTATAATTTAGTTGACACTTTTACTTTAAAATCACTTTATTTAGTGCTATAAGATTAAAAATGCTTAGTTTGTCGCTTACTTAGGTAATGCTTCAGTCCCCAGTTTTTTATAATCATTTCTAAGCTAATATTTTTCTTAACTAAAATTTAGGCTATTTTTGCAATCTAGTAAAATACTAGAAACAAAACTTTAAATGAATTCAGAATTCAGAAAGAATAAGGATGGTGAGATCTTTAAAGTGACACAATGAATTTCTGAATATTTAAAAATAAACAAAATTATTGAGATCTTAAATTTTCTGCATTTAAGTTAGAGAAAGTCTTAATTAAGGAATGATTTTGAAACTGGAATTAGTTGTCATATGCTACTATGTCTTATACAGTCAAACCTGTCTTAAAGGCCACCTTTGTCAATACATGTATCATCTGTTTAATAAATACATGCTCTGATATAACACAGTGATAATCAACTAGATACTTGTGTAAAATGTATCTCAAAGCTGGGGTATACAATGTATTGTGTACTTTTGACTTTATGTACCATGAGTTAGCCTCAGCAGTGCTTCAAAAAAATTGGCTTTCTGGATGGCATGTTGTGTCAAAAACTATGTAGAAAATTTCAAAATTTATAACATACACTGAGTCCTTTGAATGAGACCTTAAAACCTGATGCGCTGTGTCATGGCACATTAACAAACCCTCCCTGCACATTGCTCTAAACACACTGCAAAGGTCAAAATTGAAAAATGAATGATATAAGTCCTTGACTATTTGGGTTTTATGTATGATTCTTTTAGACAGGTTTGACTACACTTTATATTGAAACACAAAACTTCAGTATTAATGTAAGAGTTGTAGTGCAAACATTTATAAGAGCATGTTGTTATTATCATTTGTTTAAATACAGATTTGTAAACAAGAATATTTGTCTTTGTTCTGGTTATACAAAATAATATATTCCAAATTTTTGACAATGCATTTTGCTATCTTATATATCAGTTATATGAATTATATCTATCCTTATCAGTTAGAAGTGAGGCATATAGGGTATTTTTTCAACCTGCAATTTGAGCTCATGCATAAACATGTATTTTAGAATAAAGTTTATTGTGTACATCTGCCACCAGAAAGATCTAGAGTCATTGCCATCGTTTGTTTTACGAAATAGTGGTATTTTAAAATGGTTTGGGGATTAATCAAGGAAGTACTTTGAAGAAAACAAAAAAAATTATGGAAAATAAAAGAAAGTCTGTTTTTATAGGAGTAGTCTCCCTTGTCGAATATGTCTCTAGTACCAAAATTTGACTGAACAAATGGTGGTGATGAATAAAGGTTTGATTTTAGTTATGGCTGTATCACCATGCAAAGATTTCTAGAAGGTTATTAAAATAGCTGCTTTAACTATTTTCACACATTATATGTATATTTTTATATCACATTTTTTTACTATATGTATATTTCATATTGATGTGTCTGATTTCAACACGTTCAGTACTTTAATTTCATTACCTGCAGATTATTAGTATGTTACTGGAAGTCAACTTTTTTTAAATGGAAGTAGAATAGCAAAATAAAGCATGTGGAAAGACATTTATTAGGATTTAAAAATTTAAAAAAAAATTGCAGAGGTTGCTGAGAGTTGCTTGTGGATAGGGAAGCATTTTATCATATATATATATATATATATATATATATATATATATATATATATATATATATATATACAAAATATTTGTAAAATAATTTTAATGGAAATTCCCAAAAGGGTTTAATTATTATATTTCACTTTTTAGGCTTTGTCAGTTAAAATAATATTTTTTGATCGAGGAAGCACACATAATTTCATTGCAATAGCCTAATTCATTGTGTATTCAAAATTAAGGTTCTTTGTACAAAATGCCACAGAAATAATGTATGTGTGATTTACAGTCTGTCAGTTAAGTGATGTTACTAATTATAATAACCATAAAAAATCTGGGACCATTTAGTTGTGTGGGTCAGATTGTTATAATGGCCGGATTGTTTGTAATAAGCTTCAGTATTATTATAATGGAATTACAGATACATGATATATATAGCACTGTTAAACCTTGATCCAGGACATAGATGTTCTCTCTTCAGGACATGGATGTTCTCTCTTCAGGACATAGATGTTCTCTCTTCAGGACATAGATGTTCTCTCTTCAGGACATAGATGTTCTCTCTTCAGGACATGGATGTTCTCTCTTCAGGACATGGATGTTCTCTCTTCAGGACATAGATGTTCTCTCTTCAGGACATGGATGTTCTCTCTTCAGGACATGGATGTTCTCTCTTCAGGACATAGATGTTCTCTCTTCAGATGTTCTCTCTTCAGGACATGGATGTTCTCTCTTCAGGACATGGATGTTCTCTCTTCAGGACATAGATGTTCTCTCTTCAGGACATGGATGTTCTCTCTTCAGGACATAGATGTTCTCTCTTCAGGACATAGATGTTCTCTCTTCAGGACATGGATGTTCTCTCTTCAGGACATAGATGTTCTCTCTTCAGGACATAGATGTTCTCTCTTCAGGACATAGATGTTCTCTCTTCAGGACATGGATGTTCTCTCTTCAGGACATAGATGTTCTCTCTTCAGGACATGGATGTTCTCTCTTCAGGACATAGATGTTCTCTCTTCAGGACATAGATGTTCTCTCTTCAGGACATAGATGTTCTCTCTTCAGGACATAGATGTTCTCTCTTCAGGACATAGATGTTCTCTCTTCAGGACATAGATGTTCTCTCTTCAGGACATAGATGTTCTCTCTTCAGGACATAGATGTTCTCTCTTCAGGACATAGATGTTCTCTCTTCAGGACATAGATGTTCTCTCTTCAGGACATAGATGTTCTCTCTTCAGGACATAGATGTTCTCTCTTCAGGACATGGATGTTCTCTCTTCAGGACATGGATGTTCTCTCTTCAGGACATAGATGTTCTCTCTTCAGGACATAGATGTTCTCTCTTCAGGACATAGATGTTCTCTCTTCAGGACATAGATGTTCTCTCTTCAGGACATAGGTGTTC
The DNA here is from genome assembly GCA_029721355.1 of Tegillarca granosa. Classification (NCBI taxonomy): domain Eukaryota; kingdom Metazoa; phylum Mollusca; class Bivalvia; order Arcoida; family Arcidae; genus Tegillarca; species Tegillarca granosa. The sequence goes on along the minus strand of CM056606.1, from coordinate 3,589,352 downwards.
TCTCTTCAGGACATAGGTGGATCCTGTCTAGGACATGGATGGATCCTTTCCACATCATGGATAGATTCTTTCCATGATATGGATGGCTTCTGTTCCGTACATGGATGGATTCTCTCCAGGACATGGATGTTCTTTCTTTAGGACATGAGTGATCTCTCTTTAGGACATGGATGAATTCTCACTAGGACATCCAGGAAATGGATGGATTCTCTCATAGACATGGATGGATAGATTCTTTCCAGGACATAGATTGAATCTGTCCTAGACATGTATGGATCTGCTCCACATCATGGATAGATAAATTCTTTTCATGAGAGGAATTGACTTTTTCCCGACACTTGGATTGATCATCTCCATCTTATTTGTTAATAAACACAATTCAACATCAAACCTTGACTTTTAGAAAATATAACATAAATTTATTGTATTTTTCACTATGTAAATGTGTTTGATATATGTGACACAATTGTATTTGGTAACATTGTTTTATACATGTATATTTTTTATTTTAACTTGATCTCTGTTCCACTGATCTGTCTCACTACAAGTAAAACTACCGGTATTAACAGGTTCATTGAATTTGCAAGTTTGTATTTTTCACATAATCATGATTGTATAGGCTTTCTGCAGTATTTTGGCAGATTGTTTATAAACATAAGACAAATAACATTATACAAGAGGCCCGTTCAAGACAGTGTACCTACCCTTATGCTCTGGTGGGCAAGACATTTATGAATAATGGTTTGCCCAAGCGCATGTGAGCGACCACTATAACTATTGTAAGGTTGTTCGCCTTAGATTCAAGATGGCATCCTTCAGACAAAGTTTAACAGAAATGTTTTAATAAATGTTGAAACCAACATGCAATTTAAATTTCGGTTCAGGTGTATGGTATCTTTCTAGAAGAGATTTGAATGATAGAATTAGTACTTTTTGTACAGATGCCCGATTTAAATTATTTTTTGACATTTTTCCCCACTCAAGTATTTGTGTCCAAAGCTAAGGGGGTTTATTTGAAGCAACTGTATGATAATGATGACTTAGATTCAATGTGATTGCTAGCGACCGTTCATTGGACCTAAAAATTCTATGCGTGAGCACAGTGGAAAGCAACCAGTAGTCTCTTGAACAGGCTTAAGGGTAATTTATGTGGGTTAAGTTTGAAATTATTCAGGTTGGCAAAAGTATGTCAGCTTACTTCAAGATTGTATGTGTATGTTCTAATTGTTTAGTAATCATTTAGAAAAAATGGAATAACTCTTTAATCTGCCATTATACTGTGGATAATTTAAAATTGGGGCTGAAAACAAACAGCGACCTCAGGATACGATATGTATCATTATTATATAGCATGCAAACTTTTTTTTGGTCAGAGGTCTCCCAAATCCATTTTGCATATTGCACACTTTGTCATGTGACACTGTCATCTGAATCATTGCTGAAGAGAACATTTTTTCCAAAAATGATATTGCATTAGTTCTTATATCAATATATAAGAACTAAATTATGCAATATTTGTGTATTTTTAGACAAAAACGATAATTTTAGATGAAATACGAGTGGGAAGCAAATAACATTTATTTTGCTATTTAATGAAAGGGTTATTCAACTGATATTGTGAAATCTTTTCCTTCATTGACTTGACATTTGCATGAGCTAGTAAACTCAGTTCAATATTTCACAACATCGTAATATTTATCGGATGCTTTAAAGTTACTGATTAACTAGAAGATTTTATTTTAAGAGTTTGAAATTCAGTTTTGTGTTAAACTACTTTTATGAGAGTGTAAAGGTTTTGAAATGAATTTATTATTTTGAGGATTATTAAGAAATCAAAATGACCTGATAAGCACCTCACTGTGGTTCCACACTAAGACGATAGATTTGCTGTGTAATAACATAGAAGCATCAAAAGTATTGATACTTACTTGTGTACTTGTGTTTTCAGATAATGTATCATATTGTATCGTGAAGAATAATTTCTCCCCATTTACAAACTTTTTTTGTTACAGGGTAGTTTTGAATATGAAAATAAAATTCCACATACTATTCATACATGTATGTTTTTTTTAGTGATAACACATCATGAAAATTGGTTTCATATGTTTCTGGCTGGTTGTCTTCATATCTGTGTAACAAAAAGAGTGAATGGTTACATAATGTAATTTTATTGTGATTCCAACTGTGTTTTGTGATTCTTTCCATGATCGCTCAACAATTCTGATACTGATTCTAACTGTATGCTGTGTAATTCTCTCCACTTGACCGCTCAACAATTCTGATACTGATTCCAACAGTATTTTGTATATTTTACTCCACTTACTCTAACTTGCAATTTGTGTCAGACTTGTTAATCATTAAAATCACATAGGTTAAATAAGTGAAAGTTTACATGTGTTCATTTTTTACAAGTTTAGAAATATATATAGAAAGACTTCCTTTTGTACCCTCCAATAAAATTTTAATTTTTAACTGAAATGGCTTAAAAATTATGATATCATGTCATTTTGAACATTTCTTTCAAAAATTGGAACACTTATTTTTCAAAAATTTTATTCCAAATTTAAAGGGTGAGGGTACAGAGGGATGTCTTACCTTATATATATATATATATATATATATATATATATATATATATACCCTCAGAAAGTGTAACAGCTATTTATTTGCATTTGTTTGTGGGTAATTTTTTTTTATTTCGACAATAGTTCATTCATGATCTGATCACTAAATGTTTATAAACACAAGTTAATAACAGTTTATAAATGTATGTATCATTTTACATATTTTGCATCATTTGGCAACTGCCCTGAAATAGGCTCATTGTAAACATTGACATCAGATTGTAAGCACATGAAACGTTATCAATTTAACAACCTAAGTTAATAATTGTGAGTACATAAAACTTAATCAATTTGACAACTTTAAATTGATAAAAGCATGTAAGAGTATATATGAATTTAAGCTTTCTCATGGTTTGTTAACATTATTAATAAGCTCATTTCAATTGTTGGCCTCATCTTAAGGTGGCAGTTGACATACTTATATTACAAAAATTCATTAATTTAGGTGGTGTTACAGAAGCAAAAGGGATCCTTGCAAAACTAATTTTATATATTTGGAGATCTTACATTGTATCAACATTAAATTCAAATAATCCACTAAACCTCATTGCTTATTAAATTTATTTAACACCGAAACACATACTAGAATAAATATATATATATGTATATATATATATATATATATATATATATATATATATATATATATATATATCAGGGCTTCACAAACGCCGGTAAGGTCAATCAGTGGTCGGCAAAAAAAAAAATGTGTGTGTGAATATATATATATATATATATATATATATATATATATATATATTGTGCTAATGCTTAATTTAAGCATTACGTACAGATTGAAATATTTGATGAAGAGTTGGACCATTTAACACAACATTTTTACTTTGTATAACAATGAAATATCGCAGGCATTGATAATATTTCTGTGTAAGGCTTATTTCTAACAATATTCACAGATTAAAATATTTTAAAGAAAATGGGTACTATCTTTTTTATATCCAGTATTAGTAAGCCACTGTTATTTGTTGACATACCTGTGCAGAAAGACCTTGTGTTACTTTTAATAACTGTAATCTTGTATTGTGAAGAAGGTTTTGTTAAAAGATTTTTTATTGGTCTAGAATCTAAGCAGGTTAAAGGTTGTTTTTTTTTTTGTGCCATTCGTCTTTGTATCCAATCATATTTCTTAAACTTTTTAATTGTTGCCTTGTCTTGTTTGTCTTGTTTTTAGCTCACCTGAGCACAAAGTGCTCATTTGAGCTATTGGTATCAATAACGGCAGCCCTCCATCATTCGTCCGTCCGTCGTATGTTTGTCCATCCCTCAATAATTGCTTCAAATGACTTCTTCTCAGAAACTTTTGGTCACATTGTGTTCAAACTTGGTCAAAAGCATCTATAGAACATTGCCTTTCAGATTTGTGTTTTTGGTTGCCATAGCTACCAAATGTAGGTCACATTGACCTACATAGTTGAAAACCTAAAAAAAAATCTTCTTCACCAAAACATCTTCACTGAGATAAAATCTGATGTGATATTTGGCATCTAAAGCATCTTATATACCAAGTTTGTGAATTCCAATAATTTTTGTGAAAAATTAGATTACGCGTTTTTGCATTTATTTTTTATACATTGTAAATAGTACTTTTTTACCAAAATTAAATAATGAATAAATTTAGGTGAATTCTCTCTTCATTTTCTTATGTGAAAAAACATATGTTTGAGAATTTTCACAAATTCTGTAAAATACAAGACGCTTTTTCTGCCTTTCTCATATTCAATTCTAGCAACCCAAGGGTTGAGGGTTCAAATCCCAGTGAGGCTACTTTTTTTATTTTTTTATTTTTATTTATTTTTTTTTTTATTTCTGAATTTTATGACTAACAATTCTGCATGGAAGAGATTTTATAAATTTTTACTTTTAAGTGTAATTATTATTTTTGAAATACATGTGATACTGATATGTAGATATAGCTAAAACCTTGAATTTTTTTTTTTTTTTTTTTTTTTTTTTTTTTTTTTTTTTTTTTTTTTTTTTTTTTTTTTTACAAAATCACTGTTATGTGACATAATTTAAACTAATTAAAATTTTTTTTTATTAGTAGTTGACTTTAACATTTTTTTTAAATATTTTAATTAATGTGTCAAATCTGTAAAGTCTTAAATCCGGATCTGAAAATTGCTCATGTGAGCTTTTGTTATGGATAGGCACTCTGCCATCCACCATCAAAAGACTTCTTCTCAGCCACTACTGGTCACATTTCATTCATATTAGTCAATAGCATCTATAGACCATTGCCATTCACATTTGTGTTTCTGGTTGCTATGGCTACCAAAAGTAGGTCACAGTGACCTACATAGCTAAAAACCAAAACAATAGAAATAATGTCCTCTGAAACCACTTCTATTGAGGCAACATGTTATGACCTACCAGGTATTATCAAGACATACCAGTTACATTTAAACTCAGGTGAGCAAATTAGGGCCATCTTGGGCCTCTTGTTTCCATTCCACTTGTCTTGTGTCATTTTCTTGGTTGTGTTGACTGTTGCCAGTTACATATTTTTCAGTTACAAATTCGTTTTTTTCTTTCTTTTTTTTTTTTTCTTTTTATTTTTTCTTCTTTTTTATAAGCCACTGTGTTCTAGGTTTATCCATTTTTCAGTTGTTACATATAAGTAGGTGAAGCTGGATTTGATTTGAATGTTTTCAAAATTTACACCAATATGAAACTTGTATTTTTCAAGCTTTCAGTTACCTAAAATTCGGTCTAGAAGCCAATCAGATGACCATTCACAATAATTTTGATCGGATAACATTTTTTACATGCACACATTATTTAAAATAGCTTTTTACCAAAAAACAAAACAAAACAAAATTAATTTTAAAAAATGTTTAATACATGTATTGTCTGCTATAATTCGTTTCTGAGTCAAGTTGCATTAAGTATAATTATCTTCCAATCTTCCTTCAAGATTTTGACAGCCATTTTATATTTCTATATTCACCATGATAAATTATTCTTGCTTGAATGATCACATTGCCGCTTTATTTATTTCTAAAAATATTTGAAAAGAAAATTGTTTCACAATTCCAGTACCCTGTTTTAATTTGACTTATGATATTGTAATATTTAGTGATTAAATGTCGCCTCATTTTTTTTACATTATAACATTTTTTTTATTAAATGTAGTCCCTGAAAAATGTTATGGAATGGAATCCAGGGTCCAGGGACTATTCAATAACATTATGCGTTACGCAGAATTTTGAAGAAAGATTTAAAGTCAACCACTAATTTTACTTAATCCAACTTCACTTAGAACTTTTTATAGAGCTCAATATTAAACTCTGGTTTTTCTTGGAGTTAAAGCTTACATTACAAGAATGTGTACAAGTTAAAAAACGTAAACAGGTTAAAACCTTTATAGATAAACATTTTATTGGCTTCTACTCTTGGAGCTCTGAAAATATGTTTCATATTGAATCTAACAATGGACCCAACATTTATGTATATTGCCATATAATGAGGCTAGATATCATTTGGTACAAGTTGAGCTTTCAGGACCTAGCTATAATATATGTAGATAGTCACTTCAATTAAGCTTTGCACAACTTCATCCAATAGATTTCATATATCTTGGTTTTTATTACTAGTTTTTTTTTCAAGAAATAATAATCCATATTTGGCTTTGTGAAATACTAAAATCAAGCTTTGCATAACTTGATCCAGTAGAAATACTTTTATCATTTCATTTATCTGTTTTTGTCACTAAGATTTTCCAAGAAATAATATTGCATAATTGGACTTGTGAAGTTATTCTGTTACAATGTACTTGTATTATATATACATGTTAAGCACAGCTGATTGTTGCCCTTGCTTTATCATTGATGAATGCTAAATTAAAAATGTAAATGAAAATCTGTGTAATAGTTATTTTATTGATAAATAATGCTTTTTAAGATGGAAATCAGTCTTCAATCTCGGATGGTCCAGTAAAATAATTTGTCCTACAAAAACATTGTAAGCCAGTAAGCCAAGCTTGTTGGACCATGTTTCAATAAATTTGATTTTTTTTTTCTTTGATTTAATACTGAACTTTTTAAATAAAATTCCATCAGATTTTTAAAAAAAAAAAACTACATTTTTGGATTATACAATTTTTTCCCGCTTTGGTTTAATACTGTGATGTGCTGATTTTGAATATCTATTAGATTTTGAATGCATTATTTAAATAGAAATTCAAAATCAGCACATGACAATATTGATCTTATAGTTGTAACATTACTCCACTCTACACGTTAGAAAAATTAACCAATTAATAGAACTGTTTCAAAACCATTTTATCATGATCAATATCGGCTTAAGTCTTAATCACCGCGCAGATAAAGATGTTCCCCAAGTCTTCGGTAGAGTTTGAATGTTTGTAGCTCACCTGAGCACAAAGTGCTCAAGTGAGCTATTGTGGTGGGTCATTGTCCGGCGTGTGTCGTGCGACGTGCGTCGTGCATCGTGCGTCGTGCGTCAACTTTTGATTGTTAACACTCCTGAGGCCACAATTTAAGTGCAATCTTAATCAATCTTTCTCAGAATGATCCTCTTGACAAAAGCTAGCTCAAGTTCGTATATGGGCAATTTTGGGTCAGTAAGTAGGTCACTAGGTCAAATTGTAGAAAAACCTTGTTAACACTCCTGAGGACCCAATTTCAGTCCAATCTTCATCAAACTTAGTCAGAATGATCATCTTGACAAAAGCTAGTTCAAGTTCGTATATGGGCCATGTTGGGTCAATAAGTAGGTCACTAGGTCAAATTGTAGAAAAACCTTGTTAACACTCCTGAGGACCCAATTTTAGTCCAATCTTCATCAAACTTAGTCAGAATGATGCTCTTGACAAAAGCTAGCTCAAGTTCGTATATGGGCCATGTTGGGTCAATAAGTAGGTCACTAGGTCAAATTGTAGAAAAACCTTGTTAACACACCTGAGGACCCAATTTCAGTCCAATCTTCATCAAACTTAGTCAGAATGATCATCTTGACAAAAGCTAGTTCAAGTTCGTATATGGGCCATGTTGGGTCAATAAGTAGGTCACTAGGTCAAATTGTAGAAAAACCTTGTTAACACTCCTGAGGACCCAATTTTAGTCCAATCTTCATCAAACTTAGTCAGAATGATGCTCTTGACAAAAGCTAGCTCAAGTTCGTATATGGGCCATGTTGGGTCAATAAGTAGGTCACTAGGTCAAATTGTAGAAAAACCTTGTTAACACTCCTGAGGACCCAATTTTAGTCTAATCTTCATCAAACTTAGTCAGAATGATCTTCTTGACAAAAGCTAGCTTAAGTTCGTATATGGGCCATGTTGGGTCAATAAGTAGGTCACTAGGTCAAATTGTAGAAAAACCTTGTTAACACTCCTGAGGACCCAATTTTAGTCCAATCTTCATCAAACTTAGTCAGAATGATCTTCTTGACAAAAGCTAGCTCAAGTTTTTATATGGGCCATGTTGGATCAATAAGTAGGTCACTAGGTCAAATTGTAATAAAACCTTGTTAACACTCCTGAGGCCCCAATTTTAGTCCAATCTTCTTTAAACTTGGTCAGAATGATGCTCTTGACAAAAGCTAGTTCAAGGTTGTATATGGGCCATGTTGGGTCAATAAGTAGGTCACTAGGTCAAATTGTAATAAAACCTTGTTAACACTCCTGAGGACCCAATTTCAGCCCAATCTTCATCAAACTAAGTCAGAATAAACTTCTTGACAAAAGCTAGCTCAAGTTTGTATATGGGCTATGTTGGGTCAATAAGTAGGTCACTAGGTGGGATTGTAATAAAAACTTGTTAACACTCCTGAGGACCCAATTTTAGTCCAATCTTCATCAAACTTAGTCAGAATGATCTTCTTGACAAAAGCTAGCTCAAGTTGGTATATGGGCCATGTTGGGTCAATAAGTAGGTCACTAGGTCAAATTGTAGAAAAAACCTTGTTAACACTCCTGAGGACCTAATTTTAGTCCAATCTTCATCAAACTTAGTCAGAATGATGCTCTTGACAAAAGCTAGCTCAAGGTCGTATATGGGCCATGTTGGGTCAATAAGTAGGTCACTAGGTCAAATTGTAATAAAACCTTGTTAACACTCCTGAGGACCCAATTTTAGTCCAATCTTCATCAAACTTAGTTAGAATGATGCTCTTGACAAAAGCTAGCTCGAGTTTGTATATGGGCTATGTTGGGTCAATAAGTAGGTCACTACGTCGAATTATATAAAAACCTTGTTAACACATATGAGGGGATCCATTTTAGACCAATCTTATCAAACTGTCTCAGAATGATGCTCTTGACAAAAGCTAGCTCAAGTTTATATATGGGTCATTTTGTGTCAATAAGTAGGTCACTAGCTCGAAATATAGGAAAAAATCTCTTTTAAGAATAGAAGCTCCAGTTTGCCAAAATCGAGCTGAGTGTACATCATTTTCAGGTGAGCGTCCAGGGCCTTCATGGCCCTCTTGTTTAATGGATGTCACTGTGCGAAATTTATGCGGGCCCGATGGCCCAAGGCAATTGACTTTTTGCTCAGGTCACCAACTTCATAGAGTACCAAGTCCGGTTGGCTCTTTCGTTTAACCAGCGGTTCTCCTTTAACAGTCGGAAGTTTCCTCAAGACACCATAATTCGTGGTGGTTTGTTTCAGTACAATAAGAAATCTACAGTACAACAGACAAAGACACAACAATACATACAGTATAGATAATATGTTTAATTGGAAATATCAAAGACATGCTAACTTCCATATTTCAGGGCCATAAATTATTCTTTTGGGCTACCAAGTTAAGGGTCCTGTTGACCATCATGTCTTTCTAGCTAATTTCATAGACTAATGGATACTAATTTTACTCTGATAGAAAGTGTAAAAACTACTTTATTTCTGAATGTTTAGCAGAGACACTATTTCGTGAGGTCAATGGTCGGATCTAGAAACCAATCACCTACAACTTGTTAAATTTCTGCCAGCTTTGCAAAGCTCTTGGAAATATATTGGGGTATTGGGAATCCGTCTGTTTTTAGCTCACTTAAGCCCAAGGCTCAAGTGAGCTTTTCTGATCAAAATTTGTCTGTCGTCGTCGTTGTCGTCGTCGGCGTCCGCGGCGTAAACTGTTACATTTTCGACTTCTATTCTGAAACTACAAAGTAGATTTCAATGAAACTTGGTCAGATACATATATGGGCCAGTGCAATTTAGATTTGTTCTCGTGACGTTGTCATGGCTCCCAAAACTAGGTCAAGGTGACCCATGGTTCCAAAAAAACTTTAAAAAAACTTCTTCTCTGAAAGCGATGACGGGAGAAAAATTCTGATGTGATATTTGGCTTCTTTAGGGTCTTAAGCTTATAAATTGTTCATTTCGTGAAATTTGGTAAAAAATATTAGGTTACGCGTTTTTGCGTATAATTTTAAAAATTTCGTAAAATGGCTTCAGATTATTATAACTTGACTATATGAATAGATATTGACATGGGGTTTTCAGTTTTGACTTTTTCTTGAAATTACCTTCAAAATGGGGTCAAGGTCAAAGTTCAAGGTCATGACCTAGTTTGTAATTTGTGCAGTTTTAGGCTATTTTCTTTCAAATTATAAGAGATATATAATATTAAAACATTGTTAAAATGTTCAGCATGATAAAATGTAAAAAGGTACAAAGTTTAGTAACTGTATGATAATGCATGTATGAGTTGTTGCCCCTGAAATGTTATTTTTTTGCTAAAAGAACTAAAATTGTGCATTAGCTTGAAAACTATAAACTTTTTGTATAGGAATATATATTAGAATATTGTAGGTATTGATATGACGATCATTTTGATATGTGGCTCAAGATCATACGTTCAAAGGTCAAGGTCATGGGTGCATAAAAAGACTGAAATTGTTTATTATCTTGGAAACTATTAACTTCATATCCAGTACAAGTTTCGATACAGCTACTACAAACTTAATAACATTGTGTTGGCGAACATAAAAACTTTTAAATAAGCCTAGGTTTCCAATATCCCCGAGTCAAATTTATTTGTTAGAACCTTGCTTCGTTGTTTTACGTTCCCGCAGTGAGAACAAGCGCTATGCCATATGTATTAACTGTGAAACAGATACACCATACGCATGAGAAGCAGGGATATTACTGCAAAATAACCGAAATAAAAACGTCATCACGTTTGTTATATAGTTTATTTCAAAACCAAAAAGTAGTAGTTTGTGAAACAAATGTAAATAATGCTTGTAGGTAACAATGTCCAGATCCTGACCATGGTTTTACCACCTAGGTGGCTCATTGGTAGAACGCCCTCTCATGTGGTTTGGAACCCCCGTCGGGTCATGCGTAAGAGTTGTAAGTCGGGGAAATTGCTCTCTCGTCTGAAGCTCAGGGTCAGGAGAATAGAGTATCGACTGGCATACCCGGTGCCAGGATAATGGATTGGAGAAGAGGTATGCTTTCTGAGGCATACTGACTTGATCAGCTAGCGCCTAAACAAAAAATGACCCCGAGTGCGCTAGTACACCCTAGGTCAAAAAACACTCGCGTTTACACAAATTTATTCGTAGATTAATCAATAGTTATTTAATAACTTTGCTCTCGTCGAAAATAACTGAAGAAAACTGCCGATGCGACTTAAAACATTATTGCAACATCAACAACATAGTTCTGGGTTTTGAGTTTTTACACTAATTGGTTACCGTGTGTAATTTTTGTTTGCATATTGTTTCTAATGGCATAGAGCAGATAATAGCTGCAATAACACTGATGCAACTCTAAACAATTACTCACTCGCTATATAATGACATGGTTTTGCTGTAGGTTTATGATTCCTTTGGATGTTATTTCTGTTTTGAAGTTTAAGAACCGGTGTTTATATGAGAGGAGGTAACGTGCAGGATTACTGATGGCAATGAAACAGTAGATAAGGTTCAAAACCATTTCACTCTCTCTCTCTCTCTCTCTCTCTCTCTCTCTCTCTCTCTCTCTCTCTCTCTCTCTCTCTCACACACACACACACACACACACACACACACGCGCGCGCACTTCAATAATCGCAAAATAAACATTAAAAGAATTGTCTTCTTTGTCCCAAACACACAAAATTCTCTTCATTAATTACAATTAATATAAATATATATTGTAACAAAATTTTTCTGAAAAAGTTTACCGGTGGAATTGCAACCTAGAATCCAATCCCTGCGAAACATGAACAATATCAATGTAATGTAGCACAAGTTTACAACCTGGAAGGGCTTCCTTTGGTGTCTTTGTCCATTAAATTCTTAGAAAAAGGATTTTTATAATTCTAAATTATTTGATTTGGCCATTTTAGGGGAAGGTACTTCCTATTCCTGTTTTTAACCCCAAAAATTTATCTTGCACATAATTATATACATCATAAAAATTATCATAAAACAGGCGTCATGAGCTATCTGACCACAGAATAATAATTTTCATCTATGTCCGTTTCTTCCTGATCCGGCGTATTTACGTATCTTTTTTCATTTTGTAATTTATCATATCGTAATTCCGCTGGTGTTTGATATCCGTCATTTAACGTCAAATAATTCAGGGTAACCTCCATTGTGGTTGTAATACCATTTTGCTCCGATTTCTTCGACCTTTTTCTCTTTATAACACAACAAGCAGTTACCACAGTTAAAGATATGATCACTACAGTCGTTATACATATCACCACACTCAAAATTATAACGTTTGTATCAACTGAATTCCTGGAATTAGGTAATTCTGAAATACAAAAAAGTTTGTAGTATGGTAATAAAAATTCAATCTGCGTTTGTGTCTGTATTATTGCGTTCCTGTATACTTGTGTTCATGTATTCAAACGTTCCTGTATACTTGTGTTCATGTATTCAAGCGTTCTTTTATACTTGTGTTCCAGTATTATTACGTTCCTGTATACTTGTGTGTCTGTATTCGTGCGTTCCTGTAGACTTGTGATTCTGTATTCGTGCGTTCCTGTATACTTGTGATTCTGTAATCGTGCGTTCCTGTATACTTGTGATTCTGTATTATTGCGTTCCTGTATACTTGTGTTTCTGTATTCGTGCGTTTCTGTAAAATTGTGTTCCTGTATTATTGCGTTCCTGTATACTTGTGATTCTGTATTCGTGCGTTCCTGTTTACTTGTGATTCTGAATTCCTGCGTTCCTGTATTATTGCGTTCCTGTATACTTGTGTTTCTGTATTTGTGCTTTCCTGTAAAATTGTGTTCCTGTATTATTGCGTTCCTGTATACTTGTGATTCTGTATTCGTGCGTTCCTGTTTACTTGTGATTCTGAATTCCTGCGTTCCTGTATTATTGCGTTCCTGTATACTTGTGTTTCTGTATTTGTGCTTTCCTGTAAAATTGTGTTCCTGTATTATTGCGTTCCTGTAAACTTGTGATTCTGTATTTGTGTGTCCCCGTATACTTGTGATTCTGTGTGTTCTGTGTGTTCCTGTATACTTGTGATTCTTGTGATTCTGTGCGTTCCTGTATACTTGTGATTCTGTATTTGTGCGTTCCTGTAAACTTGTGATTCTGTATTCGTGCATCTTTTATACTTGTGATTCTGTATTCGTGCTTTCCTGTAAAATTGTGTTCCTGTATTATTGCGTTCCTGTAAACTTGTGATTCTGTATTTGTGTGTCCCCGTATACTTGTGATTCTGTGTGTTCTGTGTGTTCCTGTATACTTGTGATTCTTGTGATTCTGTGCGTTCCTGTATACTTGTGATTCTGTATTTGTGCGTTCCTGTAAACTTGTGATTCTGTATTCGTGCATCTTTTATACTTGTGATTCTGCATTCGTGCGTTCCTGTAAACTTGTGATTCTGTATTCGTGCATCTTTTATACTTGTGATTCTGTATTCGTGCGTTCCTGTAAACTTGTGATTCTGTATTCGTGCGTTCCTGTAAACTTGTGATTCTGTATTCGTGCTTTCCTGTAAACTTGTGATTCTGTATTCGTGCGTTCCTGTACATGCTTGTGTTTCTGTATTCGTGCGTTCCTGTATATTTGTGTTTCTGTATTCGTGCGTTCCTGTATACTTTTGTTAATGTATTCGTGCGTTCCTGTATACTTGTGTTTCTGTATTCGTGCGTTTTTGCAAACTCGTGTTCTTGTTTATATCTGTGCGTTCCTGTACATAATTTTGTTTCTGTATTCGTTCGTTCCTGTATACTTGTGTTTTTGTATTCGTGCCCTTCTTCATACTTGAGTTGCAGAATTCGTGCGTTCCCGAATACTTGTGTTCGTGCGTTCCTGTAAACTTGTGTTGCAGTATTCGTGCGTTTCTGTATACTTGTGTTGCAGTATTCTTGCGTTTCTGTATACTTGTGTTGCAGTATTCGTGCGAACCTGTATACTTGTGTTGCAGTATTCGTGCGTTTTTGTATATTAAATTTTGTGTTGCAGTATTCGTGCGTTTTTGTATATTAAATTTTGTGTTGCAGTATTCGTGCGTACATGTAAACTTCTGATTCTATAGTCCTGCGTTCCTGTATATTAGTGTTTCTGTATTCTGTATTCGTGCGTTTTTGCAAACTCGTGTTTCTGTAACCATACGTGCGTTCCTGTACATAATTGTGTTTCTGTATTCATGCGTTTCTGTATAATTGTGTTTCTGTATTCATGCGTTTCTGTATACTTGTGTTGCAGTATTCTTGCGTTCCTGTATACTTGTGTTGCAGTATTCGTGCGTTTCCTGTATACTTGTGTTGCAGTATTCGTGCGTTTCTGTATACTTGTGTTGCAGTATTCACGCGTTTCTGTATAATTGTGTTTCTGTATTCGTGCGTTCCTGTATACTTGTGTTGCAGTATTCTTGCGTTCCTGTATACTTGTGTTGCAGTATTCCTGCGTTCCTGTATACTTGTGTTGCTGTATTCTTGCGTTCCTGTATACTTGTGTTTCTGTATTCGTGCGTTCCTATATAATTCTGTTCCTGTATTCATGTGTTTCTGTATATTTGTGTTCCTGTGTCCTGTATTCTTGTGTTTCCGTATTCGTGCGTTCCTGTATACTTGTGTTTCTGTTTCCATGCGTTCCTGAATTCTTGTGTTGATGTATTTGTGTTCCTGTTTACTTATGTTTCTGAATTCGTGCGTTCCTGTATACTTGTGTTCCTGTATTATTGCGTTCCTGTATACTTGTGTTTCTGTATTTGTGCTTTCCTGTAAAATTGTGTTCCTGTATTATTGCGTTCCTGTAAACTTGTGATTCTGTATTTGTGTGTCCCCGTTTACTTGTGATTCTGTGTGTTCCTGTATACTTGTGATTCTTGTGATTCTGTGCGTTCCTGTATACTTGTGATTCTGTATTTGTGCGTTCCTGTAAACTTGTGATTCTGTATTCGTGCATCTTTTATACTTGTGATTCTGTATTCGTGCGTTCCTGTAAACTTGTGATTCTGTATTCGTGCATCTTTTATACTTGTGATTCTGTATTCGTGCGTTCCTGTAAACTTGTGATTCTGTATTCGTGCTTTCCTGTAAACTTGTGATTCTGTATTCGTGCGTTCCTGTACATGCTTGTGTTTCTGTATTCGTGCGTTCCTGTATATTTGTGTTTCTGTATTCGTGCGTTCCTGTATACTTTTGTTAATGTATTCGTGCGTTCCTGTACACTTGTGTTTCTGTATTCGTGCGTTTTTGCAAACTTGTGTTCTTGTTTATATCTGTGCGTTCCTGTACATAATTTTGTTCCTGTATTCGTTCGTTCCTGTATACTTGTGTTTTTGTATTCGTGCCCTTCTTCATACTTGAGTTGCAGAATTCGTGCGTTCCCGAATACTTGTGTTCGTGCGTTCCTGTAAACTTGTGTTGCAGTATTCGTGCGTTTCTGTATACTTGTGTTGCAGTATTCTTGCGTTTCTGTATACTTGTGTTGCAGTATTCGTGCGTTTTTGTATATTAAATTTTGTGTTGCAGTATTCGTGCGTACCTGTAAACTTCTGATTCTATATTCCTGCGTTCCTGTATATTAGTGTTTCTGTATTCTGTATTCGTGCGTTTTTGCAAACTCGTGTTCCTGTAACTATACGTGCGTTCCTGTACATTATTGTGTTTCTGTATTCATGCGTTTCTGTACAATTGTGTTTCTGTATTCATGCGTTTCTGTATACTTGTGTTGCAGTATTCTTGCGTTCCTGTATACTTGTGTTGCAGTATTCGTGCGTTTCCTGTACACTTGTGTTGCAGTATTCGTGCGTTTCTGTATACTTGTGTTGCAGTATTTACGCGTTTCTGTATAATTGTGTTTCTGTATTCGTGCGTTCCTGTATACTTGTGTTGCAGTATTCTTGCGTTCCTGTATACTTGTGTTGCAGTATTCCTGCGTTCCTGTATACTTGTGTTGCTGTATTCTTGCGTTTCTGTATACTTGTGTTTCTGTATTCGTGCGTTCCTATATAATTCTGTTCCTGTATTCATGTGTTTCTGTATATTTGTGTTCCTGTGTCCTGTATTCTTGTGTTTCTGTATTCGTGCGTTCCTGTATACTTGTGTTTCTGTTTCCATGCGTTCCTGAATACTTGTGTTGATGTATTTGTGTGTTCCTGTTTACTTATGTTTCTGAATTCGTGCGTTCCCCTATACTTGTGTTGATGTATTCGTGCGTTCCTGTATACTTGTGTTTTTGTATTCGTGCGTTCATGTTTACATGTGTGTCTCTATCCGTGCATTCTTATATACTTGTGTTCCTGTATTTGTGCTTTCCTGTATACTTATTTTTCTGTATTTGTGTATTCCTGTATATATATACAGGCGTTCCTGTAAACTTGTCTTTCTGTATTCGTTCTTTCACGCATACTTGTATTTTTGTATTTGTGCCTTCATTTGTACTTGTATTTCTGTAATTGTGCCTTCATGTATACTTGTATTTCTGTATGTGTGCCTTCATGTATACTTGTATTTCTGTATTCGTTCCTGTATACTTGTATTTCTGTATTTGTGCCTTCATGTATACTTGTATTTATGTATTCGTCCCTGTATACTTGTATTTCTGTATCCGTTCCTTTACGTATACTTGTATTTCTGTATTTGTGCCGTCATGTATACTTGTATTTCTGTATTCGTTCCTGTATACTTGTGTTTCTGTATTCGTTCCTGTATACTTGTATTTCTGTATTTGTGCCTTCATGTATACTTGTATTTATGTATTCGTTCCTCTAACTTGTATTTCTGTTTTCGTTCCTGTATACTTGTATTTCTGTATTCGTTCCTTCACGTTTACTTGTATTTCTGTAATTGTGCCTTCATGTATACTTGTATTTCTGTATTTGTGCCTTCATGTATACTTGAATTTATGTATTCGTTCCGGTATACTTGTATTTCTGTATTTGTGCCTTCATTTGTACTTGTATTTCTGTAATTGTGCCTTCATGTATACTTGTATTTCTGTATTTGTGCCTTCATGTATACTTGTATTTCTGTATTCGTTCCTGTATACTTGTATTTCTGTATCCTTTCCTTTACGTATACTTGTATTTATGTATTTGTCCCTGTATACTTGTATTTCTGTATTCGTTCCTTCACGTATACTTGTATTTCTGTATTTGTGCCTTCATTTGTACTTGTATTTCTGTAATTGTGCCTTCATGTATACTTGTATTTCTGTATTTGTGCCTTCATGTATACTTTTTTTTCTGTATTCGTTCCTGTATACTTTTATTTCTGTATTTGTGCCTTCATGTATACTTGTATTTATGTATTCGTCCCTGTATACTTGTGTTTCTGTATTCGTTCCTTCACGTATACTTGTATTTCTGTTTTCGTGCCTTCATGTATACTTTTATTTCTATATTCGTGCCTTCATGTATACTTGTATTACTGTATTTGTGCCTTCATGTATACTTTTTTTTCTGTATTTGTACCTTCATGTATTCTTGTTTTTCTGTATTTGTTCCTGTATACTTGTATTTCTGTATCCGTTCCTTTACGTATACTTGTATTTCTGTATTTGTGCCTTCATGTATACTTTTATTTCTATATTCGTGCCTTCATGTATATTTGTATTTCTGTATTTGTGCCTTCATGTATTCTTGTATTTCTGTATTTGTGCCTTTATGTATACTTGTATTACTGTATTTGTTCCTTTACGTATACCTGTATTTCTGTATTTTTGCCTTCATGTACACTTGTATTTCTATATTCGTGCCTTCATGTATACTTGTTTTTCTGTTTTCATGCGTTCCTGTTTATTGGTACTCGCTCGTGTCTTATTTTTCTATATTCGCTTGTATTTTAGGCGATACATTATTGCATATTTTGTGTTGCAGTATTTGTGTGTCCCTGCATGTACTTATACGTGTATTTACAATGCGTGTTTTTGTGGTTGTGTATTTGATTATTGCCGTTTCCATTGATGGTATTTATGTATTTTTAATTTTTAATTCTCAATTTATTATTATTATTTATTCATCTATGTTTGTTCTTGTATGCCTACGTCCCCGTGTGCGCGTGTGTTTTACGTTTCCGTATTCGTGTGTATTTTAGGTTCTAAATTTATGTCTAATTTATTTTCATGCATATGTGTTTTCTGGGCATCGTACTTTAAGGTAGCCTTGGTGACATAATGCTTTTAAACACAAGGTCAGACTTCCTGCCATTTGATTTATATCTGGTGACTTCTCGATATAAATGAATTATTCTTGACTGGGACGTAAAACCCCATAATGTCAAATCAAATCTTAATTTCAAACTTGTTTTCTAAAGTTTATATAAATCTGAATAACCCTGAATTAATGACCAAGCATTACCCTCTACCCTTTTATACTCACCAACACACAGGGCTAAAATGTCCTGATTCCAGTCTCCTGAGTCCAAACACGTGATGTTAGGCACAGGTAAACGAGTAAAAGTTTTATTACAGGTAAAATTACAAGTCTCTCCGGGAAAACTTGTACAGGTCATGTCTAAATTACCGTTTGGTATTGACGTAGGACATCTGATGTCTAAAAATACAGGTGGATGTTATTTCTTAATAAACATAAAGCACATTGTGATATGAATACGGTTATCGCACTTTATTTCATGTATAGTGCCAGTTGTTAATTAAATTCGTTAGCTTTGATTCATCAAAAAAATACAGCTATGTTTCTTATGTAACTCAATTACTAAGACAAATAATTATTCCGAAAAATGAAATACATTATGTACACATAGAAAAAACGTTTACAATTATTCTGCCTGTTATGTCAATTTTCTGAACTGAGCATCAAGAAATTTTACTTTTTAAATATACTGTAAAGAGTTGCTATATTTACGGATGTTTAGAGGTGTTAATATTCTCGGGCGTTTCGAGTTGCTATATTAACGCTTTTTGTGTTCCTGTATTCGTTTGTGTTTTGTGATTCTGTACTCGTTTGTGTTTTGTGTTTCTGTACTCGTTTGTGGTTTGTGTTCCTGTATTCTTTTGTGTTTTGTGTTCCTTTACACGTTTGTGTTTTGTGTTCCTTTACTCGTTTGTGTTTTGTGTTCCTGTATTTGTTTGTATTTGTGTTCCTGTATTTGTTTGTATTTTGTGTTCCTGTTTTCCATTGTATTTTTGTGTTCCTGTATTTGTTTGTGTTTTGTGTTCCTGTATTCGTTTGTGTTTTGTGTTCCTGTATTTGTTTGTATTTTGTGTTCCTGTTTCCTATTGTGTTTTGTGTTCCTTTACTGGTTTGTGTTTTGTGTTCCTGTATTTCTTTGTGCTTTGTGCTTCTATACTCGTTTTTGTTTGTGTTTCTGTATATTTTTTCTGTTTTGTATTCCTGTATTTGTTTGTGTTGTGTGTTTTTGTCCTTTTATGTGATTTTCTCGTTGTATTACTGCGAATTTTATGTTCTGTATTTTTTGTGGCTTGTGTTCCTGTTTTTGTTTTGTGTTCCTGTACTCGTTTGTGTTAAGTGTTCCTGTAATTGTTTGTGTTTTTGTGTTCCTGTACTTGTTTGTGTTAAGTGTTCCTGTAATTGTTTGTGTTTTTGTGTTCCTGTACTCGTTTGTGTTAAGTGTTCCTGTATTTGTTTGTTTTGTGTTCCTGTACCCGTTTGTGTTGTTTGCTTTTGTCCTTGTATGCGATTTTTTCGTTGTATTAGTGCGTATTTTGTGTTCCTGTATACTCGTGTGATTTTAGTTGCTATATTTAATTGTTTTTGTGTTCCAGCATTATATCAGATCTCTTTATACTTACTAACACACAGAGTTGAAATGTCCTGATTCCAGTCTCCTGAGTCTAGACACGTGATGTTAGGCACAGGTAAACGAGTAAAAGTTTTATTACAGGTAAAATTACACGTTTCTCCAGGAAAATTTGTACAGGTCATGTCTAAATTACCGTTTGGTATTGAGGTAGGGCATCTGATGTCTGAAATTACAGGTGGATGTTATTTCTTTATTAAAATAAAGCACATTGTGATATTAATACGGTTATCGCACTTTATTTCGTGTATAGTGCCGGTTTTTAATTAATTTCGTTAGCTTTTTTGCACCGACAAAATACAGCTATGTTTCTGATAAATGTGATCAACAAATAACTTAATTAGAAACAATTATTATTCCGAAAAATGAAATACAGTATGTACACATAGAAAGGACGTTTACAATTATTCTGCCTGTTATGTCAAATTTCTGAACTGAGCATCAAGAAATTTTACTTGTAAAGAGTTGCTTGTTGAGAGGTGATTAATATTCACGCGGGCGTTTCGAGTTGCTATATTTACGTTTCTTTTGTTACTTTACTCGTTTGTGTTTTGTGTTCCTTTACTCGTTTGAGTAATGTGTTCCTGTATTTGTGGTTTGTGTTCCTTTACTCATATGTGGTTTGTGTTCCTTTACTCGTTTGATTTTTGTGTCGTGTTCCTGTTCTCTTTTGTGTTGTTTGCTTTTGTCCTTGTATGCGATTTATTCGTTGTATTAGTGCGTATTTTGTGTTCCTGTATACTCGTGTGATTTTAGATCCAACATTTAATTGTTTTTGTGTTCCAGCATTATATCAGATCTCTTTATACTTACTAACACACAGAGTTGAAATGTCCTGATTCCAGTCTCCTGAATCTAGACACGTGATGTTAGGCACAGGTAAACGAGTAAAAGTTTTATTACAGGTAAAATTACACGTTTCTCTAGGAAAACTTGTACAGGTCATGTCTAAATTACCGTTTGGTATTGAGGTAGGGCATCTGATGTCTGAAAATACAGGTGGATGTTATTTCTTAATAAACATAAAGCACATTGTGATATTCATACGGTTATCGCACTTTATTTCGTGTATAGTGCCGGTTTTTAATTAATTTCGTTAGCTTTTGAGGTACTGTATAAAAATTTACTCGTTTTTTGGGGAGCTACATTTACGTATGATTTGAGTTGCTATATTTACGCTTGTTTTAAGTTTCTATATTCACGCCTTATTTAGCGTTTGGTATAGAAAAAGGACATTTTATGTCTCAAAGCGGCTTGTTTTTTATTTCACCACTGATCCGTCTAGAGACGTTTATTATGCTGTAACACGGCCTGGCAGTGGCCGTTATATACTACTACTTATGCTATTTTTAAACTGGTCAATGATAATATTTACATTTCAAATTTTAAGAAAAAATTGTTTTTTTAAATGACATTTTAGATATGGTAAACGTTGTTGTAACAATGAAATACGGTAATTGTTTAAAAATGTGATCATACAAACAGTTTGAGTACTAACAAAGTATTGATCTTTCTGAAAGATAAATAAAAAATATGAAATATAAAACGAAATTATGCTTGCTTCTGTCTGTTGAAATGTTTTCATTTCAAAAACATACATTAACCCAAATTTCAAGTATGGAAATATTTTTAAATATTTAATTACAAAGTATAATATAAATCTTCATTTCTTAATTTTAAAAATGCTACCATTCTGTTTTAATTAATGTGATTTATTAATTAATGTGATTAACACATGAAATATCTTAAGAAGATTAACAGGCAGATAAATGATTTCTTTTGAGAGAGAGAGTAAACAATATATGAAAGAGAGAGAGAGTTTTATACCTCCTTCACATGTTATTCCATCTTCAAGTAAATCCACACCATCCTGACATGCGCATGTTCTACCCTCCGGGGTCGGTAAACATAGTCCACTACACAGACCATTTCTATCAGCACAACGTTCATTCACTGGAAATATTGTCCAAAATATTTTTTAAATATAAAAAGAGTTAGAATGATAGCAAATTCAAATATAGATCTTTCAACAATATTAATCAGTCACAAAAGCACAGAAATATATCTGTCGGAAAAGTATATGTTTTCCTTCCAGAATGTATATGGAAAATATTACTTAATTTTTGCACTTGTATGGAATATATTTCAAATTTACCTAGCTTTTGAACAGTCAATTCATATCATAAAAAATGTAAAGATTCCGATCTTTTTGTCAGGTTTGGCAAAACCACGTGTGGTTTGGTTCCAGTTAACATCTTACTATTAGGAAACAAAAGACCCATGGGCCTTAACGCTCACCTGAAGATATGTCTAATATTGGTCTCAAAGACAATATGTTAAGTACAGAAACTTTAAAAGTTTTCTCAAGTTAAGAACTCCCACAAAACATAATCAGAAATATATCCACTCACATTTCATTTATTTATAAGTAGATTATATAACATGCATGAGGTAACTGTAGTGCAATGAATAATTTCCAAATCATTAATCAATTTCAGTATACTTATGCTATGTCCTTGACCTTTGAACATATATGACCTCGAACCATATATGATTGTCGTGTCAATACCTACAATATTCTAATTTACATGCCTATGCATGAAATAAATAGCTTTCAAGATAATTAATGATTTTAGTATTCCTATGTTGATATGACCGTGACCTTTGAACATATAACCTTGAACCATATATCAAAATGATCGTTGTCGCAATACCTACAATATTCTAATATATATGCCTATACAAAAAGTTAATAGTTTTAAAGATAATTGGCAATTCAAGTCTTCTCTTGCAGCTGTGACCTTTACCTTTCAACATATGACCTTGTACCATACATCAAAATGATCGTTGTCGCAATTCCTACAATATTCTAATATACATGCATATTCAAAAAGTTAATAGTTTTCAAGATAATTAGCAATTTAAGTCTTCTTTTGCAGCTGTGACCTTGACCTTTCAACATATGACCTTGCACCATATATCAAATTGATCGTTGTCGCAATACCTACAATATTCTAATATACATGCCTATACAAAAAGATTATGTATTTCCAGAATGAGTGTTGTGTGTTTTCCCATATTAAATCCCCGTAAGGATTTTAAAAAGCTCTGCATTTTATACTCCGGCTAAGATGGCATTTAGTTTGGTATCAGTTAATTACAACAAAATGCATACGTCATAACGGTATGTGGCATGCTACAAAATTGTTTTGATATCTCTTTTAAAACCTTGAAAAACTAGTGCTACGGCAGACGTGAATCAGACAGTACATGGATTTTCATATAGTTACGAAACTTGGTACTTTTTTAAATTTTGTCATGGGGAACATTTTAACAATGTTTTGAATTCATATATCTCTTAAAATTTGAAAGAAAATTGCCTAAACTGCATAAATCACAAATTAGGTCATGACCTTGATTTGTAACCTTGACCCTATTTTAAAGGTCATTTTAACAAAAAGTCAAAACTGAAAACCCCATGTCAATATCTGTTCAAACAGTCAAGTAATTACAATTTGAAGCCATTTTACGAAATTTTTAAAATTAAACGCAAAACCGCGTAACCCATTTTTTGGCCAAATATCACATCAGATTTTTTCTTCCATCATCGGTCTTAGAGAAGATTTTTAAAGATTTTTGGACCCCTAGGTCACCTTGACCTAGTTTTGGTAGCCATGGCAATGCCGTGAACAAATCTGAATTGCACCGGCCCATATATGCTTTTTACCAAGTATCATTGAAATCTGTCCAGCAGTTTTGGAGAAGAAGTCGAAAATAGGTGTTAACGACGCACGCACACACGCACGCACATACACACGCCGCGCCATGCCATAAGCTCACATGACCTTTCGATCAGGTGAGCTAAAAACCTGAAATCTTTACTTTTGTTGTTTGTTTGTTTTGGTTTTTTTTCTGTATTTTATTATTATTATTATTATTATTATTATTATGATTATTAAATAATTATTAAAACCATTCTCCCCGTAGGATTTTGGAGCTTCGGTTGCCGAGTGGTCTAAAGCTTACTGCACCCCTCAGCCCTTTAACAGATCTTAGTATGAGAAAATATGTCAATTTGTTTACCAAAGGTCGGTGAGTTTCTCCGGGCACTCTAGTTTTCATCAACATCCTTTAACTAATCACAAGTTGGAATTATCAACTCACCTGGTTGTGGATCTCTGGGTACGACATCAAGGGACTGAACTCTACCGGTATCTGTCGCATTATTTAGGAAAGGCACGACTCTTCCTGATTCTTTTAAAACTTTAACGATTGCTGGTCTTTTAAAAATAAATAAAAATTATGAGTGTTAATTGATTATTTCATATTATTTAACATCCCTTTTTGTATAGAATAAGGGTAGTTTAGATTAGTAAGTTTATGTGCCTTTTATGAATATTTTCAAGCTTTAAGCAATTAATTTATAGGAAAATGTAAAAAATACTTTTACAATATTTTTTACATTTATATGACAGGTTTCATAAATTTCTTTTCAAGGAAAATTAAACAGCTAAATAAAGTGTATAACTCAGTAGGCAGTACTTTGTGCTGTCAGAAAATGTACCATTTAACCAAATTTTCAGCTGCCTTAAATTGTGAAATTTGTTTAAAACTAAGGTTTGTTCCCTCATGCAAAGCATTCCTTAGCTGGATTTGGATTTATATAATTTTGGAACTTTAGATTCATTAATTTCCAACTGTTTGGCTTATGTTTTTTATTATCAAACTTCTTGGTTTTAGTGTCACTGATGAGGAATGAATTTCCGAAATGTGCACATCTGGCACATCAAAATTCAACTGGTATTTGTGTTATATATACACAACAGGAAACATAAATGTTATATACAACGAATAACATAAAGATTATACACTACGGAAAACATGAAGATTATACACTACCGATAACATAAAGATTATACACCACGGATAACATGAAGATTATACACCACGGATAACATAAAGATTATACACCACATAAAGATTATACATCACGGATAACATAAAGATTATACACCACTGATAACATAAAGATTATACACCACATAAAGATTATACATCACGGATAACATAAAGATTATACACCACGGATAACATAAAGATTATACACCACATAAAGATTATACACCACATAAAGATTATACATCACGGATACATAAAGATTATACACCACATAAAGATTATACACCACATAAAGATTATACATCACGGATAACATAAAGATTATACATCACGGATAACATAAAGATTATACACCACGGATAACATAAAGATTATACATCACGGATAACATAAAGATTATACACCACTGATAACAGAAAGATTATACACAACGGGTAACATAAAAATTATACACCACGGATAACAGAAAGATTATACACAACGGGTAACATAAAGATTATACACCACATAAAGATTATACACCACTGATAACAGAAAGATTATACATAACGGATAACATAAAGATTATACACCACGGATAACAGAAAGATTATACACAACGGGTAACATAAAGATTATACACCAAGGATAACATAAAGATTATACACCACATAAAGATTATACATCACGGATAACATAAAGATTATACACCACTGATAACAGAAAGATTATACACAACGGGTAACATAAAGATTATACACTACGGATAACAGAAAGATTATACACTACGGATAACTTTACCAATTATTTACCTTCTGTTTAATCGTGTGTAATATACATGCGGTCCGTTGACTAGGACGTCTTCTATCTCTGAGTCTCTTACAATTGTTCTGATTTTGATACCGTCAAAATTAGCTATAGATATTTCACTCCGACCAAAATCTCCATAATATAACGTATCAACTGTGAACAAAAATAATACTCTTCATTTAAATGTTAAGTTATTACTTCCCTTGTAATAATTCTCTTATTTTGAAAAATACAAATGTAGTGCATACGGTGGATACAATGTTGATGTCGTTGAAGAAAACAAGAATTTTCATATACAGTTGGCATTATGCAATGGAGTTTGTCAGTCACGGTTCAAAGACCTAAATTTTTTACGTTTATACGGAAAGCATGGAAAGTTTTACGTCACAAATTGTACAAAAAATTTTACTGATGTGACCTAAGAATTGAGATCTACGAAACAATACACAAAAAGAAAAAAAGTATATATTTTTCATACGTCCGTATTTTCTTTCATCGGGCTATTTATTGTCAACAATATCATATTTTACAACAAATTATCTTCTCTCTATTTTTTTCGTCAGTGACAGTTTATTTTTAGGGACACAATTTATTCACTTCAATAATATGTCAATAACTGATATAAAACAAAAATTGATGAACAAATTTACCTTACCAGGATGTAAGTCACTAAACGAAACCATCTCACCTGTATGTTAGTGATTGGACAAATCCACCACAACATGCTAGTGACTGAATAAATCCACCTCACCTGTATGTTAGTGACTGAACAAATCCACCTCACTTGTATGTTAGTGACTGAACAAATCCACCTCACCTGTATGTAAGTGACAGAACAAATCCACCTCACCTGTATGTTAGTGACTGAACAACTCCACCTCAATAGCGTGTAAGTGACTAAACAATTCCACCTCACCTGTATGTTAGTGACTAAACAAATCCACCTAACCTGTAGGTTAGTGACTGAACAAATCCACCTCAATAGCATGTAAGTGATAAAACAAATCAAACTCAAAAGCATGCTAGTGACTGAACAAATCCACCTCAACATGCTAATGACTGAACAAATCCACCTCATCTGTATGTTAATGACTGAACAAATCCACCTCACCTGTATGTTAGTGACTGAACAAATCTACCTCAATAGCGTGTAAGTGATAAAACAACACCAACCTAAAAGCATGCTAGTGCCTGAACAAATCCACCTCAACATGCTAGTGACTGAACAAATCCACTTTACCTGTATATAAGTGACTGAACAAATCCACCTCACCTGTATCTTAGTGACTGAACAAATCCACCTCACCTGTATGTTGGTGACTGAACAAATCCACCTCAACATGCTAGTGACTGAACAAATCCACCTCACCTGTATGTTAGTGACTGAACAAATCCACCTCAATAGCGTGTAATTGACTAAACAAATTCACCTCACATGTATGTTAGTGACTGAACAAATCCACTTCACCTGTATTTTAGTGACTGAACAAATCCACTTCAACATGCTAGTGACTGAACAAATCCACCTCAACTGTATGTTAGTGACTGGACAAATCCACCTCACCTGTATGTGAGTGACTAACAAATCCACCTCACCTGTATGTTATTGACTGAATAAATCCACCTCACCTGTATGTTAGTGACTGAACAAATCAACCTCAACATGCTAGTGACTGAAAAAATCCACCTCACATGTATGTTAGTGACTGGACAAATCCACCTCAACATGCTAGTGACTGAACAAATCCACCTTACCTGTATGTTAGTGACTGAACAAATCCACCTCACTTGTATGTTAGTGACTGAACAAATCCACCTCACCTGTATGTAAGTGACAGAACAAATCCACCTCACCTGTATGTTAGTGACTGAACAAATCCACCTCAATAGCGTGTAAGTGACTAAACAATTCCACCTCACCTGTATGTTAGTGACTAAACAAATCCACCTAACCTGTAGGTTAGTGACTGAACAAATCCACCTCAAAATGCTAGTGACTAAACAAATCCACCTCACCTGTAGGTTAGTGACTGAACAAATCCACCTCAATAGCATGTAAGTGATAAAACAAATCAAACTCAAAAGCATGCTAGTGACTGAACAAATCCACCTCAACATGCTAATGACTGAACAAATCCACCTCATCTGTATGTTAATGACTGAACAAATCCACCTCACCTGTATGTTAGTGACTGAACAAATCTACCTCAATAGCGTGTAAGTGATAAAACAACACCAACCTAAAAGCATGCTAGTGCCTGAACAAATCCACCTCAACATGCTAGTGACTGAACAAATCCACTTTACCTGTATATAAGTGACTGAACAAATCCACCTCACCTGTATCTTAGTGACTGAACAAATCCACCTCACCTGTATGTTGGTGACTGAACAAATCCACCTCAACATGCTAGTGACTGAACAAATCCACCTCACCTGTATGTTAGTGACTGAACAAATCCACCTCAATAGCGTGTAATTGACTAAACAAATTCACCTCACATGTATGTTAGTGACTGAACAAATCCACTTCACCTGTATTTTAGTGACTGAACAAATCCACTTCAACATGCTAGTGACTGAACAAATCCACCTCAACTGTATGTTAGTGACTGGACAAATCCACCTCACCTGTATGTGAGTGACTAACAAATCCACCTCACCTGTATGTTATTGACTGAATAAATCCACCTCACCTGTATGTTAGTGACTGAACAAATCAACCTCAACATGCTAGTGACTGAAAAAATCCACCTCACATGTATGTTAGTGACTGGACAAATCCACCTCAACATGCTAGTGACTGAACAAATCCACCTTACCTGTATGTTAGTGACTGAACAAATCCACCTCACTTGTATGTTAGTGACTGAACAAATCCACCTCACCTGTATGTAAGTGACAGAACAAATCCACCTCACCTGTATGTTAGTGACTGAACAAATCCACCTCAATAGCGTGTAAGTGACTAAACAATTCCACCTCACCTGTATGTTAGTGACTAAACAAATCCACCTAACCTGTAGGTTAGTGACTGAACAAATCCACCTCAAAATGCTAGTGACTAAACAAATCCACCTCACCTGTATGTTAGTGACTGAACAAATCCACCTCAATAGCATGTAAGTGATAAAACAAATCAAACTCAAAAGCATGCTAGTGACTGAACAAATCCACCTCAACATGCTAATGACTGAACAAATCCACCTCATCTGTATGTTAATGACTGAACAAATCCACCTCACCTGTATGTTAGTGACTGAACAAATCCACCTCAATAGCGTGTAAGTGATAAAACAACACCAACCTAAAAGCTACTAGTGCCTGAACAAATCCACCTCAACATGCTAGTGACTGAACAAAACCACCCTACCTGTATATAAGTGACTGAACAAATCAACCCCACCTGTATTTTAGTGACTGAACAAATCCACCTCACCTGCATGTAAGTGACTGAACAAATCCACCTTACCTGTATGTTGGTGACTGAACAAATCCACCTCAACATGCTAGTGACTGAAAAAATCCACCTCACCTGTATGTTAGTGACTGAACAAATCCACCTCAATAGCCTGTAATTGACTAAACAAATTCACCTCACATGTATGTTAGGGACTGAACAAATCCACTTCACCTGTATTTTAGTGACTGAACAAATCCAACTCAACATGCTAGTGACTGAACAAATCCACCTCAACTGTATGTTAGTGAATGGACAAATCCACCTCAACTGTATGTTAGTGACTAACAAATCCACCTCACCTGTATGTTATTGACTGAATAAATCCACCTCACCTGTATGTTAGTGACTGAACAAATCCACCTCAACATGCTAGTGACTGAAAAAATCCACCTCACATGTATGTTAGTGACTGGACAAATCCACCTCAACATGCTAGTGACTGAACAAATCCACCTTACCTGTATGTGAGTGACTGAACAAATCCACCTCAAAAGCGTGTAAGTGACTAAACAAATCCACCTCACCTGTATGTTAGTGACTGGACAAATCCACCTCAACATGCTAGTGACTGAACAAATCCACCTCACCTGTATGTTAGTGACTGAACAAATCCACCTCAATAGCCTGTAATTGACTAAACAAATTCACCTCACATGTATGTTAGTGACTGAACAAATCCACTTCACCTGTATTTTAGTGACTGAACAAATCCAACTCAACATGCTAGTGACTAAACAAATCCACTTCAACTGTATGTTAGTGACTGGACAAATCCACCTCACCTGTATGTTAGTGACTAACAAATCCACCTCACCTGTATGTTATTGACTGAATAAATCCACCTCACCTGTATGTTAGTGACTGAACAAATCCACCTCAACATGCTAGTGACTGAAAAAATCCACCTCACATGTATGTTTGTGACTGGACAAATCCACCTCAACATGCTAGTGACTGAACAAATCCACCTTACCTGTATGTTAGTGACTGAACAAATCCACCTCAATAGCGTGTAAGTAACTAAACAAATCCACCTCACCTGTATGTTAGTGACTGGACAAATCCACCTCAACATGCTAGTGACTAAACAAATCCACCTCACCTGTATGTGAGTGACTAAACAAATCCACCTCACCTGTATGTTAGTGAATGAACAAATCCACCTAAACATGCTAGTGGCTGAACAAATCCAACTTAAAAGCATGCGAGTGACTGAACAAATCCACCTAAACAGCACATAAGTGACTGATCAATTCCACTTACAAACATGCTAGTGACTGAACAAATCCACATCAACATGCTAGTGACTAACCAAATCCTCCTCAACAGCATGTAAGTGACTAAACAAATCCACCTCAACAGCATTTAAGTGACTGAACAAATCAATCTGAATTAACAAATCGGGTTTAACATCAAGCCGGAGATTACATTAATACACAATAACATTCAGCCTTTTTTCCTTTCAAGCAAACATGTATTTGTACTAGGGAGCGTCTAGTGACTTTGTATCACATCATGGCTGACCTCAGTCGTGATAAGGCCGGATGGGGGGACGGTCAAAAGTAGTGCATATAAAAAACTCAGGGGTCTTTACTTAGACCCCGCTCATTTTAATTTGTTAATAGATAGCACTTTGCAATTTTGCCAAGGTGTGAGCTTCTGAGGTTTACTAAAGAATTAAGCTGAGTTGGATGACTATCGAACTATATTTCCAGCGTAAGGACTTGAGCCGCACAATGCACTTCCTATGCCTGGACCACATTTTGCATGTAAACATTGCCATGTGCTTTAAGCATGATTGACACTTTTTCCAAATTTCTGAAAAAATGAATCAGACAAGGTATTGATTTTTTTTGAAAAAGAAAAAAAGTAATGTTTGAGGATTCAGGGACAATATGTGCCATTATATGTAGTTCGGGGTTTGTTGACCATCAGATTTTATGAAAATGGTCTATTTTGAGGTAAAATTTTACAATTTTCTGTGTGGTTGCCATGGTAACAAAATGTTTGCTAAACTTGTTAAAATTTGCATTTGGGTCATAAATTCAGTATAGAAATAGTGTTTGAATTCTTCTGATTTTAAAAAGTATCAACATTCCTGGTGTTACTTAAAAATTATTGAAATATGGGTGCATAACACTAAAGGTGGTATGACCAAAATTGGGCAATTTTGGCTGTCATTTCATGACTGAGGAACATCTCTAATCAAACTGGAAATAAAATTATTTGATAGATATTTTTCAAAAGATATTCATTCTCCTTCATTATATAAAAATTATACAGACAAATTCTATCAAAAATCTAAAGAAATATCATTATAAACATTGGAAATGATTTAGAAGGATCTTATATAGGGGTTTACCTACCAATATAATCAATCGCTAATCCGACAGAGTTAGCGTTCCTTATAATAACTCTCCTGTTTGTACCATCCATTGATATTCGCTCAATAATATTGTCACCATAATCTGACCAAAACATTATCCTATAATTAATTATTAAATTGATTTATTAAATAAATTTTAAGTAAAAGTGTGAAATTTATTTAATTTTTTTCAATTTTTTTTATCATTATTTTTTATTTATTTATTATTATTATTTTGTTTTTATTATTATTATTATTATTTATTTATTTATTTATTTTATTTTATTTTATTTTTTATACAAAAAAGTAAATGACGCCAAAAAAAAAACACTACAGCGACACAAAACACACACACACACACACACACACAATTATATAACACTACAACATTGTAGAGTGAAAAAAAACGATGTAATAAAAAAGTTTTATTATGGCCTCAGTAATTAAGTGATCTAAATTTCGCGCATAAGGATGCCACCGCCTTGGTTTGAATCTTATGCAAGTTCCTTGTGCGAGAATACTAAATGAGTGAGCTAGCACCTTATAATTAACAAAAATATCGACCCGAGTGTGCGCTTGAAAAAGGCAGACCATAATATACGTTTGCACATTTTACGCATATACGAACTTTTGTTAAGCCTTGAGTTTGTATAACTTGCGCTCATCAAGAATAGAGAAAAATTGCAATTGTGACATAAAACAATATTTATAGAACATCTTAAACATAATTATATGGATTAATAGAGGTAATGTGCAATTAAAACTTCCGGGAAATAAAAATAATATAAGTCTTATGCTTTTTCCGGTTAATAAATTTATTTTAAGTATAGTCACGATGAATGTACACATAAATAAACTAAAACCTGACAGTTAAAACAAACCGACTGGGTCTGGCCAAGATTTGAAAATTAGTAGTCACTTCTTTCGCAAAGCACTCAGCAGTCACTGGGTCCTTCGGAGGAGACCTTAAAAGCCAAAGCCCCGTGTCACGGAAGGCGTGCCATATATATATATATATATAAAACATACCCGCACATTACACTAAGCTCGCAGCAAAGGTCAAAGTTAAAATCTTTAATTTTTAACACAACACAAAAAACTGTTAAAAATAAGTTACCTTTATAAAACGTTACGCGTTATTACGGGATTATTTTTCAAACCGAGTCCATTAGGCTTTCGTGCAACTGTATGCATGTGGCAATTATACAATTATGCGATTGCAAAATACAACTCTCTCTCGTTTGTCAATATTTGTTCGGGTATATCAAAGTACAGTGAAACCTGTCTATAAAGGCCACTCAAGGGATGCGGCCAAAGTGGCCTTTATAGACAGGTGGCCTTTATAAACAAGTTCTCTGATCAAGGATCATCAAAAATTATCTAAACCTTCTTTTTTTGTTCATTTTAGTACTCAAATTAAACTGAATATATCTAACCATGAAATTGTTTCTTTTATAACTTGAGATTAACCGAGAAAAAAAAAATTTAACATCAATTTATTCAACATTTTCAGGAATTTACAAATCTTTTGCACCACACCGGCCTGGTAACATTAATATGTCAAAATGATCTATTCTCTCTCTAATTTTGCTAGGTATAGGGGTGTTGCATTGAGAAGTATTATTATCAGGCTTCCTTACACCTATACAAACATAATTAGGTCTCTTCAGACCCATGTCACTCTTGCTAATTCAGACTTCAAAGGAAGTTATTACATAATGAATTAAACGGTTAAGTGATCAGAGCAGTGATTATCTGAGTCATTTGTAACTGTCAAATTTACTGTTTACATATCTTTATTAAAAATAACTATTAATTTTTAATATAAAAAATGGTACACAAACATAAAATAAATATTAAAATATTTTTTTCTGGTGCAGAGTTAAACCGTAGTCGGTGCCGAATTGAATCTAAATTAGTGCCAAAAACATATCGTTGCCGAAAAGACTTTTTACACTGGTGCCGAGATACTTGATATCGCATCATGGTACGATTTCCAAACTAACGAAATTAATGTCCGTTAGCAGTGGAACGGCATATCAGTTTATTTCCCAAAATACATTTGCTTCATAGTCTGATAACACAGCTTTGATTTGGGTTCGTCCAACACCATAACTTCCGCGAGTTTCCTAGTACTTAATTTCTCCTTTTCAGATTTATTAAACAATTCTACTCGCTGTTCTAAAGTCAATGCATTCCGTTTACTATGACATAAAGAAATAAAATCAAATATTACTGCATGTCATAAAATTTAAAATATCGGGATGTGAGCTTTACCCAATATGGCCGCTTAGATACATATAAACAGAGTTGCATTATGGGATTTTTTGTTTTATGTTGACTGGTTCCGGTAATTTCCGGAAACTGACGAAGTTTCGTAACATTGCAAATGGCCGCTATAGACTGTTCTGCTGAAGCTTGGGTCGGAAAAATGGTGGCCGCATAAGACAGTGACCGCTATGTAGAGGTGAAATAAAGAACAAAATTCATCGGGGGGAAAAGATATGGCCGTTATAGACTTGCTAGTTTTAAAATCTGGTTCATTCCTTGATAACCCAGGAAAAAATGACAGTCAATTCTTAAATATTTACAATAGAAAAATAATTTCTGCGTTGAACCCAGTTTGATTTTTGTTTTCATTATTCGCATAAACATCGGTTTTTCACATCGCGCATGAATACCAATTCTGGTTTTTCCCTAACTGACCTATTTTTAGCTATCTGTTTTTATCTCACAAAACCACGTTACATACTTCGATATTTCCTTCTTTTTTCAAGTTTTTTCACGTTATAGCAAAATAAATATTTTTTCAAAAAATGAAAAATATTTACAATACCTATTGAATTCCTATGATGAACTCATTGTAGAAAATCTAGAACATTAGGCAATTCCCGTGACCCACTTTTATCAATCTATTTTTAACATTCAAGCCATCGCATTTTATAGTGTTATTTAATTAAATATACATTGAAAATGAAAGAAAAAATATTAAATTTTAAATAAATAAATAAATAAAATATTGGTTTCGATTTTTATTGTATACTTAAAAATATTTCCATCGTCAGGGTGTTCTAAACGCTACACGGCACACTGCTTGCGGGCCACTACCATACAAGCTATGAGCGATGCCGGTGTTGAGACCAGACAGATAATGTTTATGAGCGGTCGTCGTAATGAGGCTTCTGTCAGGAGCTACTCTCGCGACTGTTCGACCATGCAAAAACATGCTTTAAGTTCGCAGCGACGCTTCTTTCATCAACTGTCACTGGTAATACTTCTGCCGTACATTCCCTCTGCCTCTGACCATGCTTCATCTTCTCTACCAGCAACTGATAATCACGTGATGGTTCCATGCTCGGACCTGTGCACAACCCAGTCCAATAAAACGTCGCGCATTGGTGTTTCCAATACCCTGTCATCCATACAATCGGGATTTTTGACAAATTCAACGTTTAATAGCTGTAATTTAACAATCAATATGAATTTGTAACTTTGTTTGTCTATTCGAATAAAATTGTACGAAATGTTCTTTTGTTTCCAGCGTACTATTTTTTAAGCCGTCTATTACGTCACACAATCAGTGAGAAGGCGAGAATTATTTTGATTGACATATTGGCTGTTCCCAGAATGTTTACAATGCCGACAGATTCGGTATACACCGGTTTTTCTTTCTTATTTGTATGACGCATTCGAGAAGTTTGTAAAAAGAATGTTATGAAAAATATTATAAATATAAGAATTGACTGTCATTTTTTCCTGGGTTATCAAGGAATGAACCAGATTTTAAAACTAGCAAATCTGATGAACTTAATTGAACCTCACCATCTCAAAGTGGGTATCGGTCCATTTCATAAAATGTGTCATTTTAATTTTTATGAACAATAGATGCATTTTGATTGTGCAGAGGGATATTGTTTATTTACAGTATTCCCAGAAATTATTACAAATATTTTATGATAATATTTCAAAAACACATGAGTATTTCGGGAAATAGTGGACTAACAAAATATTACCTTTTTGGTGTATTCATTTTGATTAATGAATAGTTTTAGAAATTCGGTTTTCATCAGAATTCCTCAATAATTTCTAGGAACACTATATATATTAGAGTTTAACGCCCTAGTCAAGATTCTTTCATTTATATCGAGGCGGTCACTTCAGGGATGGTCGAGAAAACCAGAGTGCCAGAAGAATAACCACCGACCTTCTTCATCTTCAAGCGACAAACATTCTTCGACTAAAATCTGTCGCGATTGGTATTCGAACCTTGTCGGCGAGTCGATGCGTCTCTTTAGAGAGAGAGAGAGAGAGAGAGAGAGAGAGAGAGAGAGAGAGAGAGAGAGAGAGAGATCGTATTCTTCAGGTTCCATATCCAATAAGAAATGACTCCACGGATTTACGTGAGCCAAAAAAAAAAACTAAACAAAATATTAAAAAGTCAATAATAATTTTGAATACACCCGCCCTCGCCCTCAACATATTTAAGATTTCAGAATTCTTGGTCAAAAGTCGTTGAGGAGATGATTACTAATACAGAAAATTGGTAGTCGATTGTAGAGTGACTAAATAGAAAAAAAGGGATTTGCAGCTAAAACATGTTAACTTTGCAAAAGGAACACGGTGTAATACACCATACAACGAAAATATGCCCGACCAGACAAGAAAGTACTCTTAATAGGGCGAATTTTGAATGATAGACAACTTCATTTAGCCATGGAACCTAAAGCAATCATACAATGCAGCCAAAATATTATTGCACATGTACTATATATATATATATATATATATATATATATATATGTACATGTGCAATAATCAGACCACAAAAATTCAAACAACTAGAAAAAAGCAAACATCAATTCATTATTATTATCTGTTTTAACCTGTTGAATTTAGACCCGGTCTACTGATCAAAATTCCACGATCCGGCTCAGTTTTCAACGGGGTAGGGTCGTTATTCAACACAGTTGGTCTCAATTTTCAACGTTGAAAAATAAGCCCCCGGGTAACTTTTCAAACCGGGTCAAAATAACTCATTACAGGATAAAAATAATTTTCTGATAAAGTTATCCAATCAAACGTTAACATTCATTCATCGCAGAACTTGCACACAAGGAAGTAAATAATACGGTAGCCCGAATTAACCGGTAAGTATGTAAGGAAGCATTCTGGGTAAGCGTGCAGAAACCTTGTGCAAAATAACCTTGAGTTGAGTTGAGTAATGGTGTTTAACGTCCCAGTCAAGCATATTTCACTTATATCGATACGTCGCCAGCTATAGGCGAAAGTGCAGAAATTTTGCCTTTGCGTTGCGCTAATGGCATTATACAGCAGGGTTCTTTATCGTGCCATGCCTGCCATGACACGGGACCTCGTCTCAAGTTCCCATCCGAAAGAACCGCGACTTTCATTTCGTAATGCCGAGTGCTTGGCGAAAGAACAGTCACTTCCCACTTTCAAGTCTTGGGTCAGACCCGGCCAGGGTTTGAACCCACGACCTTCCACTTACGGAGCTAGCACACTACCAACTGAGCTACTGT
The DNA here is from genome assembly GCA_029721355.1 of Tegillarca granosa. Lineage (NCBI taxonomy): Eukaryota > Metazoa > Mollusca > Bivalvia > Arcoida > Arcidae > Tegillarca > Tegillarca granosa. The sequence continues at coordinate 3,552,500 of CM056606.1, read as the reverse complement.
AGTGGTTGCAAAATAACTTTGATATTACCCTTTAGATGGATATAGTGCCATAGCTCTTGGTTGATTTAACCCTGTGATAATTCTCCTCTGGAATAATTTATCTGGTTGAATTACGCCGATGAACGAACTTTCTCTGGAACCTTGTATAGTAATGGCAGAGAAATACACATTTCCGGTCGAGAAATCTACAACTACGTGTTCTGGTTGTCCGTCACCTTAAAATAAACATAGTCAATTTCAGGATATTGAAAACAAATGTTCAATACGCTGAGCAAGAATCGTCTTAGAAATACGAGAGAGAGAGAGAGAGAGAGAGAGAGAGAGAGAGAGAGAGAGAGAGAGAGAGAGAGAGAGAGAGAGAGTGTGTGTGTGTGTGTGTGTGTGTGTGTGTTTCATGTATGTGCAAGTCTAATGCTCTTTGAAATATCGAATATTGAGGTAAAGATTAAAGGATTTATCGAAATTTCAAACTTTAAAGATAACAAACCTGTATTTATTATTTTTTCATTATCCTGACATCTTTGTAAACAAAACCGAAATATATTTCTTTCAAAAAATTGTGCTATGTATGCCACTTGTCTCTGTTCGTCAACTATTACACCAGTTGCCGTTTTTGTCGCGAATGTCCTGATGATGTTACCTGATACAAGATCTGTGACGTAAATTCTAGATTTAACAGATCCTGCGGCCAACATAAATCCATTTTCCATCCGATCTATTTTAAGAAATAACAAAAATTTAATAAAAATTATAACTTATTTTTGTAATTTTAGATTTACGGATCACAGTGCCTCTCACCGTCTAGGTTCAAAACCCATTTGAGAAAATTTACCATTTTGCTTGTAGAAGGTTGTTTTCTCTGTCCGCCTCAATATCAGTGAAAAAATTATTGATGGGGGCGTAAACAACCAATTATCTAAATAAATCTTGTAATTGTGGGTTTCTTTACCGTGACCTAATTCAAAAAAGACATATATTCCCTTTAAAAAACATACTGTACCTCAAATTGTTTACGTTGACTTTTTCAAACGGCATAATCATATTGTAACTTTGATCCGTTCTCATTCAAAGTCAAAGTTCCGGAAATGTTTATCAATTTTTCTTATTCACTTTGACAAAAGTCATTCAGCATATTTATATATATTGTCATCAATTGAACTTCCATCGTTCAAAGTCGGGATATTGTCTCAAAATGTGTTGACCTTCTAGAGAGCGGGAGGTCTTGGGTTCAAAAACCGACCGGGTCATATAAAGATTTTAAAATTTATTGCTCCCTCACTTTGCGTAAGTTATAAGGAGGACAAATTAACGACTGGTTCACCAGTACAGAGATATAGACTGGAGATTGGTATACTTGTCTACGGCATACTAACTCTTTCTTTGGGCTAGAAAAAAAGTCGTATCGAGGGCACAGTAGTGCACAGGAAACCATGATACAGTCTCTCACATCTCATGCATGCACAAACTTTTTCTCGAATAAATCACCTTGAACTTATCGCGATCAGCCGATCAACTGCTAATGTGTCGTAAAACACTATTACAATAACAATCAAAATGTGTTGATCCTGTATCACGTGTCTCATTTATACATGTGTATTATCATTCGCTTTTATTTATCGAGACCCTGAAAAAAATGTTTTTATGGTCGTCATCACATTTCTTATTTACATTTGATTATTTTCAAGAAATATAGCGGTTACATTTCTAAAAAAAATTATTTAATTTCATTATTATTATTATTATTATTATTATTATTATTATTATTATTATTATTATTATTATTATTATTATTATTATCATTATTATTATATTGTCTTTATTTACAGTATATCATTATTTAGATTTTTCTTTCCCCCGATTTAAGTCGCAGCTATTATTAATAATCGGCTTCAAATTATTCATTGAAGTGTTTTAAATGAATTCAATTTAATTTCACTTATATCAGGACGTCACCAGCTAAAAGCGAAATTTAGGCCTTTACAGTACGCGAAGGGTGCAATACTTACAAGTAACAATTAAGAGTCATGAATTTTAAATAACCCGTGACTTGCACATTTAAATATCGGGTGGAGTGGCGTGGAGTAATACTGTCTTACGCCCCAGTCAAGATTATTTTACTTATTTCAAGGCGGTCAGTTCTGGGATGGTGGAGGAAACCGGAATCCCCGGAGAAAACCACCGACCATCGGCAATCAAACTGACAAACTTTCTAACACTAGGATCTGTACCGAGTGCGATTTGAACCCAAGCGATAAGAAGAGTTGAGTTGAGTTGAGTAATGGTGTTTAACGTCCAAGTCAAGAATATTTCACTTATATCGAGACTTCGCCAGCTACAGGCGAAAGTGCAGAAATTTTGCCTGTGCGTTGCGCTGGTGGCATTATACAGCAGGGTTCTTTATCGTGCCACGCCTGTCGTGACACGGGGCCTCGTTTTTAAGTTCCCATCAGAAAGAACTGAATTTCATTTCGTAATGCCAAGTGCTTAGCGAAAGAACAATCACTACCCACTTTCAAGTCTTGGGTCAGACCCGGCCGGGGTTTGAACCCACGACCTTCCACTTACGGGCGGTGAGAAAAGCTGTGATCCGTAAGCACTCAGTCACCGTTAAAATATCGAGTGCTTGGCAAAAGAACAGTCCTTAACTTTTTTCAAATTTAATCTATACAGTTATGCCTGCTATATAGCGAGTTTCTAATCAAAGACCACCTGTCTATAGAGAAAAAAATTCTATAGTGGTGTGAGATCTATTTCCCACAATATGTGGTGGTATATATTGATACAGCTATAAAAAAAGTTTGAAATGTAACCTGAAAATATTCAAATAGATCGTTTTACTTGAAAAAAATCCCAAGTTTTTAGACAATGTTGGTCTTTATACACAAATTTTACAATGTTTTTTTTAAAATATTTTATCAATATTTTAAAAATTTTAATCATTTAGTCCTTTACTTACTGTTATTGTTGGGGATTCCTTGAGAAATTGCCAACACCAAAATAAAATCCAAAATTCTAAAATAAAAACTATGCTTAAGTGGCATGTCTATCGTCAATGAAAATAACCGTCATATTGTAAATATAAACCTTAAGTTAATAATATAATATCATCACCGGAAGTTATCGGTAAAGTGGTGACGCGACACGACACGGCGGAAATGAGTAACGGAAGATAATGTCTCAATTTGTTAAATAAGGAATAAAGGGTTTAAATACATCTCGTCACGTGACCGTTTCATATAATGACGTCACAAAACACTTGCCTCATAATCATTCCGGCAATATTGTGAACTTACGCAATGAGATCACTTGATTTACAATGGTCTATTATCGACCAGTTTCAGGGGCTCAAGGACTGTAAATAAACACATACATAAGTGAAGAAGCATTTAAATGCATTTTAAGTATTATTATATCACAGCGATGATTAATAGTTATTCCGTGAAGAAATGAGAGATTGGCCTGTGTAGTTAATGGCTTGCCATAATTTATCAATATAAATAAATTAATATATATATTAATTAGATTAATTAATCAATCAATCAATAAATGAAATTTTAAAAAAATAATGTTTTTTTAAATCTTAATATTTACTATGGTATTTAATTTGCTACATTAGTGTTTTCGATTTTTCGGAATAAAAGATTGATTAAAAAGTCCATAATGAACTTTATTTTGATTAGTTGTTTATGAAAACTAAATGTTTGTTATTCTATCGAGTTTAAAATGCTTGACTCTGTTTCGTTTATGAGCCAAAACATCGAAAAAGCAAACTTAATTGTCAAAACTTAGCATGTATTCCAAAATTTCCAATATCAAGCAAACTTAGCTTCAAAAAAAAAAAACTTAGAAATGAAAAAAAAATTGTGTGAATTCGTTTTCTTTTCCTAACTAGCCGCGTTGTCAAAACTTTTTCCGACCGTTCTCGGCTGCGGTTATCCCTTTCTGGTTTTATTTTTTTCAACACTCTTGTTACAGCAAGAACGATTATCGTACTCGAAGTGGTGATGTTGCTGTTTATACTACTGATCATGATGATGTTTTTGGGCTTTGAATAACTATTTACATCGATAAATACGACTACAATATGTTATTTTGGTATTTTGACAAGAAAATTTGGATTTTTTGCGTGAAATTCTCCAGACGTTGTGCCAGGAAAATCCGGACGATAATATTTTCTGAGCTAATCAGGGCAGACCTGTGTATTTAAACCTTATTTTAAATGCTTAGCGGTACTTTTATTTATTAACTGACCTCGTTTTCGACCAAAGCATGGACATACAGGTCTTAAAAGTGATCTGAATGACCATCTTTTTCTTTTCTTCTGAATTTTTCTTGAATCTGTAAATAAAAAAACATTTACGACTGCATGAAAATGCATTTGATAATAAAAACAATTCTCGAGGACAACAAAAAAATGAACTACCCTTTTGATGCTTAAATTCAAAGTGCTTAACGGGCAGATCGAAGTGTGAGAGTTTGCTAATGCCAGTGCTTTTACGGGGACTCCAAATTCCTCAACCATTTCAATTTGTCGCTTATGAGTGAAATAATTTTGACTAGATTAACAAATAAATCCACCCACGCACTCAACACTTTAAGTAAACAGCATAATATATATATATATATATATAAAGGGCTATTCACCGCTGTTTAAAAGGGTTGTTATTTAATGTTAAAAAATCCATCCGTCCGTCCGTCTGATCCTTTTCTTTTACCAATTAATAACAAAATAATTATGAATGCCATTTTTTTAAAACTTTGTGCAAAGTATCATTCCTAAAGATAGACATATATTAATTATTCTTTTTCAAAGAATAATGATATTTCCTTGCCCGCAGAAACTATATATCCGAATCGTAGTAAATTTATCGAAATTTTTCTTTGAACTACAACTCTTTAAATTATTCAATTTGCATGTGAATTATAAATAAAATAATAATAACTCACCATTATTACAACGTGTTCAGTTTCATTTTTATCCACAAAAGACTTGAGCATTGCACTCTCCTTTTCAGCTGTTGTATTGTTTTTGGAATATGATTGAGATCGGGTGGCATCCTCAACAAACTTTGACATATCATTCTCCTTTTCAGCTGTTGTTACGTTCTTGGGGTAAGATTGAGAACGGGTGGCATCCTCAACAAACTTTGACATATCATTCTCCTTTTCAGCTGTTGTAATGTTCTTGGGGTAAGACTGAGAACGGGTGGCATCCTCAACAAACTTTGACATTGCATTCTCCTTTTCAGCTGTAGTTATGTTCGCGTGGTAAGATTGAGAACGGGTGGCATCCTCAACAAACTTTGACATGTCATTCTCATTTTCAGCTGTTGTAATGTTCGCGTGGTAAGATTGAGAACGGTTGGCATCCTCAACAAATTTTTACATATCATTCTCCTTTTCAGCTGTTGTTACGTTCTTGGGGTAAGATTGAGAACGGGTGGCATCCTCAACAAACTTTGACATATCATTCTCCTTTTCAGCTGTTGTTATGTTCTCGTGGTAAGATTGAGAACAGGTGGCATCCTCAACAAACCTTGACATATCATTCTCCTTTTCAGCTGTAGTTATGTTATCGGGGTAAGATTGAGGACAGGTGGCATCCTCAACAAACCATGACATATCATTCTCCTTTTCAGCTGTAGTTATGTTCTCGGGGTAAGATTGAGATCGGGTGACATCTTCAACAAACTTTGACATATCATTCTGCTTTTCAGCTGTAGTTATGTTCTCGTGGTAAGATTGGGAACAGGTGGCATCCTCAACAAACTTTGACATATCATTCTCCTTTTCAGCTGTAGTTATGTTCTCGGGGTAAGATTGAGGACAGGTGGCATCCTCAACAAACTTTGACATATAATTCTCCTTTTCAGCTGTTGTTATGTTCTGGGGGTAAGATTGAGAACGGGTGGCATCCTTAACAAACTTTGACATATCATTCTCCTTTTCAGCTGTAGTTATGTTCTCGGGGTAAGATTGAGGACAGGTGGCATCCTCAACAAACTTTGACATATCATTCTCCTTTTCAGCTGTTGTTATGTTCTCGGGGTAAGATTGAGGACAGGTGGCATCCTCAACAAACTTTGACATATCATTCTCCTTTTCAGCTGTTGTTACGTTCTTGGGGTAAGATTGAGAACGGGTGGCATCCTCAACAAACTTTGACATATCATTCTCCTTTTCAGCTGTTGTTATGTTCTCGTGGTAAGATTGAGAACAGGTGGCATCCTCAACAAACCTTGACATATCATTCTCCTTTTCAGCTGTAGTTATGTTATCGGGGTAAGATTGAGGACAGGTGGCATCCTCAACAAACCTTGACATATCATTCTCCTTTTCAGCTGTAGTTATGTTCTCGGGGTAAGATTGAGATCGGGTGACATCTTCAACAAACTTTGACATATCATTCTCCTTTTCAGCTGTAGTTATGTTCTCGTGGTAAGATTGGGAACAGGTGGCATCCTCAACAAACTTTGACATATCATTCTCCTTTTCAGCTGTAGTTATGTTCTCGGGGTAAGATTGAGGACAGGTGGCATCCTCAACAAACTTTGACATATCATTCTCCTTTTCAGCTGTTGTTATGTTCTGGGGGTAAGATTGAGAACGGGTGGCATCCTTAACAAACTTTGACATATCATTCTCCTTTTCAGCTGTAGTTATGTTCTCGGGGTAAGATTGAGGACAGGTGGCATCCTCAACAAACTTTGACATATCATTCTCCTTTTCAGCTGTTGTTATGTTCTCGGGGTAAGATTGAGGACAGGTGGCATCCTCAACAAACCTTGACATATCATTCTCCTTTTCAGCTGTAGTTATGTTATCGGGGTAAGATTGAGGACAGGTGGCATCCTCAACAAACTTTGACATATCATTCTCCTTTTCAGCTGTTGTTATGTTCTGGGGGTAAGATTGAGAACGGGTGGCATCCTTAACAAACTTTGACATATCATTCTCCTTTTCAGCTGTAGTTATGTTCTCAGGGTAAGATTGAGATTGGGTGGCATCCTTAACAAACTTTGACATATCATTCTCCTTTTCAGCTGTAGTTATGTTTTTCTTTAAACATATGATGTGCCTCCCTCTCATTTGACGCCATTACATGAACGGTTACAACTTTGTTACCTAAAAAATAAAATTTTTCAGTTAAGAAATGTTTTAGACTGCAAACTTATTTCAAATGCATGCGTTCGTATGAAATTGTTGTAACTTATAAATGGTACTTTCGATTTACTTATTTGCTAATTAAAGATAAGTTCCGTAATAGTGTTTTTGCCGCAGTCAAAAATCTTTGAACTATATCGAAGCGGTCAACTGGGGGAACCGGTGTGCCGGTTAAAATAGCCAACGACCTTTGACAAGGGAACTGACACATTTTCTTACACAAGTATCTGAATGGGATTCGAACCTAGGTTGGCATATTCGCCATTTATACCATTAGGCAATCCCCTTCCTTACCAAATTAATGAGTGGCATCAATGTGTCAAACGACACAGACGACAAAACAGAATAATAAAATGGCGACAACTTACAAAAGTCAGAAAGGAGACAAAAGTGAACTTATTATTGTAGCCAAGACGAAAGAGCTAAAGCTGAATTTAACAAAGCAAGAAAGACTGATTGACCGACTGACCGAACGATTGACCGATAGATAAAATTATTGATTGTGTTTTTACTATCAGTTAAAGGTGTTTGAATTACCATTATATTGGCACGTCACCAGCTAAAGAGAAGAGAAGAGAAAGTAATTTTACCAGTGCAGTGCGCGTAGAGTTAACAACGTCTGCACGTGACACGTGGCATTGCATTCTATTGGTTCAGACACTTGCTATCATTTCTAATTGCCGAGTTCTTCGCAAAAAATTCGTCACTTTTATATTATTTTTATGTCATCGTTAAAACCGTCTAGGTTTCCAACCAAGACCTCTCACAAAATAAGCGAACACACAACTAACGGAAATATCGTAGTGGTTGGAAAACATGGGAAAAAAATGTTATTTGCCACTAATCGTACATAGAGATCTACTCTGTTCGAAGCATTTTCCGCCACTTAACAGAACCCCGCCTCCTTCCATTATATTTTTGTTTGAACTTACCTTTTTGCACATTTGCTAGATAGGACTTGTAACATGGCGAAAATTGTGTCTTATCTTGGTCCAATAGCTACAATAAATAAATAAATAAATAAATAAATGTAAACCACCACATTGGTTAAAAACTCATAAAATGACGCCTCAGTCAATTTTTTTTTACTTCTTTCGTGTCGGTTAATTATTGGATGGTGAATGAAACCAAAGTACCCGGAGAAAACTACCGACCTTCGGCAAAAGAACTATTGTAGGATCAACCCCAGCGAAATTCAAATCTAGTTATCGAGATACACTGAAATCAGTAGTCCACTTAGCCACCGAGGCCCGTATGATAAAAAGAGATGTTTGTGCACATAAAATTTGAGGAGTTGCCTCCCCTTTTTCTTGTTAATTACGAAAAGTTTTTTTGATTTTTTTCTCATTTATTTATTTATTTATTTATTTTTTTTTTTTTTTTTTTTTTTTTTTTTTTTTTTTTTTTTTTTTTTTTTTACATGTATTTATTTAGTTAGTTAGTTAGTTAGTTAGTTAGTTAGTTAGTTAGTTAGTTAGTTAATTATTATTATTATTATTTGCATATAAAAAACTTCTACTTACAAAATCCACAAACATGTTCGGCAGTCTCTCCTTTGGAATCCGGCGCCCTTCTTTTCTCAAAAACAACCTGGCCATTCTTTCAAAATAAGCCATGTCAAGACGGGTATTTGTAAGTGACCAATCCCCCGTGGCCCTCCTGAACACAATTATACAAATCGCCTCTTTGATCATATCTGCAAGAATTTACAAATTATTTATAGATGATTCACCTTGTCTTATCATGAAGAGTTGAAGGTCGGGTTTCGAACTCTTGCCGGGTCTGACAAAGACTAGATAAAGGACAGTGACTGTTCTTTCGCCAATCAACAGGCAGTTAGAAATGAAATCAACGGTCCCTTTGGACGAAACTTTTAAGACGGATGTTTTGTGTCTAGAGGCCACAATTTTATCCACATGAATCTTGCCCATTGGTGTCCTCTTTTCAAAAGCTATCTCAAGATCGTATATAAACCCTATTGGGTCAAAAACTAGATCAAATTATAAAAAAGCCCTGTTAACACTCTTGGTGCCACAATTTTAGTCCAATGTTAATCAACCTTGATCAAAAGATTCGTTTGACAAAAGCTAGCAAAGTTTAATTTACGGGCCGTGTTGAGTCAATAAAAAGGTCACTAGGTCAAATTATAAAAAATCATTGAATTCAACGTTTAGTCCAGTCTTTATCAAACGAGCTCATTATGTTCCTCTTGACAAAAGTTAGATCAAGTTCGTATATGGACCAAGGTGGGATAATAAATAGTTCACTAAGTCAAATTATAGAAAAACCCCGTAAACACCCTTGAGGCGCCTAATGCAGTCCAATCTTAATCAAACATAATGATCCTCTTGACAAAAGCTAGCTGGAGTTCGTAAATGACCCTTGTGAGGTCGATAAGTAGGTCAGAAGGTCAATTTATAGAAAACCTTGTTAACACCCTTGAGGCCACAATTTTAGTCCGATCTTCATGAAACTTAATTAGAATGATTCGATTCATAAAAGCTAGTTTAAGTTGATTTATAGGCCATAATCCTCTTGACAAAACCTAACATCAGTTTGTATATGGGCTATTTTGGGTCAATAAGTAGGTCACTAGGTCAAATTATAGAAAAACGTTCTTAATAAAACTTGTACATGGTTTGTGAATAATTTCAACAGACATCGCGTTTGAGGAAGTGGGGTTATTTTAGTCTAGGGGCTCGGTGGCTGAGTGGTCTAAAGCACGTTTTAACAGATCACGTTGCTTAGGTGTCACTGCCTAGGTTCAAAATCCACTACGTTACGTAATTTCACTCCAGTCTTTACATTTACCACCTTGGTGGATCAATGGTAGAGCGCCCACCTCTAGCAAAAAGTCGGAGATTTGAACTCCGACCGAATCATACATAAGACATTAAAACTTAATGCACTGCTTCCTCGTCTGGCGCTCGAAATTTAAGGATCGGACTGGGACCCTGACAAGGTTCCAATCCCACTGCATCCGATACAATTACTATCCTAGTTGATCAGTAGTAGAGCACCAGCCTCTTGTATAGGAGGTCGGTGATTTAAATCCCCAATCGGGTTAAACATAAGACTAAAATTTGATATACTGTTTCCTCGCTTAGCGCTTGACATTAAGGGATCAGAGTGGAACATTGCCTAGGTTCGAATCACACTCGGCAGATTCTAGTGTGAGGAAGTTTGTCACTTTGCTTTACGAAAATCAGGGGTTTTATCCGAGCATTCTGGTTTCCTCAACCATCTCTAAACTGACCACCTTGATATTAGTGAAAGAATTTTGACTAAAAGACTCCATCACTCAATTTCAATCTATTCTATACATATACTGTCTCCGTTGCTTAATGGAAGAGCGTTGGGGTTTTAACCCCGGTCGGGTTTTATTTAAGACTTTAAAATATGCGATAATGCTTCCTCTCCAAAAGTTAGAAATAACAGGGACAGAGTGGGAAACTGACTTAGTTCAAATCCCACTCAGTCATATCCTAATGTGAAACAATTTGTCAGTTCCCTTGATCAAGGCCGGAGAATTATCTGGTCATTCCGGTTTCCTCATTCATCTCTGAACTGAGCGTCCCGTCATCATTGAAAGGATTTTGACTTTAGAGTAAAATCCCGTGTACGATTTTCCAAGATAAATAAATAAATAAATAAATAAAAGTTAAATTAATTTCACGGACATCTTAATGACGTTAAATAAAGCGTTTAAAAAATTTAATGATTAATTTAAATAACTTCGTTTTTTTTAATCAACTTGTTCTTAAACCCTGGACATGTTTGGACAGTGTTGTGACGTTAAATAATTAAGTTGTCTGGCGGTTTTTGTTCGAAATCTCGTTAGCTAAATCGTCGAGAAAACCGTGTGCGCCTGGATCCGATTCCAGATTTAGCCACTTCGCCACCCCCCCCCTACCCCGAGCCCCCCCCCCCCCCCCTTCTTGTTTTATTTGAAAAGCTTTCAAAACTAAAAGTGTAGCCAAATATCAGTTAAACAATTATTTAAAACTATAATAAAAATCAAGGTAGTGATGAGTTACCAATGAAGATTAGTTGGTATACTGAGCGTCCCGGTTTTATTGGGATGATCCCGTGTTCGACCCCAGTACCGACTTGTCCACTGCGCATTTTTCACTTTCCTAGTATCAGCTGTCATATAAAACTTAATTATCTTACAATTAAAACGTATTTTTATTAAATTTCAATTTTTCTGACTCGTATCAGGGTGCCTGATATTTTCCGTATCATCCATATGCGCGATACAATAATGGCGCGAATAAACACGCGCATGTCAGTTGGAACTACTTTCAATTCGGAGATTCCGTGACGTCATCAGAATGGAATGCGGGGAAACACCCAGTAGGCTAAAAGTACACATGGACCTACACTTTAACAATTAAAACATATTTTTATTAAATTTCAATTTTTCTGACTCGTATCAGGGTGCCTGATATTTTCCGTATCATCCATATGCGCGATACAATAATTGCGCGAATAATCACGCACATGTCAGTTGGAACTACTTTCAATTCGGAGATTCCGTGACGTCATCAGAATGGAAAAAAGGTCTATGAATTTTGAGATTTTGTGTATAAATACTTCATTTTAATGAATCGTGCCATCACGATGGAAACTACAACTTGCATCTGATACAAAAAATTGTACACACATAAGATACTAATAATATGTATGTATTTATATTCTTTATAGATAAACAGATTTCAGCGTTTTAACTTTGTCTGAACTCTGTGTTTAACTACTGTAACGCTTGCCGATGCGAATGACGTCATAGTCAGTTACGATGACAACTATATTGCCGATCAGAGTGACGTCATAATCAGTTACGATACAATTGCAATTCTCGTTCAAACGATATTTAAAAGAAAGGTAGAAAAAAAACAAATAAACGAACTAGATCTATAAATAAAAAAAAATTAAATAAATAAAAATAACAAGTACATAAACCATAGTCAAACTGGTACACGATTTATGCTATAAAATGGTTAAATATTTATTTAATTTTGATTTAGCTGCAGAATGTGGCATTTTATCGATATCGAGTAATTTAATTCATCAAAATGGAATTTCCCAAAGCTCCGCGTAATATCTCATAGCGTTTGTGGGTGACAATTATTTCTATTGGCAATGGGATCACATTTAAGGTGACGTTTCCCCGTAATAACGATGTTTTTTGGAAATATTTGACGTATATGTTATCCATTATATTTCACACAAACGTTAAGAGGTACTGATCACGTGATACGCTAGCGAGTTGTTCGCTTTTGATTGAATGTGGGACACTTGCACAAAATCGAACATTTGATGTTCGTAAAATGTAAACTAACTTATTGGTCAAACACCAGAAATGTTTCATTTAAAAGTGGAAATATTTTTTCGTGTCTACTTTGATTTATGATTGGTTCAATGAATATTCTGTTACAAAATCTACGACAATGTCGAATATTTAATCATGCATGCACCGGTCCTTTTTCCGGCTCATTTGACAGGCTACAAATAATGCAACGACAACTTCCTCATCGTACACTATGTGTGAATTCGATACTCAAGATTGCTGTTTTCACTTCAAAGCTTAAATAAAGTAAGTTTTTTTAATCGAACCCAACGAAGGTGCGATGTTTTGACTTCAAAACTGAAATAAAGTAAGTTTTTCAACCGAATCAGTCTTCGCACAAAAAGCAAACCAAGGTTTTACCTTCCCCTTTTTTCGCTTTACGTGTTAAAATTGACTTTATTCTTGAAATGAGAATATGTGATACAAACCATTGACATTAAATGTCTATCGACTGTCGCTGTGCAAACAAATATCGGCATGAAAATGCATTGAATTATTTCTTTGTGTTGCAAATCTTAACTGATTATCAAGCGAGTTCTAAATAATGTTGACATGTCACAATGATAAAGTTTGTCAGTTTACCCGGAAACGGTAAAAAGGAGTGGCCAAACCGGGACTCGAACCTGTCAACTTTCCAATACCAGCGAGACGTTCTACTGACTGAGCCTCCTAGCTACCTTTCAAGACCAGTCCACCACATTAGTTTTAATGTCTTTTTTAATGTCTTTAGTTTTAATTTTATTTTCTTTTATGCTTAGTCTAGCTACATTAGATGCTTTTATATTATCAGTGCTTCATTTTATCTTTGGGATGTGATTATGCTTGCATCCTGGCTTTACTTCATTTTCACTTCATTTTTTATTTCATTATATTATTTTGATAACAGTTGCTTCATTGTGCTACTTTTTATCTACTGTGCTTAATTTTAATACTGTGTGCTTACTGTTTTATGTTAATCTAATTTGTTTATTTGTCTCTGTATATATATATTGATGTCTCAATTGTATAGTCGATTCAAAAGCTCATTAGAGCTTATGTTAACTTGTTATGTTTTTATCCACTTTAAATAAAACTTTGTATTTCTATTTGTATGCCGCTGTTGATACCAACTACATGTAATATTAAAGTGAATTCCTTTGCTATCATTTCTAAAGTTTTTCAATTTTTTTTATTCATATAGTTTTCTTTTTGTTTGGAAAAATCATTCAATCTTGTATGACCATATAGTTTTGACTTTTGTAAAATAAAAATAATATAGACATAGACAGCATTTGCATTCAACAGATAGACAACATTCGTATTTGATGATGGTGGTCTGTTAAGGGGCCTTGGTGACCAAGTGGTCCACAGCATGTGCTTATGGATAACATTGCCTTTAACCACCTAGGTTTGAATCCCACTTGGGCAGATCCTAGTGCAAGAAAGTTTGCCAGTTAATATTGCCAAAGAACAAGAATTTCTTTTGGTACTCTGGTTTTCTCCACCAGAGCAGAATTGACTGCTTCCATTGAAGTGAAAGAATCTTGACCGGGGTCTAAACACCATTATCTAAATCAAATCAAATCTTATAGTAATTTAAAGCCATAATAAAGAGAATTTTGAGTGCAAGATAAAAAAAACAAAACTACTATGGAATTGATTTATTTTGACATTAAAGAATAAATGTTTATAAAATACAAATATTTTATATCATATAATAATATTAAAATGCAACAAAATTGTAATCCTATTTTGAAATACCTGTATTACAAATACAACAAGCAAATTAAAGTCAGCATAAAAAGGTGAGCAAACAACTTTGTATACTTCTATCTTTTCCCCGTATTCAAAATGGCATCACCTTTTCAATATGGAATAGGTCATACCATTTTATCAAGATAAAAAATAAGAAAAAAATTGTAGATACTGACAACATGTAAACATTTTCGTATGAAAATTAAATAAATTACAAGTTTACATCTTCACATTCTTTCTGCATATTTAATGATAAAATATCCATTCTACAGGGTGAAAACTTGTCAAAATTTAGCCAATCAGGGCCACAGTTTTTCAAAAAATTTAGCAGCTATAGCTGCATATTTCTGTAATTTTAACAAAATTTAGTCAAACAAGGCTGTAATTTTCTCTAAAAATTCAGTTCATGATTTTTTTATTTAATCATAATTATATTAGATCTTGCTGCTAACATTTCTCATAATTATATTAGATCTTGCTGCTAACATTTCTCAAACTTCAACCTATGACTTTATTGTATTTCATCAAAATATAGCCTTGTACTGACTGCAAAATTCTTAAAAAATCTAACAAATGACTATGTTATCAGAACTTTTGATGACGATTTAAAATTTTGATTGACCTGAATCCATTTTTTTTCTTCGAAAATCCAACAAAAGTCCATTTTATTGTATAGCGGTTTATTTTCAAAGGGTATTTTAGTGGTACAGTGTATTATTAATATTGCCAAAGTAAAAATCCTGAAATATTTGTATAATAGTTGACCATGAGAAAGTGGATTTAGACTGCCAAAATAACTGATTTTTTTGGTCAAAAATGTGAAAATTCAGTCATGAAAAATAACTTACTATTCAGTATAATAGTTTGGTCAGCTCTGGCAGCATATAACTTCCAATGAGAAATTCAACATATGTTATTATTAAACATGTAATAAATAAATAAGCCCTGATTTATAATTGGTCAATCCAGCCCTGTTTAGGAATTGGTTTTTTTATAACTCTGAAAATTCATATTCATACAGATAAGGATAAAAAACAAAATACACCTAAAATGAAACTAAGAAAGTCACATTAAAATAACAAGTACTTGCCACTATCAAATGCACACAACAAAAAACATAAAAAATAACACATAAACGACACATAACAAACACAGACTACTTCCATTAGACACATCAGACACTCGAAAAAAATGACAAAATGATATCCAGGTATGTGGTTAAAGAAATATCGTATGAATTTGTATCTCAGTTATTTTTTAACAACCAGGTCAATAAGTATAAACATCAAAATCCAGAAGTGCATGTCAAAAAAAAAAAAAAACAAAAAACAAAACAAAACAAACAAACAAACATTTACACTCAATATTTAATTTTATGTTATTGAAAATTAGGAAATTTTCAAGTCTGGTTTTTGGTCATGCAAATTTGCTAAAATGAAACAATTTGAGGTTAATCTCACGACTGATTGATTAGGATTAACCCTGACTGGCACTCATCAATGAATAAGATAAAAAGAAAAAGAATACATGTATCATGAAATGTAATAACTCTCAATAATTAACAACTACAAAAACTTTTGATTCATAGTACAATACAAAAATTTTCAGATTACCAAAAATAGTACAATACAAAAATTTTCAGATTACCGGTAATAGTACAATACAAAAATTAGTATGGCTATCAGAAAGAAATTACTTAAAAAACTAATTAAACAAAGTGTTGAAAAACGGAATATAAAGAGACTACCTGAGAATTGGTACTAGAATGGTATGTTTTTTTGGCCATTGTTGTTGAAAAGTACCTTCTACAGATAATGAAAATTCTGGTCATTTTTATACACTCAGAATTATGAAGTTCATTGCAAAGATTTTTTATCTGACATTTTTTTGTTGGCCATGACAGTTTTTAACAACTGGATTTAATTTAAAATATTTGCTTAAGTGTCACTGTTAACTTTTGGGGAATTTTTGTGGTAAAATTTTAGTCATAATACTCTAAGTGAAACTACGTTTAATTGGTAGTAATTTTAGGCAAACAAAACCAGTGCATGTATGTGTTGATTTAAAAGCACCCAATAAAAAGAAATATAAATTGACAGATACCATTACAATGGTTAATTTAGGCTTAATAACGAGAGCTTATAGGAGTGGAGTTGAGTAATGGTGTTTTATGCACCAGTCAATTTTCTTTCTCTTCTATAAAACGGTCAGTTCTGGGATGGTAAAAGAAAACCACTGACCATCAGCAAGCAAACTGACAAACTTTCTTACACTAGGATCTGTCCCAAATGGGATTCAGACCTTTGCGTTTAGAGGCACTGTGACCCCTGTGCATGTGCTTTAGACTACTTGGCCCCTGAGGGCCCTATACAGCACAAGAATATCATTCAAGTAGTTTTTTATGCTTGCTAAGGTAAACTAATATGAGGAATGTATCTTTGCAGATTGTGAAGTATAGTTTAACAAAATGAATAATGCCAATCAAGCAATCTAGATTGACTAAATGCTGATGGAACCAAATTTTAGTTAGAATTATGTATTAACTAGTGAATACTTTAAACAAAACAAAAAATCACTTTGTTTTTGGTCCACTCCATTTTAACATAGACAAATAATGCATAGAAACATATTAATGAATGAATGTCTGTAAACTGATGATCATATAGATTTAAATCAACAATAATACTTGAGTAATTTAGTGCATTACAATTAGAAGTGACAGTCTTTTTGATGTTTGCTTCTGGTACTGTAAATAGACCCTTTTCCTAGCTGTGATGAGTTATCCCCCTGGTATAAGCTTTCTAGTAACTGATCTCAAAACGAAGTTGAGATTTTATAGGTTCCTTGTTATTTGTAAAGCAATTAAAGAATCTAAGCATAATTTTGGTTTTTGTGAAAAAGCATAATTCAAGCTTTTTGCTTATATATTTGTTTTG
This sequence comes from Tegillarca granosa, assembly GCA_029721355.1. Classification (NCBI taxonomy): domain Eukaryota; kingdom Metazoa; phylum Mollusca; class Bivalvia; order Arcoida; family Arcidae; genus Tegillarca; species Tegillarca granosa. Next base: position 3,535,316 of record CM056606.1, on the reverse strand, counting down.
TCAGATGACAATGCAAATTCAAAGTGAATTATACTAAAATTAAATATGCTCCAATAATAATAATAATAAATAAATAAATGATAAAAAAAATGAATGCAAACATTTCCTGAGTTGCAGTACTCTAAATATTTCCATTATCTCAGTGCAATCTAAATCAGAAATAAACAATTCAGTGTTTAAATAATTCTCTATGATTGATAAAAATTATATCTCTAAAAACAGCTGGTAAGTCTCTCAATCAATAACTTTTATCCAACCAACTTTTTGTGGTCCATGTTTGTGTATATGTATTAGGGATGAATCCGTTAACACTAGAGGGAAAAACTATTCATATAGAATGTTTTTGGATGTGGCCGAAAAATCTTTTAAAACAATTCCAAATAATTATGTTTATGAATAAAATTACACAACACAGAATAGCTTAACAATTCATCGAATAGTGCTGCATGAAGAGTTGAGTTGAGTAATGGTGTTTAACATCCAAGTCAAGAATATTTCATTTATATCAAGATGTCGCCAGCTATAGGCAAAAGTGCAGAAATTTTGCCTGTGTGTTGCGCTGATGGCATTATACAGCAGGGTTCTTGCCACTCCTACCATGACACTGGACCTTGTTTGTTTTAAGTTCCCATCTGAAAAAATTGTGACTTATATTTTGTAATGCTGAGTGCTTGATGAAAGAACAGTCACTACCAACTTTCAAGTCTTGGGTCAGACCCAGTAGGTTTTGAACCAACGACCTCCCACTTACAGCAGGAGCACTCTACCAACTGAGCTACTGCAGTAGTTGCTGCATAAAGAGAAAGACTCATAGGGATTTGTAAATTAATATACTTTTATTTTTCAACTCAAGAAGGGTACAAAGCAGATGAAAAATTTTGCAGACAAGCTTTATAATGAACTTAATGAGTTGTCTCCCTTTAGAGAGGAGGTTGTTATAGATGACCGCACAAAGCTAACAGTAGGAAAGTGATTTTTCGTAGCCAAGAGAAAGGTTTTTCTGTATGTTTTGCATATAACAATGTTTTGCTTTAGATGACCGCACAAAGCTAACTGTAGGAAAGTGATTTTTCGTAGTCAAGAGAAAGGTTTTTTTGTATGTTTTGCATATAACAATGTTTTGCTTTGAAATAACATATTGTGTTCGCCTGTACAACACTTGTTGAAATATATTGTTTGATTCACTGGTAAATTAAACTAAATGCTAATAAACAATGCTAACCTAAATGCTAATAAGCCATGCTCAATCATGTACTGAAAGGAATAGTTTCATCATCAGTGAAAGTGCAGTCAACTTGGGTTTGCTATGGCATCTGGTGCAGTAAATGTGTCATTACAAGTTCTTTATTTTGGAACAGTATGCATTTGAAAAAAACAAGAGGCCCATGGGCCTTAACGCTCATTTGAGGATATGGCCGAAATCATTGGCAAAAATACATACAATATTTTAATATACATGCCTATACAAAAGGTTAAATAGTTTCCAAGATAATTAACAATTTCAGTCTTTTTATGCACCTATGACCTTGACCTTTGAACGTATGACCTTGAGTCATATATCAAAATGATTGTCATGTCAATACCTACAATATTCTGATATATGTCTATACAAGAAGTTAATAGTTTCCAAGATAATTAACAATTTCAAGCTTTTTATGCACCAATGACCTTGACCTTTGAATTTATGACCTTGAGTCATATATCAAAATGATCGTCTTGTCAATACCTACAATATTCTGATATATATGTCTATACAAAAAGTTAATAGTTTCCAAGATAATTAACAATTTCAGGCTTTTTATGCACCTATAACCTTGACCTTGAACATATGACCTTGAGTCATATATCAAAATGATCGTCATGTTCATCTTTACAATATTCTAATATATATGCCTATGAAAAAGTTAACAGTTTTTAAGATTATTAACAATTTGAGTCTTTTAATGCATCTATGACCTTGGCCTTTGAACGTATGACCTTGAGTCATATATCAAAATGATTGTCATGTCAATACCTACAATATTCTGATATATATGTCTATACAAAAAGTTAATAGTTTCCAAGATAATTAACAATTTCAGGCTTTTTATGCACCTATGACCTTGACCCTTGAACATATGACCTTGAGTCATATATCAAAATGATCGTCATGTTCATCTTTACAATATTCTAATATATATGCCTATGAGCTAATGCACAATTTTAGTTTTTATAAGCAAAAAATAACATTTCAGGGGCAACAACTCCTATATGCATTATCATATAGTTACAAAACTTTGTATCTTTTTGAATTTTGTCATTCTGAACATTTTCACAATGTTTTGATATTATATATCTTTAAAATTTTTTGAAGAAAATAGCCTAAAACTGCAAAATTACAAACTAGGTCATGGCCTTGAACTTTGACCTTGACCCCATTTTGAAGGCTATTTTAAGAAAAAGTCAAAACTGAAAACCCCATGTCATTATCTGTTCAAGTAGTAACAATTTCAAGCCATTTTACGAAATTTTTAAAATTAAACGCAAAAACGCATAACCCATTTTTCACCCAAATTTCACGAAATGAACAAACTATAGGCTTAAGACCCTAGAGAAGCCAAATATCACATCAGATTTTTTCTCCCATCATCGGTTTCGGAGAAGAAGATTTTTTAAGATTTTTGGACCCCTAGGTCACAGTGACCTAGTTTTGGTAGCCATGGCAACGCCATGAACAAATCTGAATTGCACCGGCCCATATATGCTTCTGACCAAGTATCATTGAAATCTGTCCAGCAGTTTTGGAGAAGTCGAAAATAGGTGTTAACAATGCACGCACACACGCACGCATGCACGCACGCACATACACACGCCGCGCCATGCCATAAGCTCACATGACCTTTCGGTCAGGTGAGCTAAAAATCAAAATTCTAAATGTTATAAAATAGCCAATATCTTATCAAAAAGTATATCTTTTTAAGTCTGACCAATATTTCCTTTTAACATAACAAGTAACCTGAATATTGTTTTAAACATTGACATGCTAAAAATGCTTATTAACAGTTACATATTTTTCAGCAATGTTTTGAAATGTGTGTGTGTGTGTGTGTGTGTGTGTTCCTGGTAAAATTACATCTCTATATTCTACATACAGTATAATTTGTGAAGACCAGAAAATTCTGATAAACTGAATAAAGATTTAGGAATATTTCTCCCCCATAAATAATTTCTACAGTTATACAGCACTTAAAAAAAACACAGACAGACGGACATAAATAAACATACATCATTAATTACCCATACACATACATGATAAATGATACATGATACACGATACATGATACAAGATAATGTTATACAACCTTTAAATATCATCAGGCTTTGGCATTTGTAAAAAAAATCTGTTAATTGGATATTTTGCTAAAATAAAATCTTCACTCTAAATTCATAATCTTAGAAGAATTTGACTTAACCATTTCATTTCTATGAGCAACAAAGAATGCCATATTGACAAGTTAAAAATGACTGAAACGGGAATTTATAGTTTTGTAAATATGTTGCCTGCAACAAGATGGTTAAAATGACCATATTTGCGATACAACTTCCCATTTGTTATCTCACTGTTAAATTAATATGTAAAAAATCTGTCATCATTTTTCAGTCCCTGACATAATATTAAAAATCTGACACATATTTATTTTCTAACCGGTATATCTATATATATAAGATGGCACACTTTATTGTTTATGATTTATAGAAAAACCTCAAATGCACACTCAGAAAGTAAAAATTTAAAGCCCAGTGTTAAAAATTGTTTTTCACAACATTGTTATTTCTCTGAAGATAAATTGTTTATATAAGTTTAATTAAAAAATTAATTAAAAAATTACTGTGATTTTCTTGATGTCACTTTTCTTTGTCTGCTCCTGAAAGTACAGAAAACATATGTTATGTTGCAGTGACCTATATTTTATGCTGATCCATCTAACCAAAGAATAATGGTATTTCAGATGCTACTTTTGAATTAAATTTTATCTTGCAGTGTCCATGGTTTTATGCAAATCAAATATTAATGGTCGTTCAAATCCTACTTTTGAATTGTACATGTATTTTATGTTGCAGTGTTTTAGATTTTATGCAAATCAAATACTAATGATTTTTAAGAAATTAAGATAATACAATCAGGCTGTCCAGCACTTCTTCACAAAAAATTAGGGCTAATTTTAGGGCTAAAATATGAAAAAATAAGGGCAAATTTAGGGCTAAAATTAGGAATTTTATAACAAAAATAGGGAATAAATAGGGAAAATTAAGGTATTAATTGGACTTACCTTCCTCATTTGGCAAAGCAGAAACTAACATACTGTGATTTTACCTGTATGAAAGATGTCTTCCAGGGCTTCAGTGTCCCAGGTGCTGTTAGCTGTGACCTGAAATATACAGGATGGTAAAATTATACTTAACAGAAGGGAACACATTTATAAAATTGTGTGGATCTGGGGACTAACTATACACTTGTCAGAGTCAATGAATGTTTGGGACAGAAATTATGGCCTCCTCATCTCCCCTTCTAGCCATCACATTTCCACACCAGTCACCTTGATACATTTTTTTCTTTATTTATTTCAAACATTATTAATTTTACGATTTTACATTGCACAAAATATTGTTTTATCAGATACAAATCAACATACACAAGTGTATAGCTAGCAACCACAAGAAACATTTGTACAATCACTATATAGTCTCAAAATTCACTATCTGTTGGTATTTAGTCATTAACAAAGTGTTGTCATATTCAAAATAAAACATTTCTCAAGAAACATATAACATTCACTAAATTCTCCTACAAGTCAAGTAGAAGTATACAGATATTTCCCCACTGATCGCTTGTAATGACTAGTTAGCTTCAATCAAATGATAGACATCAAAGATACCACTTTGAAATATTTAATCACGAGGAATAGTTTTACACATGTACATATGTCTTCCAAGCTGGAAAGAAAATCATATACACAGTGTTCATTCTTTAACCTCAGTGTGATGTTGCATTGTAATGTGTATCTATGTTAATTTTTTCTTATCAGATCTAGCTGGAGCACTAATCCTTTTAGACAAATCTTCCACAAATCTCTTCTGCTTTGCAGCAAGCTCCTCTTTGCTCTTTCTGTTTTTCTCCATTTGCTTTTTTGTCTCCTTCATTTTCTTACTAGCCACATCAATAAGACCTTGTGCAATTCCAGCTTCATCAAAGTCTTTTTTCTTGATTGCCTTTTTCAGTCTTTCATTGGCTTCACCAAACAGTTTTTCTGCAGATCTTAAGTCTTGTCCTAGCTGCTTGTCAAGCTCAATCATGGCTTTTTCTTTTTCCTTCAAGGACTGTTTCCTTCCTTCTAATTCCTTCCTAGATTCTTCAAACCTCTTTTGTTCCGCTTCTGACTCAAGTCGAGCCTTCTTTGCCTGTTGCCTCTCAATCTCCTCTTCCTCAATTCTTCTTTTGTACAAGTTGTGAGCCTTTCTTCCAGCTTCAAGCAATCCCTTTGTAATGTTCATATCTGCAACACCTGCAGAGCTAACTTTTACAGCATCCTTCACCATTCTAAGGCCATTAATAGAGGAGTCAGAAAGCAGTGTTCTTTCTTTGCTGAGCATCTTCTTATTTTCTGACAGACTTCTTTCAACTTCCGCATTTCCATGAGCAAAGCATAAAACAGCCTTCACCAAGGGCCCTAATACTTTGTATTTTGGTTAACTGTCAGGGCTCTTGGACTGGAGTACTCTGTTCCAATAATCGTCCACTCTAATGTCCTTCTGTGTGTCATCATTTTTCAAGCTGTCTGGTATGTCTTGAAGTTGGTACATTTTCCATTCATCTGTTACTTGGGAAATACTACCCTCTTCAATCACCTTGGGCACACTTTCTGCGATTCTTCTGATTTTGCTTGTCCCTCTTTCGGATTTCTGTTCCAATGGGTGCAGACATTTAAGATCTTTCAGCATCTCATTGTCCACAGGAAGCCTCTTCTGTAGATACTTAGTGACTGTCTGAGAGAACTTTCTCATGTTCATCACCTCTTTTTTTGCCAGGTCAGGTTTCTTCTCTAGATCTTTCTGTGTTGACTGTCCAACTTCTAAGTCACTCCTCTGACTTTCAGATGACTCAACATTAAATTCCTTTAACTTCTTACCGGTCTTCAGTGTATCAACTCCTGTTCCCTTAAAGAATCTGAGCATGAAAGATCTCAGAAGATCCATCATTTCTGAGTGAAGGATGTGAACCAATGGATCCTCTCTCTGGAACAACCTCAGAAACCTATCATACAGAGGAGACAGACTCAGCAAGAAGTTGATCTGAATCAGAGTGGTAGGAGACTTGAGCAAACGACATATCCTGTTGTACCTTTTGTTACTTTCTAACAGCTTTTAGGTTCTAGACGCTGCAGCTGTCTTTGGCAGTGTGGTAAGAAAGTATTCCACAAGAGGCTCCCAGCTCTTTACAATACGTTCCAAGGCAGGAAGCAGTGACAACCATCTGAATTGAACATGCCGAATAAACAGTTCTTCATCAAAGCCAAGGGATGCTTCCACCTCCAAGAAGTCTTCTCTCTTGCATGGGGAATGCTTGAAGAAGTAGAAAATATCAATGGCCAATTCTTCTGCTTCCTGTCCATACACTTTCAGGCCTTCTCTGAAAGAGTTGTGAACAACATGCATGTTGCAAGGAATGAAAGGCAACAGCCCAGGAAACCCTTTTGACTGTACATGTTCATTCACTTTATTCCATATGGTCTTGTTCACATTTGGACCATCAGATCCCAAATTTAACAGTTGATCCAAAGGCAACTGATATCCTGTTTCCTGCAATGTTTCTATAATACTATTGGCAACATCCTCCCCTGTTGCATGTCCAAACATAGCTGCTTTCAAGAAATGTACTACAACCTGTCCTTATCTTCTGACGAGTACCTCACGAGAATATCACACTGTTTCCTTATTTGAGAGTTGGCTGTTTCATCATATTGAATGACATACCCTGGAGAGTCGGAGACTTTGCTACAAAGGTCACTTCTAAAATACGACCCTAATCCATCTCATATCAAGTAGGAAACTTTACTTTTACTCATGGTAAAATTTTCTGCAATCACATTACCAGGGAACATCTTCTTGAACAAAGAAGGTAAATCATCACATGACCTGTATGAATAATTGCTATGGGACACTTTCATCCCCCATAACAGTTCAGACTGGGTGACAAGATCCTTGGTGCATTTATCAAGACAGGCTACTGTTGATGTACTTGACTTCGGTTTTGTTGTGGATGGACCAGGGGATTCCTCTAGAGAGCTGCATGAGGCAGTAGCACTGCTGGAAGCAGTAGCAGTAGCTGTTGATACTTTGAAATGAAGCTGAGTAGATGAAAATCTAGCTTTTACTAACGATTGGTGCTTTGTCCCTCCAGAATGAGCCAGAACTTGCTTGAACCCCGAGTTGTCCACACTGAATGACTTCTTATATAAAGTTCAGAAGGCCTTTGTGTCACACTCATCTGCTTTGCACAACTTTCAAACGAGATGTCCTTGCGAATCTTCTTTCTTCAACCATCCTTCATTGAACTTGGTCTTTCCGTGAGGCATACTTATTCATACATGTATATTACTGAAAATTTAAATGAAATACAGTTAGAACAACATACATAAACACACACAACAGAAGTATATCCTGTTTACTTCAAAAGTTGTTTAAATACACACAAAGATTAAGTAATGTAATGAAAGACACAAGATGTGTATCTTTAAACTCTTCTTAAAGTACTCAGGAAATACTCCCGTCTTCATGCTGCACTTTCTGTGAAGGAGCATGAGCTAATTTCCCTCAGATAATCTTCACTGGGAAATCGCTCTGAAGTATTGCTTCTAAACAACATACCTTGAGAATAACATTTACATCTGCTGTCACTCCAGGTCACAACGAACAACAAACTGGGCACTGAGATCCACTGGTCAACTGCCTTTCACAGTATACCCTGAATTAGAACTAAAGACTACATTAAAACACACATTAAGTATGCATTAAATGGAAACATCTTTAGAAAACTGGAAGAAATTTTAAAAAAAAAGTAGGAATTGAAGTAAAAAATAAGGGCTTTTTTAGGAATTCCCTTTGGATTTTTCATTTTTTTAGGAATTTTAGCCAAATTGAAAAAAATTAAGATTTTTTAGGAATTTTAGGGACGCTAGACAGCCTGTACAATTAAAATATCTAGCTAAATTAAATACACTTTAGTCAGATATGACTTTTTAAATAATTTAAAGGGGCCCCTCTCTAGTTCTTCCTTATGGGGCCTCACAGCTGAGGTTTGTGCAAATCTAATACAACTACTCATGGGGATATTAAGGTTTATTATTTAAAATCTAGCTTTGGTATGCCCAGTAAACAAAAGTAATTATAGGAGCAAGAGTTTTTTCTTAGGGGACAGCAGCCAAAATCTGTGAACATAAAAAGTAAAAACATAAAAAATGCTAGATATAAAAATATCCATGACTTTGCATCTACATTTTTTAAAAAGAAATTTAAAGTTTTCACTACATATACCCCTTTATGGGACCTGAATGGACAAAAACCTTAACTTTTGCAAATCTGAAAGTCTTTAAGGATACATAACTGGAAAACATGGCTCATTAGTTTCAGAGGAGCAGGTATAAAGGTAAAAATGTAAATGAAATAGATGATTGACTAATCTAACTGAGTTTTAACATCCCAGTGAAGAATATTTCACATATCAAGACATCACCAGCTATAGGTGAAGAGGCAGAGATTTTTACCTTTGCAGTGCACTTAGGGCAATATGCAATTCTTTCATATGCCATGCCTGCCATGATGCAGGGCATTGTATTTTAAGGTTTCATCGTAAGGACCCTGTGACTTTCATTTTTGAATGCTGAGTACTTGGCAAAAAAGTCACTACCTATTTTTAAGTCTTGGTCAGACCTGGCGGGGTTCGAAACCGAAACTCCCACATACAAAGCGAGCACTTTACCAACTGAGCTACTGTAGTGGTGAAATAAATGATATGATGGCAAACCACTGTAATAACTTATATTGGCCTTTGGTTCAGGTGAGCTAAAATTTAACACAAAAGCAGTTTAAACATATAATCAGATTGAAGAAATCTTTAGGTTTACAATAACCAGGTCAAATGTGCCATTGTGTGGTCATTAATTTATAAACATTATCAAGATGTCTCTATACATAAGTAAAATAAACCTGATTTGATTGGGTTGTTTGTTATGCTTTATTCGAAAAAGAGTCATGACGCAAATAAAGTTCTTACCTTGCTTCTGTTCTAGATGAAGTATATTCAAACCACATAACATGAGGAATTAATGTTGAATCTCTTAACATGAGAAACTCTCCTATATAACTGAAAACAGAAATCAAAATATATTATGTGTAGTGGGAGAGAGCTAGTTACAGTGTTGATATTGTTGTTATGTTGTATATAGTAGTTATAACAGAGTGATTTACTGCCAGACTTTCAAGTCCGGATCTTTTAGCCTTGTGGTAGAGTCTTCTTTATCACTCGAAAGGACCAGGTTTCATCCTCAGCCGGGGTACTCAGTTAGGATATGTTTTTACAGGCGTTCCCCCCCCCCCCCCCCCCCCCCCCCCCCCGTTTCACATGTTAATGGTTTCAGAATGCTTTGAATTTTGTAAATCACATCCTGTTCGCAAGATGACTAAAGTTTCTTTAAGCAGTGCAAAGTCAATCTCTTCATAAAAATAAATACCATACAATGCATCAATATGGACTCAAACAAAATATCATGTAATAACATTTTTCTAGCCCCTCTTTCTCATAAACCTAGTTGAAAATATTGCCAAAAGAATATTTTAACTCTAAAAATAAGTCAAAATGGTCTAACATGTGTTAAATTTATGAAAATTCTAAATAAAGCCATTTGTCTCTTTTAAATATTCCCTCTATTTTTTCCGTAATTTCTCATGCATATACAAACCACAGCACCTGAATATTTACTGGAATCAAATTTGGTGGTTTTACAATTTAAACCAATTGTTGGGGAAAATTTTCATGAAATTGAGTTTTGGGAGAATAAACCCATTGGGAACCTTTAAGTTGGTGATTAAAATTTTGCATCGACATTAAATTGCATGGTTTAAATGTACCTACAAAAATGGTGTTTAAAATGAGATCTCCCACAAACATCTGTGAATTTGCCGTATAATCAACATTTTAAAAGAACTAAAGATGGTAAAAGATAAGAAATACATGTATTTGGTGATACACAAATTAAAGGTACTCAACATTTGTTTTTTATAATCTGTGCAGATCCAAGCTCTGGTCATCTGTCTATAAGAGTTACTTCCCTTGAACTGCCCTTACAGACAGGTTCCAGCGTAATTTAATATGATATTAAAACTTACCTAGAGGCTAGATATGGAAACATTGGCGTTAATATAACTTGAACAATACCAAACCACAATGCTCCTAAAAAGACACCAAGTAATGCTCCACAGGCTACTTGACTTAAAGTGTGGTAATGAAGATATATTCTACAATTTAAAAAACGACACAGTTAAATTACAACAGATGATAAAATGCCAGCATGTGAGCTCTTGTTGCTGGCTATAGAATAACTTTGAATCTACGTTGATTTGAGTTATAACGTGGCCCATTGGCAACAAAAGCAAATTTATCATCTCTAAGAATTAATCTAAGAACAAGTTAGTGTATGGGTGAGATGTGCCAGTGTGTATTATGGTCTGCCTTGTACTAGTGATCACTCAGGTAGACTTTATGTTAAGGTGTTAGCCAACCAAGTGTTAGCCAACCAAGTCAGTATGCCACAGACAAGTATATCATTGCCACAGTGACACCTGAGGAACCAGTCCATACTCTGTGATCACTCAGGTAGACTTTATGTTAAGGTGCTAGCCAACCAAGTCAGTATGCCACAGACAAGTATACCACTCCAACAGTGACACCTGAGGAACCAGTCCATACTCTGTGATCACTCAGGTAGACTTTATGTTAAGGTGTTAGCCAACCAAGTCAGTATGCCACAGACAAGCATATCACTCCCACAGTGACACCTGATGAACCAGTCCATACTCTGTGATCACTCAGGTAGACTTTATGTTACCAAGTCAATATGCCACAGACAAGTATATCACTCCCACAGTGACACCTGATGAACCAGTCCATACTCTGTGATCACTCAGGTAGACTTTATGTTACCAAGACAATATGCCACAGACAAGTATATCACTCCCACAGTGACACCTGATGAACCAGTCCATACTCTGTGATCACTCAGGTAGACTTTATGTTACCAAGTCAATATGCCACAGACAAGTATATCACTCCCACAGTGACACCTGATGAACCAGTCCATACTCTGTGATCACTCAGGTAGACTTTATGTTACCAAGAAAATATGCCACAGACAAGTATCTCACTCCCACAGTGACACCTGATGAACCAGTCCATACTCTGTGATCACTGAGGTAGACTTTATGTTAAGGTGCAAGCAAACCAAGTCAGTATGCCACAGACAAGCATACCATTCCCACAGTGACACCTGAGGAACCAGTCCATACAGTTATTCTGTGATCACTGAGGTAGACTTTATGTTAAGGTGCTAGCCAACCAAGTCAGTATGCCACAGACAAGTATATCACTCCCACAGTGACACCTGATGCATCAGTCCATACTCTGTGATCACTCAGGTAGACTTTATGTTACCAAGACAATATGCCACAGACAAGTATCTCACTCCCACAGTGACACCTGATGAACCAGTCCATACTCTGTGATCACTCAGGTAGACTTTATGTTAAGGTGCTAGCCAACCAAGTCAGTATGCCACAGACAAGCATACCATTCCCACAGTGACACCTGATGAACCAGTCCATACTCTGTGATCACTCAGGTAGACTTTATGTAACCAAGACAATATGCCACAGACAAGTATTTCACTCCCACAGTGACACCTGATGAACCAGTCCATACTCTGTGATCACTCAGGTAGACTTTATGTTAAGGTGCTAGCCAACTGAGTCAGTATGCCACAGACAAGCATACCATTCCCACAGTGACACCTGATGAACCAGTCCATACTCTGTGATCACTCAGGTAGACTTTATGTTAAGGTGCTAGCCAACTGAGTCAGTATGCCACAGACAAGCATACCATTCCCACAGTGACACCTGAGGAACCAGTCCATACTCTGTGATAACTCAGGCAGACTTTATGTTAAGGTGCTAGCCAACCAAGTCAGTATGCCACAGACAAGCATAGCACTCCCACAGTGACACCTGAGGAACCAGTCCATACTCTGTGATCAATCAGGTAGACTTTATGTAAAGGTGCTAGCCAACCAAGTCAGTATGCCACAGACAAGCATACCATTCCCACAGTGACACCTGAGGAACCAGTCCATACAGTTACTCTGTGATCACTCAGGTAGACTTTATGTTCAGGTGCTAGCCAACCATGTCAGTATGCCACAGACAAGCATACCATTACCACAGTGACACCTGAGGAACCAGTCCATACAGTTATTCTGTGATCACTGAGGTAGACTTTATGTTAAGGTGCTAGCCAACCAAGTCAGTATGCCACAAACAAGCTTACCATTCCCACAGTGACACCTGATGAACCAGTCCATACTCTGTGATCACTCAGGTAGACTTTATGTTTAGGTGCTAGCCAACCAAGTCAGTATGCCACAAACAAGCATACCATTCCCACAGTGACACCTGATGAACCAGTCCATACTCTGTGATCACTCAGGTAGACTTTATGTTAAGGTGCTAGTGAACCAAGTCAGTATGCCACAGACAAGCATACCACTGCCACAGTGACACCTGATGAACCAGTCCATACTCTGTGATCACTCAGGTAGACTTTATGTTCAGGTGCTAGTGAACCAAGTCAGTATGCCACAGACAAGCATACCACTGCCACAGTGACACCTGATGAACCAGTCCATACTCTGTGATCACTCAGGTAGACTTTATGTTCAGGTGCTAGCCAACCAAGTCAGTATGCCACAGACAAGCATACCATAACCACAGTGACACCTGAGGAACCTGTCCATACAGTTACTCTGTGATCACTCAGGTAGACTTTATGTTAAGGTGCAAGCAAACCAAGTCAGTATGCCACAGACAAGCATAGCACTCCCACAGGGACACCTGAGGAACCAGTCCATACTCTGTGATCACTCAGGAAGACTTTATGTTAAGGTGCTAGCCAACCAAGTCAGTATGCCACAGACAAGCATACCATTCCCACAGTGACACCTGAGGAACCAGTCCATACAGTTACTCTGTGATCACTGAGGTAGACTTTATGTTAAGGTGCAAGCAAACCAAGTCAGTATGCCACAGACAAGCATAGCACTCCCACAGTGACACCTGAGGAACCAGTCCATACTCTGTGATCACTCAGGTAGACTTTATGTTAAGGTGCTAGCCAACCAAGTCAGTATTCCACAGACAAGCATACCATTCCCAAAGTAACACCTGAGGAACCAGTCCATACAGTTACTCTGTGATCACTCAGGTAGATTTTATGTTAAGGTGCTAGCAAACCAAGTCAGTATGCCACAGACAACTATATCAATCCCACAGTGACACCTGAGGAACCAGTCCATACTCTGTGATCACTCAGGTAGACTTTATGTTCAGGTGCTAGCCAACTGAGTCAGTATGCCACAGACAAGCATACCATTCCCACAGGGACACCTGAGGAACCAGTCCATACAGTTACTCTGTGATCACTCAGGTAGACTTTATGTTAAGGTGCTAGCCAACCAAGTCAGTATTCCACAGACAAGCATACCATTCCCAAAGTGACACCTGAGGAACCAGTCCATACAGTTACTCTGTGATCACTCAGGTAGATTTTATGTTAAGGTGCTAGCAAACCAAGTCAGTATGCCACAGACAACTATCTCAATCCCACAGTGACACCTGAGGAACCAGTCCATACTCTGTGATCACTCAGGTAGACTTTATGTTAAGGTGCCAGCCAACCAAGTTAGTATGCCACAGACAAGTATATCAATCCCACAGTGACACCTGAGGAACCAGTCCATACTCTGTGACACTCAGGTAGACTTTATGTTCAGGTGCTAGCCAACTGAGTCAGTATGCCACAGACAAGCATACCATTCCCACAGGGACACCTGAGGAACCAGTCCATACAGTTACTCTGTGATCACTCAGGTAGACTTTATGTTAAGGTGCTAGCCAACAAAGTCAGTATGCCACAGACAAGCATAGCACTCCCACAGTGACACCTGAGGAACCAGTCAATACTCTGTGATCACTCAGGTAGACTTTATGTAAAGGTGCAAGCCAACTGAGTCAGTATGCCACAGACAAGCATACCATTCCCACAGTGGCACCTGAGGAACCAGTCCATACTCTGTGATCACTCAGGTAGACTTTATGTTAAGGTGCTAGCCAAGCGAGTCAGTATGCCACAGACAAGTATATCACTCCCACAGTGACACCTGATGAACCAGTCCATACTCTGTGATCACTCAGGAAGACTTTATGTTAAGGTGCTAGCCAACCAAGTCAGTATGCCACAGACAAGTATACCACTGCCACAGTGACACCTGAGGAACCAGTCCATACTCTGTGATCACTCAGGTAGACTTTGTGTTAAGGTGCAAGCCAACTGAGTCAGTATGCCACAGACAAGCATACCACTCCCACAGACACACCTGAGGAACCAGTCCATACTCTGTGATCACTCAGGTAGACTTTATGTTAAGGTGCAAGCCAACTGAGTCAGTATGCCACAGACAAGTATAGCACTGCCACAGTGACACCTGATGAACCAGTCCATACTCTGTGATCACTCAGGAAGACTTTATGTTAAGGTGCTTGCCAACCAAGTCAGTATGCCACAGACAAGCATAGCAACACCACAGTGACACCTGATGAACCAGTCCATACTCTGTGATCACTCAGGTAGACTTTATGTAAAGGTGCAAGCCAACTGAGTCAGTATGCCACAGACAAGCATACCATTCCCACAGTGACACCTGAGGAACCAGTCCATACTCTGTGATCACTCAGGTAGACTTTATGTTAAGGTGCTAGCAAACCAAGTCAGTATGCCACAGACAAGTATATCACTCCCACAGTGACACCTGATGAACCAGTCCATTCTCTGTGATCACTCAGGTAGACTTTATGTTAAGGTGCTAGCCAAACGAGTCAGTATGCCACAGACAAGCGTACCATTCCCACAGTGACACCTGAGGAACCAGTCCATACTCTGTGACACTCAGGTAGACTTTATGTTAAGGTGCTAGCCAACCAAGTCAGTATGCCACAGACAAGCATAGCACTCCCACAGTGACACCTGAGGAACCAGTCCATACTCTGTGATCACATAGGTAGACTTTATGTTAAGGTGCTAGCCAACCAAGTCAGTATGCCACAGACAAGTATAGCACTCCCACAGTGACACCTGAGGAACCAGTCCATACTCTGTGATCACTCAGGTAGACTTTATGTTAAGGTGCTAGCCAACCAAGTCAGTATGCCACAGACAAGTATAGCACTCCCACAGTGACACCTGAGGAACCAGTCCATACTCTGTGATCACTCAGGTAGACTTTATGTTAAGGTGCAAGCCAACTGAGTCAGTATGCCACAGACAAGTATATCACTCCCCCAGACATATTATACTGGCACCTGATGAACCAGTCAAGATTCTCTCTACTAAATGCAAAGCTCCTGATGAAGAAGAAATATCTCAAAAGTCTTATGTATGACCCAGAAGGGCTTTTACTTATGATTTTTTTTTTTTTTTTTTTTTTTTTTTAGATGCTTTTCAACAGAGCCACTAAGGTCGTTCCCAGATTGGATGAGTCTTGGTAAATAGACAAAAATTCCACGTGACAGTTTTAAATCATACATACCTACTATAACAAACTATAAATGAAACAATAAAACAAGTCAGACTAGTACAATACTTCCATAGATCATCTATCCAATTATTATTTCTGTATACTCTGAAATATATCAAATATTATACAAGTTATTTGATCATATATACATTTTGTAACTGAAAATGTTCGATTCTGATGTGCTATTGGTAACGTGTGGCTAGTCCACATTTTTTTTTTAATTTTTAGATGCAGATGAGAAGAATTAAAGAAACAGAGCTGGATTTATTCAAAACTCAACTAAAGCTACCAAAAGTGCAACAAGATTGACCAGAAGTGAGCAATTTTGAATTCTGTGTTACAAATTTATTATTTATGGCCACATGACTCAAGTGATCTTTTCAGATCATGTAGATCGAACGCTGTAATTTTACTTGAATACACAACTTCTTCCCAAGTAATATCAGGATCAACTAGTAATCAACATCATATCCCCTTTATGACATCCTTTTTACAGCCCTTCTATAAGTTCTTGCTAGAAGTTCTGTTTTGTTTTGCTTTAAAACAGCCTAAAAACAACATTGGATGTTGAAAAGGAAATGAAACTATGAATTTCTTTGCAACCAAATTCTGTATTATGGATAGACTAATTAAACAGCAAGGCTATGGATCTAATGTAATCTTTAACATTACAAGAAGGATTTTTGATGAAGTTGGGAAATACAAATATAACAAGAATAAATATGTATGAAAACAAATTTAAAATAACATTAGTACACTGGTACTGAAAAAAATGATGATATGTGACAGATATGGTACTAAGGATGGTACAATGATTGTCAAGATGCAATGCTCCAGGTATTGGAGGAAAATCCAAGTTCAAGTAAACCTGGTCAATCTAACCTTTTGACTTTAATTTTAGAAAACTTACCTTATAAATAAAAAGAAAACCATGTAAGTTGAGAAAAACCAGACACATTGTGAGTGACTTGATGGCATACCATATTCTGTATATAATGTTTGTCGACCTGAAATGAAAAAAAGTATAGTAATCACATCAAATCTGATACTCAAAAAAGCCCAATCTAAAGGCAACTGGTAGGAGTTGAGTGGAATAATGGTTTTTTATGCCCCAGTCAAGAATCTTTCACTTATTTTGAGGTGGTCAGTTCTTGGATGGTGGAGGAAACCAGAGTGCCCGGAGAAAACCACCGACCTTCAGCAAGCGAAATGACAAACTTTCTCACACTAAAATCTGTCCCAAGTTGGATTTGAACCCAGGCGATGAGAGCACTGTGATCCGTAAGTGCGCACTTTAGACCACTCTGCCACCAAGGCCCCCCAACTGGTAGGTGTATAAGGACTATGCCAGAGATTGCTCTGCCATTTGCCAATTTAGACAATTGCTAAATTTTATAATTTATGGCTCAAAAACATTGATTTTGGCTAATATTCTTGCTCCAAAATTTTCATCCATTTCATTATAAGCTTTTATTTTCTAAGGTTCACTGAACTGTTTCATATAAATTGGCTCCAAATTTTACAGTTGAGTACCGGTAGTTTCTTGGCTCCTACTTTTCAAGAACCAGAACTAATTCTGTGTTGTAGTTCTCATCTTGCCCAATAAGAGTGCAAATATGTAATAGGTGTATAAACGGTTAAGTAAATTTGTGTGGATTTATGGATTTTTGTGCATCAGTGGATTTTTGTGGATCAGTGGATATGTGTGGACCATTGGATTTGTATGGATCATTGGTTTGTGGATACCATGGTCATGAGAACCAGGGAATTTGTACGTAACAGTGAATATGTGTACACAAGTAGATCTGTAGGGACCAGTGCATGTGTAGACCAGTGGATTTGTGGATACAATGGTCATGTGGACCAGCCAATTTCTAAGTACTAGAGGATTTGTGTAGACAAGTAGATTTGTAGGGACCAGTGGATTTGTAAGAACCAGTGGATTTGTATGGACCACTGGATATTTGGATACCATGTTCATGAGGACCAGTGAATTTGTAAGTATAAGTGGTAGACAAGTAGTTCTGTAGGGACCAAGGATTTGCATGGACCAGTGGATTTGTATATACCATTGGATTTGTGGACACCATGGTCTTGTGGACCAGTGAATTTGTAAGTACCAGTGGATATGTGTAGACATTCAAGTAGATTTGTGTGGACTTGTGGATTTGTGGATATCATGGTCATAAAGATCAGTGAATTTGTAAGCACAAATGTACCAGTGGATTTGTGTAGAGAGTTAGATTTGTAGGGACCAATGGATCTGCGTGGACCAGTGGATTTGTAATTTGACAAGCAGATTATGTAAGTTACTGCTGTAAACCAATATTGTTTAAATCAATTTTTAGCCCTGTAATATGGATCTATTAATGTAATGATATTGGAAATTATAGAAATTAAAAATCAAAATATTTTTTCACAATTCGGTTAACTTTGGCTATTTGTTTTATAACTTGATTAAAACATTATTGTCAGGTATATCACTAAGTTCCAGTGTCAGGTATATCACTAAGTTCCAGGTACTACCTGGTATTGTCTTTATACAAGACAGGGGTCAATGACTGTTAATCACTATGTGTGAGATCTACCTGGCTTAAATGTTATTCAACAATTTTATGATTTTACTAAAGATATTATTGTCAGGTAAGATTCACAACAAGATACCGCATGGTATCAAATTTGGACAAGACAAGGGTCAATGACTCTTGAGTCTTGACCATTATATGGATCTACCTGGCAATAAACATTATTTAATAATTAAAAATAAATATATAAAGGTAGTCCTGTAAGCAAACCGACACACACACACACCCACAACACTTTGGGAAAGATACACACACATCCATCTACACAACACACAACACATTACTTAGTGCGGAAGTCCCACTAAAGATTGTTATTACAGTTTGGAAAATAGCCATCAGAAACACAATAAAAACTACAAACAGCAGAAAAGTCTTATATTATCAATTACACCATCACATTAATCTATTATTTTAGACAGGTACCGCCATACCTGTTTTCAAATATAACTCCAACCGTCCTTGTGTAACACAATGACAACATGTTATTATTATAATGTTGATATGACTTTTATTGCTTTTCTTGTCTTGGACATCCATGACATATCTTGTACATTACATATGCAGCATGCATTGGACATCCAATGCAGCTTGTCTATGGCTGCTTACATAGCGGTTACATTTCATGTCTTTTCTCTCACCTCTGGTTCTCTTTCTCCCTTTAATCTTAAAATCTACTTTTTATATACAGTAGTAAACATGTGTAAGTTTTCTAGGGTCATACTTCACGACAAATATGGAAATGTGTATTTGAGAAGCATATGATCAGTTCTTTATCAAATTAATTATTAATGCTAATTACTCTAACCAAGATTATCTATAATACCAACACTTGCTAGCTAAATACAGTATCAAGGAGAATCTTGTTATCTTATCTAAAGAGGTTTAAGCAGCATTTGGTGACTACACCTAGTTGCTCTAAGTAGATCATGTAACTTCTTACAGTTGTACAGATAAGAAATGACCATATGATAGCATTTACAGAAACATCCAAAAATTCTCACTATGTATTTACGTAATATTGTTACAGGGGATTAACAGGTATAAGGGGAAACTACCATTTTGGTTACGTGGTAGAAAATTGGGGGTGATCAGAGAGTAGGGAAGGAAGGAAACTGAGACTTATCATGATCATGATTATGACATACAAAGGTTTAATTTAAACAAAAACTTATTTTTAAAATACCTGTAAATGTAGAAATGTAAATGATTTACATTAACATAAACATTTTTAACAGAATTGTAGAGAAATATTTCTGTAATATAGGGACTTTTGTTAGTAATTGTAGGGCAAAAAAATGTAACATTTTTGTAGCGGAAAAATTACTGATATTTGGTATTGAAATCAGGCTAGATTAATCCCTGGTGATAGATTTGACTTACATGTACATCTAACTTACCTCTACAAGGCCTGGTTTCTCTTATAATATGTTTAAGTACCCAGTTAAAAGCTTCATTTAAAATAATGCCACCAAGATATGAAATCTGAAAAATAGAAATTTACACACAAACATCAGAAAGTATAGTTGTATAGTATGTAATCAAAAATAGATGCTAACACTTGACTGTAGTTGTTCTGACAACCAAACAAGAGCTCCTTGATTTAATCAGGGGTTGCTATGCCATTTGCCAATTGCTTATTACTAGTATTATAATTTCTGGCTCCAAAATATTGATTTTGGTTAACATTTTTGCTCTAAAAATATCCATTAACTTCATTATGAGCTTTTAGTTTCTGCCAATGCTGTAGCTCAGTCGGTAGAGTGCTCGCAACGTAAGTGGAAGGCTGTGGGTTCAAACCCCGGCCAGGTCTGACCCAAGACTTGAAAGTGGGTAGTAACTGTTCTTTCGTCAAGCACTCGGCATTATGAAATGAAAATCATGGTTCTTTCGGATGGGAACTTAAAATAAACGAGGTCCCATGTCATGGCAAGCATGGCACAATAAAGAACCCTGTTGTATAATGCAATCAGTGCAACGCACATGCAAATTTTCTGCAATTTTGCCTATAGCTGGTGACATCTCGATATAAGTGAAATATTCTTTACTGGGACGTTAAACACCATTACTCAACTTAACTCAACTTTTAGTTTCTGAGATTCACAAGAACTGTTTAATAAAAATGGGCACAAAATTTTACAATTGACTTATTTTTGGCTCCTTCTTGTTAAGAGTCAGAGCCAAGTCAGCATAATATGTTTCATCTAGCACCAATACTCACTATAATGCTTGGCTTAGTTACTGAACTACTTTGCCTGTGGATCAAAACCTTGATTGATTGCAACCATTTGCTCAGCCAGATTTTGGCATTAATAAGAAGTTAAGCTATAAAATGTGGCAGACTAATAAATAAATACACGTATGTATAAGAAACAGGACTTCAGAATATTGTGGCAATAAGCATCAAAACAAGGTATTTCTGAAAGACTTTCAAAATATGACAAGACACCAACAAAAAAAATAAACCTCAAGCATCTCCTTACTGCACCTGACAGGACAAAAATAAAATGATTGGTTCATTTTATGAAACTGACCAATGTATAACGGTATGAAACTGACCAATATAACTACCGTAAGTGAAAATCATGACTGAAGGTTTTTCTATTATGCAGATGCAAAAATTAGTTATAATGAATATAAATTTAAATCTTAGACTACTTATAATTAATATATTACCACGAGAAGACTCTTAACAAAATATCTTCTTATGGCACTTGGCCAGCCAAATAAAATATGTGTGCTTTTTTATATTCATATATATAAAATTGACCAATGTCATATTGAATTAAATTTTATAATACATGTACCATCTGTGCTGCAAGTGCAACATATCCTGACAGTAGTGATCAATTTATTTCATGAAGCTGAAATTTAATTTATACTTACTGTATGTAGATCCCTTCTGAAGAGTATGAGGGTTCCAAACCCAATACCTAAACCAAATGGAATTAAACTGCACCAAGCCAGTAAAAACCCAAATATATCACCTACAAAATAAAACACAGCAATTTTATTATGTACAAGACAAAAAATTGTGTTTCCATAACCTTTTTAAGCTGGTACCTTTGGCACCAAGGGGTTTCTGTGGCCTAGTGATCTAAAATATCTCCTAGATCACAGTATCTCTCAATGCCAAGGGTTGGAATCCCACTCTGAAAAATCCTACTATGAAGAACATTTGATTGCCCACTTACTCAACCGTATGTTTTTTTCTTTTTCTTTTTTCTGTTACTGTTTTACTGTTTACATTTCTGAACTGAGCATTTTAATACCTTTGATATAAGTCTGAAGGGTGGTGGGGTGGGGTGGGGCTTAAACACAATCCTAACCAAACTCCTATGTCCAAAACAAATGATGAATGAAACCATATCTATATGTTAGATAGGCCAACATTGTAAACTGACAGAATAGTATTAATGTAATGTGATGTGCTAGTCACCATCAAATGCCTGGTCAACAACATTGCCTTATATTTGATTTCTTATATTTGAATGTTCCTGTGTTGGAGATAAAAATGATGCCAAATGGGTTTGTTGTTAAACAAAAACAAATTTTACTCTCAATGCCATGTGTGACCATGTAATTTGGAAAATCCTCAGACAGTCTAATGAATTTAAAAAAATTACCTTAGCTAAGTAATTACTAAAAATTGTCATTAACATTCTCAATTCTTAAAATATTCCCGTTCAGTGAAAAATATTTCTGCTTTAGGAGTCTAAATCAATAAAACCAGGCAAATGATTTGATTTTATGGGATTTTATGTTCCAGTCAAGAATATTAAACTTATTTCGAGAAGTCACCATCTATAGGTGAAATGTCAGAAATTTTTACCTTTTCAGTGCACTTAGAGCAATGTGCAGTGAAGGTTCTTTAGCGTGACATGCCTGCCATGACATGGGGCATCAGTTTTTCAGGTCTCCTGTGAAGGACCCTGTCACTTTCACTTCTAAGTGTTTGCCCAAAAAACTATCACTACCAATTTTTAAGTCTTGGTCAGACCCGCTGGAGTTAGAGCTTCCACATATGAAGCAAGCAATTTACCAACTGAGCTACCATAGCAGGTAAATGACAATTCACTTAATTTGTGCATACAAAATAATTGATCAAAAAGGACACCATTTAAGGTGTAAACACTATCATGTTATCCATGTTTAATTCCCATAGCAGTAATATTTTCTTTCCTATATAGATATTCTAACGTCATAATAGATATGCATGGTGAGGATTTGGCTGAACTAAGTGAAAAATAACAAATCTGTATTCAGTTTCTTTAGATTTTCTATTTTAGAAAAATCAAAATACATTTTCAAAAACAAAATGTCAGAGTATCAGTTTGGATGCATATGTAAGCGTGTTATATGTGGTCATTTTCATACTGCTAAAGTGAGCAACATTGTCAGTGATGATGTGTTTAGAATAGCATGTGGGAATTCAACATTTGGGACTCGTGTGATCATATTACAAATATTTGCAACATTTTTGGTTTCAATTTTGTTTTAAGTTCAATGTGGTATATACCTGCTGGGTATTCTACATGTGTGAGCGAAATAGACTTCCATTTTACTTGAGAAAAATCACTATCATCCATATTTTTTCCTATTCATTCACAAAAATTGATTGTATACTAGACATCAACCGGAAGTTGTAGTAGCGCAAGTTCAATATCCACCTTAGATCTTACGGACTTTTTGATTGGTCTATATATTTATATTGTAAACACGCGGCCGAATGAAAAATATAAAACTACTTTCGATTTGCTGAGATGGGGAATTCCCTACTTATGGCTTCGAAAGGAACACATGCTCTTTCATTGAAAATTATTGCAGAATGTTCAACAACGAAAGCTCGAACGTGCAAGATGAAATTACCCCATTATGTTGTAGATACACCAGTATTTATGCCAGTTGGAACTCAGGGAACACTGAAGGGGCTACTCCCACAACAACTTGAGGAGTTGGATTGTAAAATTATGTTGGGGAACACGTACCATCTCGGCCATCGTCCAGTATGTTGTGATTTTATGATCACATTTGGTTAAACTTTTGACAACTGGTTTCAGGTTTGAACCTCAACCGGACATTCGGCGAGGATGTGTTTCCCCTCCTATTATACATGTATTACATTCTTGGGATGAAAAAAGAATGAGATACATATCTTCATATGAGATGTCTGTCCCCAGGCACCGGTTTTATAATCATTCCATAAATAAGATTTTCCTTAACTTAAATCGTCAAATTTTTGAATCTTAATAACTTTGTTATTATTTTTTTTAAATATTCAAGAATTTAAGATGCCATTTTGAAGATTATAATATTTGTATTATGTTTTGTCAAAAATGTTTATCGGTAGTTGTGAAACAGATAACCAAAATTTGATGAATTTAAATTAAGAAATGATTGTGAAACTGGGGCCTGCTTGTATCTTGATTTTGGTTTAATATGTTAACAGGAAAAAGATTTGCATTGATGTTTGAAAGTTGTAACTTTGTAACTAACATTAGCTTTCTTACTTGACTATTATTACCAATACTACTAAAGTTATAATTGTATGATTGGAACAGATCTTATCTGTAGCACATGACCTGTTATTTCCTTAAACTTTTGTTAAAATTTATTATTTTTCTCAAATTCCAGGGTACATCTGTATTGGAAAAAGCTGGAGGTCTACACAAGTTTATGGGATGGGATAGATGTCTTTTAACTGTAAGTTACCTTAAAAGATGTATAACTGGAAAATGAAGTTTAACACTCTATTTCTTTCACTTTATATTGAATTTTGTCAGTTCAGGGATGGCAGAGAAAGCCTGAATGCCTTGAAGAAAACAACCAATAATCCACAAAGGAACTGACAGACTTTCTCACACTAGGATTTTCATCAAATAAGATTAGAACCTTGATGAAAAGAAGTATTGTGATCTTAGATTTAACTTTAGACCATTCAGGCACCACAATCCCACATTTATAAATGTGGTCATTAATTTCATCAATGCACACTGAACAACCTACTTCCTTAAAGTAATTTAGAACTGAAGTAATTTTCCATTGTTTAATGGACTGTTAAAGATAATTTTTTTTAATTAATTAGAATTTTATAAGCCATTCAGTAGTCTGAATTTCCTCTGACCCTAACACACTTGACTTTATGCCTGATAGCTAGGCTTTCAAGAGTATTTCACTTTTATCAAGATGTCACTAGCTATAGACAAAAAATAGCTGAAATGCTACGTGTCTGCAGTAGAGTTATTGTGATAATTAACCCAGTAAAGATTTTCACCCTTATATTAAAGCAGTTAGTTCTAGGATGGAAGAGGAAGTTGGAGTACCCAGAGAAAATCAGAAAATAAACTGTCAAAATTTCAAACACTTGGATCTGTCAGATTGGGATTTTAAACCTAGACTGTGAGAGGCAATAAAATCTGTAAGTGTGCACAATAGACCATTCAGCCACCAAGGCTCCCATTGCCTCCCAACTTTAATTGCTTCAGGGCACTAATGGCAGTGTGCAGTAAGGGGTTCTTTAGATCACAAAGCTTACATTGACATGGAAAAATGTCAAAAAAAAAAAATTTGGGATGTTGAAATATAGTAACATTTTTATTATAGTGATTTTATTCTGTTTTGGTAAAGTGTTTAACAATAAAGTGAAAAAAAAACTCCTGAAGAAAAATATCAGAAAATGTTTGAAATGATTTTAAAATATGGTGGAAAATTTTATTTGATGAGCAGTATAAAAAAATCTTTACACTGTTGTTTCCATTTATGTTTTCTTATAAACGAAGTCTTCTTTTGCAGGATAGTGGAGGATTTCAAATGGTTTCACTTCTAAAGTTAGCAGAAATAACAGAAGAAGGTGTCAAGTTTGAGTCGCCACATGATAGATCTGAAATGATGTTGACCCCTGAAAAATCTATAGAAATACAAAATTCCATAGGTATGATCTATATATTAAATACCAAACTCATTTTGCATTGATGGTTATATTGCTTAAATACAAAACTCTAGTGTCTATAGAAATACTAAAGTCCATAGATATATTTTGGAGTCAGTAGAAATTACACAAATTTAGGTATGTAGTGTCTAAAGAAATACAAAGTCCACTAATATGTAAAGATGTCTGTAGACATACTAAACTCCATAGATTTACAGTTTTATAGAAATACAAAGTGTATACCAGTAGTTCTATAAGGTGTCTATAGAAATACAAAGTGTGTACCGGTAGTTCTGTAAGGTGTCTATAGAAATACAAAGTGTATACTGGTAGTTCTGTAAGGTGTCTATAGAAATACAAAGTGTATACCGGTAGTTCTGTAAGCTGTCTATAGAAATACAAAGTGTGTACCAGTAGTTCTGTAAGGTGTCTATAGAAATACAAAGTGTATACCAGCAGTTCTGTAAGGTGTCTATAGAAATACAAAGTGTATACCGGTAGTTCTGTAAGGTGTCTATAGAAATACAAAGTGTGTACCGGTAGTTCTGTATGGTGTCTATAGAAATACAAAGTGTATACCGGTAGTTCTTAAGCTGTCTATAGAAATACAAAGTGTATACCGGTAGTTCTGTAAGGTGTCTATAGAAATACAAAGTGTGTACCGGTAGTTCTGTAAGGTGTCTATAGAAATACAGAACTTACTATAAATGCAAGGTGTCTAGAAATAATAGTGTCTATAAATGTTGAAACTCCATAGATATGTATATGGTTTAAAGAAATAAAAAGATATATATATATATATATTGTATGTCTATAGACATCCATAGATATCCGTAAACTCCCTAGACGTTTACATGTATGGTATTTTTAGAAATACAAAGATCTATTTATATTTTCTATAGAAATACAAAATTCTAATATGATACAAGTGAAACAATCTAGACTATTTGGAAGTAATACACTATTACTTTACTCCACTCCACTTCTTATGCAAGTTTACATAATCAACCCAGTGTATAAATGAACAGATACCTTTTTTATTATATGTACATTAAAATAATCCTTCGGGCTGCTCAATTACAGGAATATTTTAAAAATGGCTATAATGTGTTTTTTTTTTTATTTAAATATTAAATGTAAAATTTCAACACGCGTGCACACACATACACACATGCACATGTTTTATAAAATAAATCCAGATTTGTTGTATAAATACCAGGATTGATTTAACAGGAATGATTTATACATGTATTTCAGGTGCAGATATTATAATGCAGTTAGATGATGTAGTACACAGTTGTGTTACAGGGCCTAGAGTAGAAGAAGCCATGTATAGGTATGTTACATTTTAACTTAGGATTTAATGGTAGGTAAATAGGGTTTTTCTTCCCATTTAAGAATTTTAAATTAGGAAATAAGTGGAAAAATATAATAATTTTTTTTTGCCAAAGTAAGGAGTTTTTTAATATATACATGCATACTTTTGCCAAAGTAAGGAGTTTTTTAATATATACATGCATACTTTTGCCAAAGTAAGGAGTTTTTTAATATATACATGCATACTTTTGCCAAAGTAAGGAGTTTTTTAATATATACATGCATACTTTTGCCAAAGTAAGGAGTTTTTTAATATATACATGCATATATTAATCTTGTCACTTCTTGGTTGGTAGAGGAAACCAGAATACCCAGAGAAAAGCAATATTTTCAGTTCTTTGATTAATTCATAGGGATTATAAACCTTGCTCCCATCATAAATATCAGAAATGATGATGCAGTGTTTAACAACAATACAAGAAAAATCACCACAAACAGACCCTAAAATACACACAGAATGTATTTTTTGAACCATTGAAATAAATGATTTAACAGTATGTACAACATACAAGAATAGTTTTATCTATTTCAGAACAATCAGATGGCTTGATAGATGTATTGCTGCACACAAAAGACCACATGATCAGTGTATATTTCCTATTGTACAAGGTGGTTTATATCCAGATCTGAGGAAGAAATGTGCTGAAGGTATACAAGATATAAACTAGATGTTTATGTCTCCAGTGCACTGGAAAACATCAAAATCAGGTGTATTATATGATGAGTAATCATGAGAAATAGAAATATCAAAGACCACGTTGTCCTTATGTGAAGGCTACAGATTCATATTAAGCGGGGCTCAGGAGGGGGCATAGTGATTTTGCTGGATTTCCTATTATTATTGTTCTTACACTTCAACCCTTTTCTTGAGCCTTTCTGGGAGATTACATTTTAGATACAAATGTGTGTTCATAACCTCAAAGGATTAATTAACAAGTATTGGGATAGTTTCGCCTTTTACATTTCTTTTCTTTCTTTTTTTTTTTTAAACCTGGGGACCAACAATGGATGCAGTCAAAATCTTTACAAAAAGACATAAAGATGCTACTGGCAAATACTGAAATTTGAAACTGTTTTGTCTTGGCAATCAATAAGACAAGAAATTTGTATTTGATGTTTTCAAATGGAACACATTTTTCCTCATTTTATTGTCACATCAAGTTAATCTAGTTGTAATAATTTCCTGTCTGACTGACAAGGTTTTACTCCTTTGACTTCATAGAGGACCATTTAAACAAGCTCATGACAGAATGCCAGAATACTGTAGGCATGTTATTGATTGACCAATTGCCTGTATTTTGATTGGCTCATTGCTACACAATCATGTTTGATTGGCCCATTGCCAGAATATTGTACACATGTTTTGATTGGCTCATTGCTACCTCATTGTGTTTGATTGGCCCATTGCCAGAATATTGTACACATGTTTTGATTGGCTCATTGCTACCTCATTGTGTTTGATTGGCCCATTGTCAGAATATTGTACACATGTTTTGATTGGCTCATTGCTACACAATCGTGTTTGATTGGCCCATTGCCAGAATATTGTACACGTTTTGATTGGCTCATTGCAAATATTCTGTAGACCCATTTTTCTATTAATTGATATTTTAATTTTTTCTTATTGTAGAACTTATAAAGAGGGATGTACCAGGTTTTGCAATAGGGGGTCTTAGTGGTGGAGAAGAAAAGAGTCAATTTTGGAAAATGGTTACCATATCAACAGACATCTTACCTAAAGAGAAACCTCGTTACCTCATGGGGGTTGGGTAAATTGATATTAATACATGTATCTATATAGAGTTATATGCCTGACATATCTCTGTAATGCCTATTTACATATTTCTAGGCACTAATTGATTGTGAATTTTGAGGCCTACAAAAGGGACGAGTAAAGTTTTTTTTCCACCCTTATTGAAAGACCGTTTTACAGTAAAACCTGCTATAGCAACTGCCTCTATATGTAGACCACCTGTCTATATAGTAAAACATGTTTTAACACCCTCATCTGTATTTAAAGACCATCTGTCTAGTGTTACCAGCAATGACTACTGATGCTGTGTAATGACTACATGTCAGTTTGGTAAAACCTGCTGTAATGACCTGGCCCCAGTTTCACAATCATTCACTCAACTGAGTGTTCACTCAACTCAAATTCAGGAATATTTCAATTTCAGTTTCTCAGACATCACACTTTTAAAATTGAATATCTGATGTAATATTTTAATTGTTTAGTGTAGGTTTGTTCAACTAAACAAAAAAAAATTGTCTCATAAAACTTAAATTTATAACAATATTGATGAGAGAAAATTGGGAATATTTGAGTTGATTGTACACTCAGCTGAGTAAATGATTGTGAAACTGGGGCCAGATCTATATGAAGACTATCTTCTACAGTAAAATCTGCTATAGTGACCACCTTTCTGAATGACTACCTGTTTAAGCTTGCTGTAGCAGCTACCTCTGTATGAAAACAACCTGTTTATTAGGGCCCCACATTGCAATGCAGGTGCCCTATAGTAATCACCTTGTCCGTCTGTCTGTCTGTCTGTCCGTTTCGCTTTCCTCGTGATTTCTTGAATAGGAATGGTGGGATTTTGATGAAACTTGCTTGTGATTCTTGGTACATAAGTCCTTCACTCAAGTTCGGTGTTCGACAAATTCCGTGCATATTTAATGAGGCTGCTGCAATTTGATTGGCTGAATGTTTTCCGCATGATATCTTAAGAAGGAATGATGGGATTTTGATGAAACTTGCTTGTGATACTTAGTACATGAGTCCTTTGCTCAAGTTCGCTGTTTGACAAATTCTGTGCATATTTAATGAGGCTGCTGCAATCTGATTGGCTGAATGTTTACTGCATGATATCTTTAGTAGGAATGGGGGATTTTGATGAAACTTGCTCCTGTTTCTTGGTATATAGATGTAAGTCCCTCACTAAACTTTGATGTTCAACAAATTCCATGCATATTTAATGAGACTGCATACTATGTGATTTGCTGAATGTTTTAAGCATGTTATCTTCTGAAGGAATGGTGGGATTTTGATGAAACTTGCTTGTGATAGTCCTTACCTTATGGTTCTCACTCAGTATCTGTAGTAATCCCTTGTTTGTCTGTCCATCCATCCATCCATTCGTCCATTTGTCCATTTTGTTTTCTTCAAGTTATCTTCTAAATGATTGATCTGATGTTGATGAAAGTTGCTTGTAATACTTGGTACCTGTTTATAAGCAGAAGGTATTATGCGGGGCCCTTCCTTGACATTGGTCTAGTTAAGACCAGTATTTTGAAGTCATTTTATTTTATGTCAACTAAAATGAACCATTTAAGAAAGAAAGCATTTCTGTAACATCCATATTTCTTTGGGTTATCTTCAGAAACTTGTTTAACTGTATCTAGACCATTAAGTTTCCATTATCCTTGCTCATTGCAATGGTAACGATGTTAATTGTTTATTGCTGTGTTTGTCATCATGTCTTGTCAATTTTATTAAATAGAAAACTGCTTTTTGATATACAATTCATGAATTTGCTAGTGAGTCATTCTGATGCTAGCATTAGTGATATATCAAATATTCATTAGATCATCCTTATTATGCCTCTAAGTTACTATTACACCATGTTTTTGAAGTCTCCAACTGACAACTCTGTTTCTTTTAGATTTTTTTCAATAAGCCTTCCTCAATGGCCAAACCTCCCTATAACATCAAAGTCTGATTGAATGTCAAATTGTAGCAATGAAATGAGAATTTATACTATACATTTGTTAATTTTTTGTAGATTTGCTATAGACCTCGTTGTTTGTGTAGCCCTTGGCTGTGATATGTTTGATTGTGTTTACCCAACCAGAACTGCTGTGAGTATTTAACATTTGTTCAGTAAATCTGTCTTTGCAACTTGTAAATGTTTTGTTTTGTTTTGTTTTTTTTTTTTGTTTTTGTTTTTTTTTTTTTTTTTTTTTTTTTTTTTTTTTTTTTAATTTTGAGTAAATAAGGGCCTTGAGAGCAAGAGGTCGGAGGTTGGTCACACATCGTACATAAATTTTACAGTTTCCTCACCTGGCACTTGGCTTTAATTGAACTTAGTATTCACTGGTTCACCGGGTGCCAGGATAATCTGGGCTAGCACCTTACAAAAAGTAGGCATGAGTGCACTTTAGTACAAAAAAAACTGAAACACACACTCCAATCATTTGAATACACGAACATGTTCATAGATTAATCCTTAGAGTTTGATAAACTTTCTCTCATCAGGAATAGCTTAAAATTGCTGATGTGATGTTAAACAACATTACAACCAACCACACAGTATTTTATTTTCACTTTGTATACTATACTTTTTACAGAGATTTGGTACAGCTTTAGTGCCCTCGGGACATTTGTTGTTGAAGAAGGATATTTATGCCAAAGATTTCCGACCTATTGATGAAAACTGTAAATGTTCCACTTGTCAGCAATATACTCGAGCTTATCTCCATACAGTTGTTCAGACAGAAACTGTAGCCTGTCAGTTAGTAACAGTTCACAATGTAGCATACCAGGTAATATTTTAGATAATATCATTAAATTAAGGTTTTTTTTCGCTAGGGTGCACATAGTGCAAATACAAGTAATAATATGCATGGGTAAACAGGTGGAGAAGTAAGGTCCATTTCAGGAAATTAAAATTTGAAATTGGAAAAATGTTTTTGGCCCACTTGTTCATGGTCAGGATTACTCAGACCAAATCCTTTTCTGGATTGAACCTTGTTTGTCTTAAAGTTGCAAAAAATTGAATTATGATATTATTTTTACATAAGTTTATCAGCAATTGTTTGTGGTAGACTGTGCCTGATGGTTGGTAGCTCAGTTGATTTAGTGTGTCCCAGGATTGAGTTCCTGTTTGACCACTGCATTTTTCCTTTTCCTGTTACATGTAGTAGCTTGTTAGCCCTTGGAAGTGGCTGGCAAATAGGTTGGTCCCAGGGTGGAACCTGATAGTTTCCATTCAAATTAGTTCAATAAAAAAAGAATTAAAGAAAAAATGTTGGCATTCTGGGCTTGATAGGGGCAGGAAGCTCAGTCTGTAGGGCAATGGGCTAGTACATGTACATGTATTTGTAAGGTCTTGGTTTCGAGTCAGGGTTCGGACTCTGCATATTCTTCCCTTTTCTGTTACATCTTTGAGCTATATACCTTCCAGGTAATTAGTTAATATAAATTGTAATAATTGTGTTATTTAAATGGAATAATCAGCATATCATGTGATCAGTGCTCTTCAGAGTTTGTGTATGTTTATGTAAAAATCCACAATATAATTTCATTATTTACAAAAATAACAACAGATACAATTCTTTATCTAAAAGAAAAATACACACTAGCCTCATGGCTTTTTGGGATTCCATAGTGTACCCACTATTACACAATATTGTTTTATAATTTATTCTGAATCAACATTTAAAAAAAAATTAACTTTTTTCATGCTAATTTTTTATTTTGTTTATTTTATTTGTTTATTTTATTTTTATTTTTCTAGTTGGATTTAATGAGGAGTATACAACAGAGTATAGTAGAAGATAGATTTCCAGAGTTTATTCGACGGTTTTTTAATAAACAATTTCCAAATAAGGATTATCCTGAATGGGCAGTAGATGCTTTGAAGAGTGTAAAAGTTGACCTTAATTGTCAACTTAATTCCTGACGAAAAAAAAGTTTTAAGAATTTTTTGTTAGGGATTGGGGAGGTAGTGGAAGATTTGAATGATGCAAATTTGAAGTTTTGAAAGAGTGAGAAAGTAGAAATGATTGATGCATGTAGTGAAGGATGGAGTTGAGTAATTGTGTTTTATGCCACAGTCAAGATTCTTTCACTTATACAGAAGCTGTCAGTTCTGAAATGATGGAGGATACTGGAGTGCCCAGAGAAAGTTAATGACCTTTGGACCAACAATCTGACTAATTTCTTCACACCTGGATCTGCTAAATTGGTATTTGAACATGTGCAAGGCACTATGATCCGTAATTATTTGCTTTAGACCACTTGGCCTACGAGGCTTTCAAATGAATAAAGGAAGTAAGAGCGAAGTAGCAAAAACACTTAAATAAAATATGGATGTGTGACAGATATAAAAATCAAGATTTGTTTAGTAGAAACGGTTGATATCTTTTTCTATTAGGTCCACTTCTTCTGATGCACTGTCAGTTATCATTGTGTTCTCATGATTCAATTGAAATGATTAATTCCATATTTTTATGTGTGTGGCTGGTCAGAGTAGAACAACTGAAGCTGTTAACATAATAGATGTTTATGTTTTTGTGACATTCAAAAAAAACACTGATGATAAATTATATAACATGGCATGAATTGTTTGTAAAATCAAATGTTCAGTAGTATCTTCTGGGTACATTGAGTCTTTTTTTCTTCACCGTGCTGCACATTTTTCTATCATACATGTTCAAAAAAATACATGCATATATATTATTTTAAAAAATAAACCTTTTTTTACAGTATCAGCTGTAAATTTTTTTATCATGAGGTATAAAATATTATAAATGTTTATTTATCGGGTTTTGCAACTTTTTCCTGGAATTGGTCAAATTTTTCTCATTGCTGCTTTAAGAGGGCAAAAACATTTACTAGTGTGAGCAGGGCATAAATTAGGAGGGTATTGTTTGATTGATTTAATGGGGTTTTACGTCCCAGTCAAGAATATTTTACTTTATATATATATATATATATATATATATATATATATATATATATATATATATATATATATATATATATATATATAACTTTTGATGAAGTGCAGAACTGTTTACCGTTGTAGTGTGCTTAGGGCAATGTACAGGGACTGTTCTTTAACGTGCCATGTCTGAGATAAGTAGAATAGGCTCATGATGATAATATTTACAGTGCGAGAATGAGTACAAGACGCGAGAATATGTTTCTATGTGATGTTAAAGTTAAATTGTTTAACGTGGCGTCAGCAATTTGTCAGGTTTTTTGCGACAAGAGCAAGTTTGTAAATCTCTTTAGATTAATCTAAAAAGAAGTTCGTGTATGGCTGAGATGTGCAAGTGTTTATTTTGGTGTGCCTGGTAAACGAGAGCACCCAGGACGACTTTTTGGTAAGATTTTGGCCCACTGAGACGATATGATGCAGAGAGGCTTTCCACTTCTTCAATCTTTTATCCTCACACTGGGTGAAACTCCTAATGCCGAGCGCAAAGCGAGGAAACAGTATCTCAAAATTTAAAGTCAAATGTATGGACCGGTTGGGTTCGAACTCATTACTTCCAACTTTCATGATTAATGCTCCACCATTAAGCCACAGATGCAGCTTGTAGGTAAATATGTGAGCTAGCTCGTGTAAAAGACGATTAAACGAATCCGCGCATGCACGAACATGTTCTCAATACTAAGAGATTAATAATCTTTCTCGTCGCGTGTAAATAGCTGAAAAATTGTAGGTGTATGCGACTTCAAACAAAATTACCGCCGCACGTGAATAGCTGAAAAATTGCAGATGCGACTTCAAACAAAATTGCAACAAACAAACTTATCTTGGTAAATAGATACATATGTTTAAATAGGAAAAAAGTCTTGTAGGAAGCAACTACATGGCAGATTGCATCGATTATTGTTCTGCGATAGTTTGGTATGATTTATGTCGCACGTAAGTCTACATGTTCTGAATTGTAAGCATATATATATATATATATATATATATATATATATATATATATATATATATATATATACACGAAAAATATTCTTTAATGCCGAACCATTTACCTAGCCGTTTAAGATGTTATTTTTGGACATTTTACTATCGCAACGTTACTTATTTCTTTTGCGGCATGAAACCACTACAGTGGCTTAGTTGGTTGATTGCCTGCTTCGTTTGTAGGAGGTTGGGTTTCTAACCCCGGTCGGGTCTGAAAACACGTAGTGACTGTTCTTTCGCTAAGCATTTGGCATTTAGAGATAAAGTAACAGGGTCCTTGAGGGAAATTTAAAAAACGGATGCCCCGTGTCATGGCAAGCGTGCACACTAATTGCAATGCAAAGGTCTAAATTTTTTGCGACTTTACCTAAAGCTGATGACGTCGCGATAAAAGTTAAAAATATTTTTGACTGGGACGTAAAACTCCATTAAATGAATAAATATTGCAGCATGAATTGAATGCTTTTGACCGGTTCTTAAAAACGTTGATAAAGCAATTAATTATGCTACTTTAAGCCTTTTTTAGGGTTTTGCATAGCGAGAAAGCACCTAGGAATATGGATGATTTATTATTATTATTATTATTGAAATTTTAAGAGAAATATGTTTTTTTAAATACATGTAGTTTATCACTCATTTATAAATAGTGATTTTAGACACAATGAATAAAAGCTTCTGGCCCTAGTTTGACAATCTTTCCTTAACTAATATTTAACTTAACTTAAATTTAAGAAATATTTCAGCAATCTCTTTTAGAACTATCAATGAGCATTTTTCACAAAAATAAATATGAATATTATGAGCTTGAAATGACCTATAAAATGACATCTAAAATTCCTGTATATCTGAACAAATAAAAAAAATTATTACGACTTCAAATTTGCCAGATTTAAGTTCAGAAATAATTATGAAACTGGGGCCTGTAACTTGGCTGTAACACGTCGACATAAGAGCAATATGTAATTGGCGACATTAAAGCATTGTTTGTTTCGCGTCGATATTTATGACATTGGATGTGTGACGGCGTTATTAAGAAGAACGTATGTAGTGCTGACATAAAATTGTCGTTTGTATCTTGTCATTTTTATAGCATTTGCTAGGTCACATCGACATCGAGAAGAACGTTGTGTAATGGTGTCATTAGAGCATTGTGTTACGACGAGCAATTTCTTTCTCTTTATGATCAGAACATGTTTTTGTCACGGTTATATTAAGGCGTTTTCTGTGTCACGGTTGTGTTAAGGCCACAGAGTATTTTATGCGTCAAGGAATCAATAGAACATTATACCATAGCGACATAAAAAGTTTGTTATGTCCTTGTGACATAGAACATCTTTTTTATATCATTGCGACATAGAAAATTTTTTATGACGTTGCGACAAAGAGCATCTTTTTTATGTCATTGCGACATAGAGCATCTTTTTATGTCATTGCGACATAGAACATCTTTTTTGTCATTGCGACATAGAACATCACGGCAGTGTAACAGCATTTTCTGTGTGTGGTGACATTGGAGTGTTGTCTCGTGTCAAGGCGATATGACAACATACCGGCGACATTAGAACATTGTGCTTGTCACGGCGAAAGAGTATTATATTATCTCTGTCACGGCGACATTAGAAAAACAGGTGCCTGTGGCGTATAGCACTGAAGGACTGAGATGCAGATTAATGAAACATGCTTTTAAAAATTCTGATACTTCTATACCTGCTCTCGTTCTTTTAGTGACAATTCATGTGTAACTATACCATAGTAAACCTCGCTGTTTACTGTTTACGGAACTAAACAGCTGAACCAAATAAATCACAATTGCAAGAAAATTTTGAAAACTGGCAAATTTAGAAGAACACGCGAACTTCTACTAGCTAAGTGAGGCCGGGTGTTTCGAAAGGGTAAACACCTTTTGTCTAAGAGTGAAAAGAGAAAGGAAAAAAAAGATTATAATGTATCATCTACAAATTATTACAATGTTTTAATTTTAACAAAGAACGTATAAATAAATAAAAAAAACGATATCTTGACAGAATAATGAAATTTACTTGTATGTATATGGTCATAGCTTTTTACAATTTGTGTTATTTTATTAAGACAAACTTTATCATTTAAACAACTATATTTATCAAATGTACCAGCTGAATGCACTAAGACAGGTACACTGTCAAAATAATCCAGACGGGTATCCAGCTGTTCACTGTTTATTACTCGTCCTTCATTAGTGCTGTATGATATTTTTTGTCTAACAAAAATTACACAAACCGAAATAAGTCCATATCCATTGACTAATTATTATGACAGGATGTTTATGGTGAAATAGTAAAAACTGGAATTGAAAATGAAATTAAATTCGGAACACAACACAGAAATTAAAACAATATGCATCAGTTAAACTGATTTGGCAAAGTGACCGAGAAAAAAGGCAGTTTTCGTTGAGATTTTTGAGAATAAGATAAAATACCTGACCAATTTACCAAATTAAGGAAGGAAAAGACTCGGCACACTGTTTAGCCTATCAATATACGCGACAAATGTTGTGAAAGTTCAAAGTCAAATGAAAATTAAGTTCTTAACCAACTGGGTTCGCTTTGAATGGGTTTGGTGTTCCAACTGGGACTACTCCTAGGGCGAATTTGATATCATCTTCCAATTCTATTGGTTCCACAACGGTGTGATAACGTTTTAAAGGTTTTCCATTGGCTCCAATTAAAAACTTTTCAAAATTCCACCTAACGTCATGTACATTTTTAGGATCGTACATGAGATACGGAAATAACTGTTCATCTACATAACCGCAGTGTTTCTGAAAAAGAAGAAACGATTTGTAATTAACACTCAAATTTCGTAACTGAAAAAGACGTGATTTTGGCAACATCCAACGTAAAAGGTTTGTTAAAAATGCACACTGCAAGGTGAAAGAAACATGTATTGAGTTGAATTCATAAAAATGCAATAAGAGTTTCACGATCTATTCAAGCTTATTTCATTATTTCAAGACGGTCATTACAGGGATTGTAAAAACCGTAGCACTCACTGAAAACCTTTGAACTTTGGCAAGCGAACTGGGACCTTGCTCTTGTGGAATTTAAATGTATTGGTCAGTTATAGCGGCCACCGACACCTCTCTTGACTTTTTGAAGAAATCAAAACAATTGTTCTCGTAACCAAAACACCGAATTAGTTACAAAGAGGTAGAACGGAAGCTGGAGATCGTGGGTTCGAACCTCGACAGGGCCATAAATAAAACTTTACGATTTCTAATAGGTCTTGTCTAGGCATTGAGTATCGATTGTCTATTTTTTTTTATTATTGTTATTTTGGCATTCAACATAACATATATACATTTATACTTATTATTAACATAAAATCCATACAATATATAATAACATACAGATATAAATGATCACTAAGATCATAAATCGAGACATAGTTAATATTAATAATTTTTCAATAAATTATCTACAGCAAAGTTATGTTGAATGTTTAATGAGAGAGAGAGAGTTTAATGAGAGAGAGAGAGAGAAAATACACTCATTTTTTATTTCGACTGTCTAATTTGATAATGTAACCAGGAGAGAAGTATGTTTGTCTTTGGAGTACTGACTGTTTAAGATTGCGCTCTAACATTGCCAAGAACGTGCGTTAGTAAAATGTAGCAAATCTCGCACATATACGAATTTGTTTTTAATTGATATTTATAGATCAACAAACTTGCTGTCTTCGCAAATAGCTAAAAATTTCTGACGCGACATTAATCATTATTACAACCTTCAAAGTACCAATTCAAAAATTGTCCTATATAAATGACTTACCTTGAGGTATGTATAGAGTGGTGTCTCGTGTTGGCCGTTAACATCAACTTTCTCCGTTAACGGGAAGTTTGGAACAAAACCACCACCTGGTCTTACATGTTTAATTCCATTCAAGATCTCAGTTGCGTTTGCTCCCGGTTCTTGCTGAAATATTATAAAATGATATCTTAATATTTGATTTACATATATTATACATGTATATGATATAACTAACTTTATAGCCAAGCTAGTTTGTGTACTTGAAAAAGTTTGTTTATTTGTTGTTTTTTGTTTTTTTTTTTTTTTTTTTTTTTTTTTTTTTTTTTTTTTTTTTTTTTTTTTTTTTTTTTGTTCATTTGTTTGTTTGTTTTATTTTTTATGTTTTATGATTCATTGTCGTTATTTGTTCAGCTTGATTTTTTTCATGATAGAGATTCAAGATTCAGTAATAATTCGAAGGTGACTTATATGAAATATATACATTATATAAATCAACAAATTCTAGGACTACAAATCTCTATGGCGATAAATGAAAGTTATCGAGGGAGAATATTGTCAGGTTTTAGTATATTCAATATTGCATATTAGATTTTTGTAAACCGAGTCAGCCATCTATCATTTAAATTGTATACATCTACAGGTGTAAAGGATGTCTCAAATTATGTGTCTCATTTTAATATTTCAGTTTGTATGAATATTCAAGTCATCGATATGATGTTTGCATCATTTGAAAGGATTTAATTCCAAGATTTGTGTTTTGCCAAAAAGTACGGAAAAATTAAAATGCAATATTAAAAGGGAAATAAGAAACATTTCAGTTGATACTTGTTCTCTAAGGTATCAAATTTCAGAAAGAGGCTATCTCTAGTGTTCAAGAACCGAGGTGGACTTTGTAACACATAATTTGACTTTTTATTGTGTAATGAAATCTTAAAGTGAACTAGTGCTATTTACCGAATAAAATACGTAGCAACCTGAGGTAATCCCGCACCAAATTACGAATATTACGTTCAGAATTTATAAATGTCTATTATTCCGCTATAGGGAGGAATTTTTGGAGGATAGATTAACAGGCTAAACTTTCGTAACTATTTATTTTACAAAGTTTCAGTTATCGCATCTCAAGAATTTAAATTGTTTCATATACCGAAATAATTTATTACTCTAAATATCTGTTAGACATAAAGTTTAAATACTGAAATTTTCATCAAGATGTTTTTAGTAATTATTTTAATAAACATTTTAAAATGGGACAGATATTTTGAAACATCTTGTACTTGATAGATATTTGTAGCTAAAATTATACACTTAACACGATAAAAAAAATGAAAATAGGAGAAAAAGGAGAAATGAGCAATTTTTTTTAATCCATTTTTCAAATCAAAATGATTACAAAAATTCACGAATGTTTTGAAACTTAAATACATGTAATTCAGATTTCAAATTTGCCAGATAAAAAGATAAGAAAATTTAAAATTAGTAAAAACAAGAATTCCACGGATTTAAATGTCTCGCCTGGTTAGTTTTTTGATCGAGTAGAAAATACATTACTTTAACATAAACTTTCACATTTTGACACGCCGCTGCCAGCGCTTCCGCCGCCTACGACATCACCGGAAAAGTAACACCCAAGTCTCGCCTTATGGCAAAGCCAGGCTCGACAAAAACTATGGCAAGGTCAATAATGAATCGTACTTACATAATGGAAGAGGTTACATGGTACCCCGACGATTTGAAAGCCATTGTTGTATTTGGCTTGTAGTGCATTCAATCCTATATACTGAGGGGTGTGTCCTCAGTATGTCGCTACGTTCACAATTAAGGTAACTTTTCCTTGGAATTGAGAAAAATTGATGTCACGATTTTTGTAAATGTCTTTCAAAGTGAAATCGTAAATCGTTGTGTTATCTGAAGATGGCTGATGACACACGTATGTCCCTTTTGGTGCGTTACCCGTAACAGACCCGAGGGCCGAGCCAACGGCCCCGAACAAAGAGACAACGACTAAAGCATACATATCTTTAGTCCGTCAACCTCCCAATTCTACCGAGGGAGGTAAACAATTTCTTTATATAGCAAGGACGTAAGAGGTTTATCAAAGGGGTTCAATTATTCTGGAAATCCGATATTCCTATGTTTAGAGTTTTTGTCTTTGATCAGAGACATTTGATTTATTTCATTTCACGTAATCTATACTGCATGTCAAAAATAAAAATAAAATTAGATAAAAATGAAAATGTTTTTGACGAAAAAACAATTTATTTGTTTCTTGGTTTTTAAGTTTTCCCTGCCATATGAATATTTTGCAGATATGTCTTCAATACTTTTGTTGTCATCGTTTTATCAATTACACTCTAACGACAAGTCACTACAGTGGTATTCTATTTATTCTAACATCCGGGTATTTAACAGCGTTTTCAAACGTTATAGATAATAACACAAAAACAAGTTTTCTAAATTATCGGATTTAAAATGATAAAACGGAAAACAAGATAAGGGCGGAATTTTTTTTAAATATATTTGTTTGTGTCTTAAATAATGTTCTAGATTCCAATCTAATCTTAAATGGGGTCAAAAATAGAGCTGTTTTTATGGATTGGTACGAAGAGGGTGTGTAGGTGCAAAAATCCAGTAACCAGTAATATTATTATTATTATTATTATAAACCCGGTACTATGCATAAAGGCTCTACACCTTATAAATTTCCTTAGCGATCCAATTGTACCGCGTGCACTTTATACAAAGGGGGAGAGTACATACACTGTACTTGTATAAAAATACAATAAGATTTGTGACTTTTTTAAAAAAAACAAAGACTGTCCGAGTGATCTAACTCTTATTGCATAAGTTGGGTTCCTTGTTCACCAATGTAAATATATAACAAATACCTGCTAAATTTTGATGTGCCAGATGTGCACATTTCGGAAAATCATTCCTCATCAGTGACACTAGGGGCCGAAAAAGTTGATAGATTAAAAAACATACGCCAAACAGTTGCAAATTAATGAATCTAAAGTTCCAAAAATATGTGAATCCAAATCCAGCTAAGGAATGTTTTGCAGGAGGAAACAGACCTTAGTTTAAAATAAATTTCAAAAATTAAGACGACTGAAAATTTTGCTAAATGGTATATTTTCTGACAGCACAAAGTACTGCCAACTGAGTTATGGATACCCTCGGGGAGATTTACTCCACCAGCAGCGGTACCCGCTCAGGGGTAGTAAATGTTTCCATAACCGAGTGGCCTGTTGGAAGTAGGATTGTCGGTACACTAATCGCAAACTATTAGAAGTCCCCGGATTGAAAGCAACGTCATTTGTAAATATCAGACAGATTATGCATTAAACAGGCTGTGCAGTTTTCGGCAAACCATGAACAGCTGATCCTTGACCCTTCTGGCTTACAGTGGTGTCCATTGTAGCTTCAAAGAGTCATTGCTGGCTAAAACGAGTACTTTCTGATAACTCCTTTAGACGACGACTTTGATTAAAAAGTAGTACCCAATTAAGGTGATAGCCTGATGTAAACCGCTACAGGCACTATATTTATGTGTCGTAAACGTCAAACAAGCTGATCACATTCCGCTTTGAGTTTTGACGTTGAATACACAATATATCATAGACAGTATTGGTTGGTAAACAAACTCAAACGACACTCTTCCTTTAAAATATTTCATATAGATCTTAATGTTTTCTAATTTTTAAATTTACCATAGGAAAATAAAAATTTCAGTTTTTTTCGTGGCTTATAAAGTTCTCCGGGTTGTTGTCCTAGTAAATAAAACTTATACATGTATTATTGATTTTTAAATAAAGAGTTGTCTACTTATGGGTCTAGATGGCTTTCAGTGAGCGCTTATGGATCACCGTGCCTTTAAAAGCCTCGGTTTGAATCTCGCTGGGACACATCCTAGTGTGGGAAAATTTGTTAGATCGGTTGCCGAGAGTAGGTAGTTTTCTTCGGGTACTTTGGTTTCCTCCATTTTGAAAGCTGCCTCGATATAGATAAAAATAATCTTGATAGGGACGTAAAAACGAATACTTCACTCTCATTATTATCTTATAAGGGCAACCAAAACAATTTTTCGTTTTTCGTATGAATCTGACATATGGACACCAAGAACATGCTAGTACGTTACTAAGACAACGGATACACTAGTATATCTGACCCCTGACATTTTGGCAACTACTTTCATTAGCCAACTACTGATTTTCTACCGCATTTTAGCTCAGTGGAGAAGCGTCTGCCTTGAAAACGGGAGTTGGTTGATTCGAACTCTTGCAGAGTCTTAAATACGATTTATGATATTGTTTTTACCTGTAGCACACGAGATATGCAAACAGGATGTAGGGGAACATATGAACCGACCCTTTTCTAGAATTTCACAGCACTTTGTCACAAATAAACTTCTTGGTACAGAGAAAATGTTTTAACTAAGGTTATATATTGAAAATCAAATTCATAAATTTGAGCGTATCCAGTTGTCACGAATAGACAAAAATATGCTGAGGTAACGTAAAACAACTGAAGATATCTACAAAATTAAAAAATAACGTTCACAACTGATTAATTTTTATGCTCTGTTTATTATAATTATTGTGTATATCGAACCAGATTTAAAAAAGAAGGAAATTTTCAACTGTAAAACATGCACTTAAAATCAGCTAATTCGACACAGAACAGGCCCCGGTATCGCAATCATTCCTTATGTAAGAATTTTGTTAACTTAA
Organism: Tegillarca granosa; assembly: GCA_029721355.1. NCBI lineage: Eukaryota > Metazoa > Mollusca > Bivalvia > Arcoida > Arcidae > Tegillarca > Tegillarca granosa. The sequence goes on along the minus strand of CM056606.1, from coordinate 3,492,270 downwards.
ATGAAATAAATCTCTCTCTCTCTCTCTCTCTCTCTCTCTCTCTCTCTCTCTCTCTCTCTCTTTAAATTACAATTAAACATCTATATGATACAGATTAGAAGTGATCTTTAAGATGACACCTTAAATTTCTGACAATGAACCAAATTATTAGGATTTCGATTTGCCAGTTTTAATTAAGGACTAATTGTCAAACCGTGGCCGGGAAACTGTAGTGAGTCAAGAATTAGCATCCAAGCAATGCAATGGAACTAATTATTAGGAAATTGTTTAATTTCAATTAAAAAACAGAGCAAGTGTTCGGGGGCGTCATTCATTATCTTTTTATCTACCAGTTTTCCATAAAAAATGAAAATTAATGAACCTTCTGTCATAACACAACGAAAACAATCGCAAGCATTATTTACAAGTATATTTATATAAATAATGTATGTATCATATATATTGTGATACCATTCCACATCACTTGCATAGAAAATATTAAATATAAAAATATTGAACATACATATAAAATATTACACATACATAGAAACATATTGAACATACAAAAAATATTGAATGTAATTATAAAAATATTGAACATACATAGCAATTATTAAAGATAAATAGAAAAAAATATTTAACATACAGAAAAATATTAAACATACATAAAAATATTGAACAAGCATATGGATATTGAATATAATTAGAAATTGAATATTGAATTTTGCAACGGATTACATGCCATAGTTAATTTTATTATGATTTATTTAGAAAATTATTTGTTGGAAAATTATTAAAAAGAGGTACTCTGCTTCATAGAAGAAAATTAGTGAAAATTGTTTGAATAAACAACTAAAATTAAATAAAAACAAACAATTATTTCACAGTTCATGACGTTTGATAAAGATCACGATGCATCAATAAAAAAATTAAAACGTTTATAATATCCGCATAAGCATGGATTAAGAGTAATACAAAGTTAGATATATACGGGTCATATCATGAATACATAGCACTTTAGTATTTAAAAGTATAAAACATAAATATATCTGGTCCCAGCTTCACAATCATTCACTCAGTTGAGTGTGCACTCAACTGAAACAACCACAATCAATTAAGCAATGTAAAAACTATTGAAACTGGCTGAAATTAACATCCTTTTTGTTTGGGGGTGACGTTTACTTGACAGTTTTGTTTTCTAGCTAATTCTGAAACTAGAGTAAAATGTAATTGTTATTTTTATGTTTTCTATATTTTTGATATTTTTTTACCAAGCTTTACAGTAATAACAGATAGTTAACCAATTAACATTTTAAGGCGCTTTTGACAAATTAAAACTTAACACTTAATTTTTAAAAAAATCGTCCAAAACAAATTTGTTTCCGTCCTTGTTGCGTTACAATTATTATTTTTGCTTTCTCGTTCTACTGGATCTTAGTACATTACGCATTTATTTGTTCAATAATGCTTGGAAAACTGAATCGTTTAGATTGGAAAGCAAAGACGTGATGTACTGATGTTTCAGACATGTAATATACCGATGTTTCAGAGATGTGAGGTAGTGGTTTTTTCAGACATATGATATACCCATTTTTCAGACCTGTTTTGTACCTATGTTTCAGACATGTAATATACCGATGTTACAGACATGTAATGTACTGGTTTTTCAGACATTTGATGTACCGATGTTTCAGACGTGATGTACCGATGTTTCAGACATGTGATGTACTGATGTTTCAGACATGTAATGTACTGGTTTTTCAGACATGTAATGTACTGATTTTTCGCCTATCAGCACAGACATGATACCTATCAAGACAAACATTGTAGAACAGTTCTCTGTTCTCTGAAAAAAAAACACATAAGACATTAATAAGCGACTATATCATTTAAAAAATACAATCTCAGTAAAGACTTCTTTTTGTACCATCCTCTGAAATGGTCTAACATGATGAAATCAATCCACTTTGAACATTTATGTGAAGAAAACTTTTTTAAATATTTTAAAAAGTATTTATTGGGTGGTGAAGTCTTGCCAAATCGCGTAGAAATAAAACACTGTTAAGAAGGTAAAAATGTTGAATATTCAATTACTTCCTCGACCCAAACTCTCCACAACAGCATACTTTGATATGTAAGGGGCGATCTTCATAAAGCAAATCAGTACTTCGGAATTACCGATGGTCCATATAATTCTTCATGGTATCTGTTTGAATCCTGAAATGTAAATATGTACTTGTATTTTTATCATGGCGCCTAAACTATCAACTATAATTAGAACACTTAAAGTTAATGCAATGTATCTAGGTTTGAAATAAAAATCAGACCCTAGTTTCACAATCATTCACTCATTTGAGTGTACACTCAACTCAAATATTCCCATTTTTTTCATCAATATAATTAAAACAATTTAGGTTTATGAGACAATAGTTGGTTTTCTTCAACAAACCTACACTAAACAATTTAAATATTACATTAAATATTAGATTTTTTACTATGTAATGTCTTAAAATTGACATTGAAATATTCCCTAATTTGAGTTGAGTGTACATTCAGTTGAGTGAATGATTGTAAACTGGGACAAGAACGTCAAAATATCTGTCGTTAGATGACATTTTAGTGAACAGGATTTTGAAGAACAGCCAGCAATTTTAAGTACAAACAGTATTTCACACACATACATTAATTTCCAAACTTGTTTTTGAACTAAAAACATCATTAAAACCTACTAAAAGATCCAATAAACCTTTTTTATTAAACAAAAGTTATAAATTAAATATCTAATGTTTTATTAAATTGTTTAGTGTTGGTTTACTGAAGAAAACAAAACATTATCTCATTAAAATGAAAACTTTTTAACTATTGTTGAGAGAAAAATAGGAGTATTAAAGTTATGTGTAGACTCAACTTCGTGAATGATTTTTAAACAGGAACCTGAAGAATAAAATGAATCAGATGTAACAACGTAACCGACCTGCAATGACGACAATAAAGTTAATTCTTTATTTGACAATGTATTTTTCCGAAGGTTTCTATTGCCTGGTCTGCCGCCCTACGAAAATGATAATTACCACACACACAAACACACACACACAAACACACAAAAAACAAAACAAAAAAACTTTACTTATAAAACAAAAACATACTGGTTCATGTTCAAATTAACATTACAAATTTTGATGAAAACTGTCAAATTAATTTAAACATGAATTTACACCTTAAAGTGAGGTTTGGTGCTCCGGAAAGGTAACGGAACAAAATCATGAAATGTGTTAATTATTCAAAATTTTAAATTTAAACGTTTATTAGTTGAAAGGCTCCTAGACTGACTGCAGATAATTGTTAGTTCGAAGTAGATATTACAGGTGAATATTTAATTAATTAATACTTTATAGTACGCTTATTTTTTTTACATACACATAAATAGTTTAAAATTTATTTAAAATGCCAGAATATTACACCCTTATTTTTGCATTAAATCCAATGCCTGTTGTGTGTCTGAAGATTCAATGGCATGTTTTTGTAACTTCTCTTAGTTTTACGGGCCTTGTTAGCCAAGTTGTCTAAACCGATCACTTACGAATCACATTGCCTCTTCACGCCTAGGTTCGAATTCTTTAAAGGCAGATCTTAATGTGAGAAAGTTTATCAGATCGCATACCGTAGGTTGGTCTTTTTTCCCGAGTACTTCGATTTCGAGTATATTGAATAAGATTTTCGCTAACTGCTAAATAAATGTGACTATGAACTCCGAGAACACCTAGATTCTCATATCTAAACAAGATTACCAATTAGCTATAATATCATGTTTAAACTTACGCGTAGTCCTTGAACAATACTGGCAGCCTCTTGTGACGACACAACGTATGCTTTTTTAATAATATCAGTAAGTGCTGACGAAACGTCTTTTGCCATGTTTGTCCCTCCACATACATAAATATGTCCATCTTTTTTTATAATTTCGCTGGTTATCAACTCATGGTTGTTCCGAACAAGATCTTGTACATATACCTGACGAATATAAAAAAAATTGACAAGTGAAAAAAAAAATTGTTGATTTTATCATGGATGGCTACTTATGTCATTTCTTTGCACAAGTGCATTTGTCATTTAACAAACTTTTACAAATATATTCTTTTTTTAATTTTCTGCAGCTGATCAACAAAATAGGAAAACAAAACATTCAAGCGACAGAAATCAATCTTGTCTTAGCAACTGACTTAGCAACGTCATCATAATTTAGCAAGACCTTGGCAGCATTATATATATATATATATATATATATATATATATATATATATATATATATATATATATATATATATTCCGATTCAATTTGTTTTACACGGGGTGTATGAAATTAACACAGGGTTTATGGATTTATATTCTGGGTGTCTAAAAACATGGCGGATGGTTTCTTTTAACTTTTTGCTTTAAATCCGAATGAACAAAAATCTCACCAATTATATGCACTATATATTTTAAATATAAAATGACATTAATAACAACAGATACAACTTTTAAAATATATACGGTAAATTTTTAAAGAAAATAATTTGAGGTTCCGTTCTGCATGTATTGTCGTCTAGAGGCATCAGGAAACGCTTTTCCTCGCATACAAACCATAAAATTTCCATTAAAAGAGAAGAACTGGTACCAACGTGAATTAACAAACAGTAAAAAAGGATTAATTCGTTATATAGTTTTAGGTAGGATGTATAAGACTTTTTTATCATTTACAAGTCTTGTCCATAAAAAGTGGTCATCGTCATCAATAAGAATTGTTTCACACAAACTACAGTTTTGCAGCTTTACTTATTATTCGAACGCCATTTTTGTAAGTCTGAATCTCAAGTGGGGGGGGTTTTATAATAATTTATATTTCAAATTTATACAACCTTTTGTTTTCCTTTCTGTCTGGAATATGCGTTAAACACTTTTGTAATGGCTCCTTCTTTTTCCGCTTTCTGTAGTTCTTGGTGGTAAATATGGTCAATTATTGGATCCCGACAACCAAAAAACAAGTACATATCTCCAAAGTTTTCTTTAGTATGAAATAAAGCAATTTATTACTTATTTACGTATGCATATAAATACTTTAAATATATTTTTATAATCTTTTATTTTAAATGTTTGTATTTAGATATAATAAATCTATCATCAAGAGAAATTAACACGTCATATATAATATTTTCTCGCATATGCGATAGTTTTATCTCACTGAATTAGTGGTGCGATATTTTTCCATATCGCACCCCGCGTGCGCACGTGTAGTCTATCTCAGTCGAACGGAGATTATTTGTTTTTCAATTGGCAAGGGTCATAATTAAGTAGAAAAAATAATATAAAAACAACAAAAAGATTGTTTTATACCGAATAATATTAGCTTTACTAAAAGGGTGGAGTGGAGTAATGATATTTTACGCCCCAGTCAAGAATCTTTCACTTATTTCGAGGCGGTCAGTTCTGGGATGGTGGAGGTAACCGGAGTGCCCGGAGAAAACCACCGACCTTCGGCAAGAGAACTGACAAACTTTCTCACATTAGGATCTGTCCGGAGTGGGATTCGAACCTAGGCGGTGAGAGGCACTGTGATCCGTAAGCGCGCGCTTCAGACCACTCGGCCATCGAGGCCCGCTTTACTAAGAGATGTATACATATAAAGAGAAAAAATAGTTGTTTTTGTTTTGTCGCGTAGGTTCACTTTCTGCTGACCGTTATTTGTTTTTGCTGTATGTCTTCTATTCATCCGCTAGTCAAATCTTAAAGCTAGTTATATATATATACGAGAAAAATAATCAATTACTCGGCTGAGGTCGAGATGAGGAAATTCCGACCTCGTCAGGCAAAGCCTCGTTTGAGATAAAAAAAAAATCTGACCACTAGATCAGAATTTCCCCATCTCGTCCGCAATCCTTAATAGATTGTCTTTATAAAATGATTAAATCTTCACTTTATAATCTGTCGTAAAACGTACCAGTATCGTTTTATGCATGAGGGGGAGGAGGAATGTTACAGTTAATAAATAACATGTAGATTGACTTCGATTGAAATATTTATGATTGAATAAAAGTGTTATGTCTACAGCAGATACTTCGAACTTAACAATTTTTCACTGTTCGGCTTATGTTTTTCGTATCTATAATCTCTTTCGTTCTAAAGTGTCACTAATCAGTGACTTTTATGAAATGTGCACGTATTGCATATCAAAATTAAACAATTGTATGTTATATATATTTGATAGACACTTGTATAAGTACAATTATTATAAATGTATATTAAATTGTTTAGTAGGGTCCTGAAAAATGTAAATAAACCAAAAATATGAACATTTTACCATTAAAAATAAATTAGGTCAGAACTTACCATTAACTTCCGTTTCCATGTCATATTTTCTTTGTTGCCAAAAGCTTCTGAATGGAGCTATTCCTGTTCCAGCACCAATCATTAAAATGGGCAATGAACGATTTGCCGGTAAATGAAAAACTGGAGTTCTGTCAAAATGCAAGTAAATAGATTTGCTATATATGCAAAACAGTGTTACAACCTCAAAATCCAAATCTGCATGCCTCGTTAAGATGCTGTTTCCAAAAAATGCCATGAAAACGTTATTCTTTTACGAACATATTAAATCATACCGAAATTTTTTTCGTTATGAATCTAGTTCAAAAACTTCTGTATAATTTTTAAAAATAAAATTTCATTATTTTTATGTAAAGCATAAAATACGGTACAAAGAACAAACAGGAATCATTTATTTAAGTCACTGTTATCTCAATTTGGTGATTTAAAATTTGAAAAGAAATACAACAGTATCCGTATTATTTAAAAATATTCACACTTACATGTGCATTCTACAAGCCACTGTCGCTCCAATTTCTAATCTGTTTAACCAGGTTGAACATATACCTTCAAACTCACAACCATCTGTGAAAAATACAGGTGGGTGACAAAAGTGAGTGAATTTTCTGTCGTGTTGGATTTAAAATTTCCCAAGTAAAAACTTTAAGCATAAAAAATACTTTTAACGTCATATAAATGAGTGGGATTTTATTCAGAATTACTACAATAAGTATCGAGTCGGTCGGAACGCTTTATAATTGAGGTAAGTGTCGTCTGTTTCTATAAATAAGCGCACATATAATTTGTTCCCAATGGCGACGAGACGTCAGCAGCTTTCATCGGATACAAAAATACTATTGTAGAATTATTTAGTTGGGGATTGAAACAATCGAGATATGCAGTATGATTGGTACCGTCTGTCGTACGATTTGAAGCGATTTCAACAGACTGGCCCCCGAATGGGGCGCCTGAAAAAGAGGAATGACAAGATTTGCTGAGTGTTAAGTTGTTTGCTTAGAAGTGTAAGGACAAATACCATGACAGATTTAACTAACGAATTTAATATTGTAAATCATGGACCTTTCAGCATATTTTGCACAAATATGACTACAGGAAAAGGTTTATTGTGAAAAAAATTCGGCATCCACCAGGCCAATCGTATGCAACGTTTATGTTGGCTAAGAACTAAATTGCCATGGACTGTTAAACAAAACTGGAGTAAAAATTATTTAATGATGAAATGTAAATAACTGTCAGTGGAAATGGAGCTTTAAAAATTTGGTGAAAACGGAGTGGGAAATATTTACCTCAATTTATTTTATCTTCATCGCCGTGATGGGAAGAACTAGAAAATTATGGCTTGGGTTGTACTACTTTTTACTGTTTTTGAATTTTAACTTTTGTTTATAATTATTTATAATTAATTATTTATTATTTAGATGAACATCTGTGGCCTGTAATTGTGAAATGTTTCAGTGATAAAACGTATATTTTCCAAGATGACAGTGCCCCATCTAAAGCCTTTAGGCGAAAAAAGGATTGGAAAGAAAATACTGAAATACTTATGTTACCATTGCCTGCACAATCTTCTGACCTTTATATAATTGAAAATGTCTGTTTGGTGTTTAAAGTCGGGTAAGAAACAACTGTAAACTTAGATACTTGCTTCAGTCTTGAAATTCTTTCTTATTATTTTATATCAGGAACTCATATTTATCCATATACAGAGAATACATAACCAAGTATAAAGAGCATAGAACAGAAAGAAACAAGAGTGAAGCTTTATTTACATCCGTTTTTGCATTTATAAATATCCACCATGACGGAAAATTTACTCACATTTGTCACCCACCTATAGTTTTAGAGTATTCAGTATAGTAATGTATTTTGGAACCAGAAGAAAAAACAATGAAAGAAATGAAATTAGAAAACAAATACCATGTATTGAGATGAATTAGGTATATTTTAGATTTTTGAGTAAACCTAAAGTCAATTTATTGGAGAAAACATTTTTTATTACAGCAAATTTGTCCACCTCTCAATTATCTTTGTATTAAATATCAGTTTGATAACATCTTTAGTGTTATTTGTTAAGCTTTGAAATGTAACTTTTACGATTAACATACAATGAGATGTGCTTGCAAATAATAGTATTTGGAAATTTTTACGAATAATTTTGTGTATTACAAAATACTTTTATAGACATATTTATGGCATTTTCGGCTAACCTCTTTCCTGAAACCGTTGTATTATTTGTTATACATCTTTTCTATGTTATCGGCGTTAGACTGGATTACTAAAATATTTCAATTTTAACGTATTGCAGATAATTTATTCGCTTATTTGAATATTTTCCTTACCATTTTTCTTGTATTTAACGACCCCTACAGTTAAATGAACCTCTCCTGGATAAATATCTGATGAGGAACTGATACTGTAAAATCGTTCCTTTAAAACTGGGAACTGTGTCAATAAGAATTCTGGGTAAATTTTTATTGACGGAAATTCCTTTAACACATCACATAAACTGGGATATTTTTCATTTCTCCATGTTTTATACAAGTTAGAATCCTAAAAATATAAATAAGAAACTAAACAAAAGTGCCAGCGGTGACGCTGAAGGTTCGAATATACAGAAGAATAATCTAAAAAAATTAAAAATTATATTTGTGCTTTGGATTGACCAACTACTAAAACTCCAGCACATTTTGATTATTTCTACTATATATTGTTTAATTTTAATAAAATTTATTTAATACTAAGGTTTGTTCCCTCATGGAAAGCATTCCTTAGCTGGATTTGGATTCATATAATTTTTGAACTTTGGATACATATAATTATGGAACTTTGGATTCATTTATTTCAATAGTTTGGCTTATGTTTTTCAATTATCAAAACTTTCGGCCCCTAGTGTCACTGATAAGGAAAGATTTTCCGAAGTGTGCATAAATGCCACGTCAAAATTTTACAGGTATTTTTGTTATATGTTCAATATAATTTATCTATATCGATTCTCTATTTGTCAACAAAACAAAAGGGTATAAATTATTAACCTATTTAAAAGTATGTAAAATTCGGAAATAAGAACATACAAACTTTCTGTTTAATTTCCATGTGCCATATGTGCACATATATGCTCATTTATCAGTGATACTACGGGCTGAAAAAATTATAGATAAAAAGATAATTTAAACATGTGAAAATTAATGAATCCAAAGTTCCAAAATTATTTGAACTCAATACATCTAAGGAATGCTTTGCATGAGGTAACAAACCTTAGTTTTAAATGAATTTCAATATTTTACGACGGCTAAAATTTTGCTACATGGTACATTTTCTGAAGGCACAAAGTAATGCCTACAGAGTTAAGGATACTCTAGGGGAGTTTTCTCCATCGGATGCGGTACCCGCTCAGAATAGTAAATTTTATGTGCCATATATGGACATTTTTTAAATAAATCTGATAAATTTTAGAAAAATACATTTATTTATTTATTTAATGTTTTTATTTATTTTATTTTACTTTATTTATTTATTTATTTATTTATTTATTTATTTTAGTTTCGTTTATTTAATAATTACCTCAGCTAATTCAACAAGTTTTCTTTCGTCTGTTTTCTCAGTAGCAAATGTTGCCATTTCTTTTATTAACAGTTGTGTTGGCGGTGTATTGATATCCAAATAATACAACAACGCCGTTCTTATAGTACATGTTGGAATGTTAGTGATAGCTGTCAAAACTTCCACAGTTCCAGCTAAAAAAGATTTAAGCATTGAATCTGTTTTTCATTCGGGTTATATCTTAATGAAAATGAGATGCTAATGATTTAATTTTAAAGACAACTTAATCAAATAAAGAATAGCTTTATGCTTTTATTAATTAACTTACAAAACAAGGTAAAATGACTCGCATTTAAAGTATTTCGTTCTAGATTACGTCACAAACACATCGGCATGGAAGTGGGCGTGGCTTATTTACGTCCGAGTCATTAAGAAATGACCTGAACATATTTTCGCTTTTCAACCAATGAAATCGTTAGAAATTTATCATATTTAATTATTAAGGAATGGTATGGTATAAAAAATAAAAATGAATTTGTAAACCATCAGCAACACAAAGATGAACAAACATAACTTTACGATCGTTCGTAAAAGGAGTGGAGTGGAGTAATTGTGTTTTACGCCCCAGTCAAGAGTCTTTCACTTATTTCGAGGAGGTCAGTTCTGGAATGGTTGAGCAAACCACCGTCCTTCGACAAGCAAACTGACAAACTTTCTCACACTAGGATCTGTCCCGAGTGAGATTCGAACGTAGGCGTTGAGAGTCACTTTGATCCGTAAGCGCGCGCTTTAGAGCACTCGGTCACCGGGGTCCCCGTTCATAAAGCATTGATAAACTACATAAATATTGAAAAGGAAAATAGCTTGTAGAATTAAATATAGTGCAGATATTACATTTTTTAAACTCTAATAATAACATTTTTGTCACTTACCATCTAGATACGTGTTGCTATAGATACAAATTAAATTGCACAATTTTTTATCAATATCATGAACATCCTTTAAAAGACCATGTTGTCAAACTGCCGTGGAGGAAAATAAAAACTGTTTTGTTGTCAAACTACCATGGAGGAAAAAAAGCAAAATTACCTGTCGATGTTTTCTTGATATTTCTAACCACTTTAATTGGTTCATCAACCATTACTGATTTTGAAAACCTACTTATAATATAGTTCACGTTTTTATCATTGTTTGACGGGAATATGCCAATATGATCTCCTGGTTTATATGACAGCCCATCGTTTTTGTCTATAACCATCTCAATCAGAAGTGTCTGGCGACTGAAAAATAAATTTAAACTAGTTAACAAATACTTCTTATCCTTTTATGGACAAACGGGAAATGTTAACACAATTTTCAAAAAGCAGGCTAAAGTGGGGCTAATTTTAAGAATGAACTATAACGAGTTGTTTTCTTCTCAAGGTACATGCCTACGGAAACCATTACTAAAATGAAATTTTACATTTGTTATCAATATATAACACAAATACCAGCTGAATTTTGATGTGCCATATGTGCACATTTCGGAAATTCATTCCTCATCAACTTATAATTAACTTTAGATATAATAAAACAAACATACCAGTCCTTGTCCATATTACAATCCAAAAAACAAAGTAAAAACTTTGCAAACTGGCAAAATAGGTTATACACGTGAACTTCTATCAAGGAAGTGAGGCCGGGTGGTCCGGAAGGGTAAGCATATAACTAATATGAGTGTTATGGTAGAATATGTTAATAAATGCCAAGTTCAAATCTTTACACAATCGTTTTTATGCATTAAATTATATCCAATGATTATACAACCTCGAATAAGATGAACGATATTTAAGGTTTCTGAAAGAATTTTAATAAAACAAAATGTTCGCAAGCTTGGTCCTGTAATATCATAAACTAGAAAACAAGTTTCGGTAAAATTTCCAGGAGTCTAACATTCGGGGTTGTTACGCTTGTGTAATGACCTTATTAACTTTCGTAATCTGGTTTTTTTTTTTTTTTTTAATAATTTTTTTTATTGTATTGCAATTATTCATACATTCATAAATCATACACGTATTTGAACAATATTGTCTACAATAACTTAACTACACTGTACAATATAATAGTATAATTTGCATATTGACAAAAATGTAGAAGATAGTATTATAATTAAGTAAAAAAGCGAGAGAGACATTTAAAAAATACTTTTTAAATACAAATACTTCTATATGTAGAGGACACTTGTAAAATCATCTAAGTATATAGGATAATTGGAATAATACTGTAAGTATTATAAAGGGGTCATGGAAAGACAAAAAACTTTCCAACTTTCATTCCATTATTTCGTAATCTGTTAATATCTGTTCCCCACAAAGACACACAAAATCTGATGAAATAGACGAGGGTCCTACTATTACCAAACTCAACTTTCCTGGTGATGGATGAAACCATTTCGATCACTACTCAAAACTAAACAGCCGTACGTATAAGAAGATTATAGTATCTGTTTATATATTGTATTGATTTTAAATAGAATAACTTGTTGTCAACAAAGTAATAAGAAATTTTAAATCTCGAGAAACAAAATCTACACATTGTACGTTTATTTGTAAAATAGACGGTAAATAACGGAAGTAACTTACGGTCTGCAAAAAGGGTAACAAAATGTTCAAACCACCGATACTACCGCGCTAATTTTTGTTACTGTTGACACTGTAAGGTGCGTTTATCTTAAACTTAGTTAAGTCCAACTTCCTTTATTTCTCCATGGAGTTCGAGATAATGAGATTCAAATCTATAAAAACGTTTTTGTATGTAATTGATTATATCGTAGAGTTTGAATAAGCGCTTGCTAATGCTGCCGAAACCCCTTTGTTATCGTTTTATTATTTAAAACTGTGTTTAAGCGTTTTTTTTTTCATATTCACACATCTACAAAAAAGACGATGCACTCTGTTGTTACAACTAATGTCTAGGTATACCACAAAATATTTCCAATCAAAAATAAAAACCAAAGAAACCAACTGAAATATTTATTAATTTTAAGTTATATTGTTTGCCCAAATTGACACTCGGTATGGTATAATTTGCAAACAAAGGTTACGAATTTAGGCACCTATATAACTGTCTTAATCTTCAATGATTGTATATCTATTAAGAGTTTAATTGTGGATGAAGCTAACTAGACGGGAGTTGATTACCCTTCCGGAGCACATGGCCTCTTACTCTTTGATGGAATTCACGTGCATAACGAGATCGGCCGGGTTTTAAATTATTTCTTTATTTATTTTTATTTATTTGTATTTTTTTTAATTTTGGAGGGGAGGGGATTGTGATGTAGACATAGACTGGTAAATTTTTTGTTATATTTCATTATTACTTGAATAATATTGATTCTGATTTTAACATAAAACCTTAGGATACATCATACTTACCTCGACTTTGCAGTTTGAAGTTGTGTTTTACGCTTTACAGTACATGGGAAAACGGCCTTATTGTGCAAGTTAGCAAGTGCTGAAAAATGATGTTGCATGTGTATATATATTTTCCTTATAAAGCAATTATGTAAATTAGTATTTTTTTTCAGTTTGCCATGTGATGGTCACATATTTGTTTTGTATACAGCATATATAGTTTATATATCAAACAAATACCTAGACTTTGATTACATTTTCTATATGTTACTGGTTACGAGAATAATCAAGTCACGTTACAATTTTCTTTATACGATATCATTTTACGAGTGGTAGAGCGTCCATCTTGAGAAGAAAAGGTTGTGGATTCGAACCTTGCCCGCGTCATACATAAGATACTAAAATTTGAGATTCTGCTTTCATGCTTTCTGGGCCTAGCGAGTACAGAGTATCGACACCGTGTGGTGGAATAATAATGAAAACTTGAATTTACATCCACTTTAGCCCTTCCTTATGTTAATTTATAATTTTTGGCAAAGTGTTTGGAACAAATAAGAAAATTGAAATTTACGCATGCAAGTGCGACTTCTCATGTCATAGACTCAGCTAGATTATTTCACAAAATGCCATTATGTTTTTTATTTTAGATATTAAATTTTCAAGTTTTTGTCAGGCTCTTAAGGTGTCTGAAGTATCAAACGTTTTTATTTGTCACAACAAATACTAATAATATTTTACAGAATTTGCACAGAGTTTAATATTTTGTTTAATATCAGAAATACAAATGTGACAATACAAATGGAGATAGAACAAAAAGCAGCTAAGAGAAGCAGCTTATTACTAGAATTTACAATTAAAAACCCAGTGAGTTAAGTTGAGTTGTGTAATAGTGTTTAACGTCCCAGTCAAGAATATTAACTTATATCGAGACGTCTCCAGCTCTAGGCGAAAGAGCAGACATTTTGTCTGTGCGTTGCGCTGATTGCAATATACAGCAGGGTTCTTCATCGTGCCATGCCTACCATGACACTGGACCTAGTTTATTTTAAGTTCACACCCGAAAGAACCGTGACTTTCATTTTGTAATGCCGAGTGCTACGTCAATAACCACTTGCAAGTCCTCGGTCAGACCCGGTCGGGGTTCGAACCAACGACCTCCCACTTACGGAAAGGGCACTCTATCAACGAAGCTACCGCAGTGGTAAAAATCCAATTAGAATACCAACAGAAGCAATACATGCCATCACGTCTACACCAAACGTCATCGGTAGTCTTGTCGTGTAAAGTTTATTATTGTTTTGGTATACAAATTTTTTTATCAATATTATAAACAATCTTTTGAAGACAATGTTCTCAAAAAGTCCTGGTATACATTTTTAAGCAATGCCGCTTATATCGAAAACACTAACGAATTATATAATATGTTGTTACTTTTCTTACAATTTACCAAATTTTCTGGCTTTACTTCTGTTTGTAGCAACAAAAATTTCCCTGGAGCCCATGATGTGTCTGCGTGTTCAATTTCTTTCATTGCTCTTTTGATGCACTTTTCGTCAGTAAAACGGTATGTTTTAACACATTCCTACCAATATAACATATTTCCCTGGAGCCAACTATGTGTTCAATATCTTTCATATATATATATATATATATATATATATATATATATATATATATATATATATATATATATATATATATATTTGGCAAGTAATGAGTAAATTTTAAGTGTAAAAAAGTTAGGGTTACGTTGTATGTATTAAAGATTTATATAATCCAATAAAGACTGGATGTGTTTAAGGAATTTTACATGCACTAATTGATCAGAGTCATCTCTCCAATAAGTTTTGAATGTTATTACTTTTTTGCAAAAACGTAATAGACAGCGAGTATAGCGAAAATAGCACTGTAAATAGAAAGCGCTTTACATTGTTCATGAAGTTTTTAATTGAAATGTATCGGTTCATTTATTACGGTTTCGTTTATAATGTATATTTGGTTAGTCACAAATCGAGTTTTAGTACTTACAATTTTACCGTTAGAAAGTTGTTAACCTTTTTCTATTTTTAAAGCGAAATTGTTTTCAGTTCTGTTCATGTAATCTGATAAAATTAAATTTTTAACAGAAACTTGGGTTTCAAGCTAGAAGTAACCCTATAACATTTCTAGCTAAAAAGTATTGAAGGCAGAATAACTATAATGACAAGCTAAGGAGAAAAGGAGAAGTATCTTAACAAAGGTTATTACCTGAAATACTCCTTTCGCCCATATTGCAAATGACGTTTCCTGACCATTCAGCTCATCTCCTTCTCCAATCGAATAAAGGCTTTTTGCTCCAATAATCCGCAAAGATATATCCAGGAAGTGTGCGAAACCACAAAAACAAGGATAAGCTCGAGAACCAAGTCCAAATACGGAATATCTAACATTGTTCAAACTTACATTTTCAGTCTTTTCATTCTCGTCTTCTATCATTTTACCTAAACTGAATATCGACGGCCAACTTTCTTCCGTTGAAACAGAGCTTTATCCAACATAAAAATTTACAATAAATAGTGCATTTAACTACAACGCAATCATTGAAAATGTTCGTGCAAAATGAAAACAAACCAAGAAAACCCCTTTCTAATAACAGGTCAAAAGTGGAAGATTTTTTCATTTACACACACACACACACACATACTGAAAGCATCGAGGTGGATGTACATATGCAAGAAAACGTCAGGGACTTTTGTTGTATTATGAGCATAAATTTTCGATTTCTGGGTGCAGTATTGATTTAGAACCCGCTTTGAAAGATGTAATGTGACTTTTTTTGACATCACAGGCATAAGCGTATTTTTCTCAAATGTCAAAATTTGAAATCTTTTTTTTATTTGAATACACTAGGAAATAATTCTTATGACTTATAAAACCAATTGCACTTTTTGGTTATAAATATATTAATTGCTCATAAAATTAGTTCGTACTTATAGGGGTGGCAAACACTAAGCCTTTCTAATAAAAAAAATTATAAATGACTGTTGATTGTTGCTACGTCGGGCAGTTGAAAAAAAGTTATTCTTTTTTTCGAAGAATTGAAACATATTTCACAGAGAGAGAGAGAGAGAGAGAGAGAGAGAGAGAGAGAGAGAGAGAGAGAGGGGAGATGTTTGTGATTCGGGCATTTGAAAAAAAGGTATTCTTTTATGCGAAGAACTTTTACATATTTCATAGAGAGAGAAGGGCACACAGAGAGAAAGAGAGAGAGAGAGAGAGAGAGAGAGTGGGGCACAGAGAGAGAATACCGTCTTTTCCTTTCTGTAACCATTCTGACTTCTTTTGCGAATTCCTGTTGAATAAAACAGAATAAAAGTGAAAAAAATTAAAAATAATAGAATATTTTAAATAACTGATGGAATTATAAGGATTTTAATTATTTCAATAGATCCATATTTAAGGTCAGCAAATTAAGTCATTTGACAAACGATACATGTATATGTGCTTTTTCAGGGTACAAATTTTATTGGAATTAGCAAAATTGAAAATAACCATAATTTACACAATTTTATCCAATTGTATTTTAACGTAATAAAAGATAAAAATTGTTTTTTTAATACTTAAGTTGCGGGAAAAAACTTCAAAAGAAATAAAAACATATATTCTATTGAATAAAGTACCACTGCGGTAGCTCGGTTAGTAGAGTGCTCGCTCCGTAAGTGGGAAGTCGTGGGTTCGAACCCCGTCCGGGTGATCCAAGACATGAAATTGAGTATTGGCTGTTCTTTCGCCAAGCACTCGGCATTACGAAATAAAAGTAACGGTTCTTTTGAATGGGAACTTAAAATAAACGAGGTCCCGTGTCACAGTAGGGCTGGCACGATAACGAACCCTGTTGTATAATGCCATCAGCGCAACGCACAGGCAAAATTTCAGCACTTTCGCCTATAGCTGGCGATGTCTCGATATAATGAAATATTCTTGATTGGGACGTTAAACACCATTACCCAACTCAATTCCCTTTTGAATAAAGGTGATGTTTTCGTTTAAAGTTTTATATATATGATGCTACTGACAGTAAATAATAATTACTTGAAGGATAAAAAGGAATAAAAATAACACTCACTATCGCACAATCTGGAGGATCGCCATCACCAAAAGTACTTGTCACTATTAACACAAATCCGTCATTTTTCATATCTTTAAGACTGTATTCATTCATACATTTAACCTTTATGAAGAAAGGACTTGTATATAAATAACAAACACAAATACCAGTTAAATTTTGATGTGCCAGATGTGCCGGTTCGGAATTTCATTCCTCATCAGTGACACTATATTATATATAACACAAATACCTGTTTAATTTTATAATTATATAATTGATAATATACAATCGAAACAAGTTTTCTTTTAATTTTTAATTGATAAAAGGAACAGATGTATTTTGAACTAATTAAACGCCCTTTCCACGCAACATTTCATTTCAAAAACTAAAAAAGGCGTATGGATACCTTTAAATGATTGAATGATTTGTACACTACACACAAAGTGTTTTAAACAAACCACCATACCCGCTGTACGTCATTTTCGAGATACTTTATATGAAAAAATAAAAATTCAACACTCATGTTTATTGTCTTGAAAGTATAAACATTGGACTTTGATTGCAAATGTAACTTATTAATTTACTGCCAAGGCCCAAGCTCTTAATATTTTTTTTTCATTTTGTGGTTTTAAAAATATAACTATTGGTCTTCATTTTTTTTTTTTTTTTTTTTTTTTTTTTTTTTTTTTTTTTTTTTTTTGTCGTAAGCGGACTTAAAAAAAACAAGATTACAGCAAATTACCCAGTAATGGTGTTTAAAGTCCCAGCCCCAGTTGCACAATCATCCACTCAGCTGAGTGTAAACTAAACTCAAATTTGGAAATATTTCAATGTCAATTTTTAAGATATTACACAGTTCCATTGAATATCCAAGGTTTTATTTAAATTAGTTGATATAGATTTTTTTTAACAAACCCAAATATTGGCTCATAAAACTTCATTTTTTTTAAATATCGATGAGAGAGATAAATGGGAATATGGGAAACTGGAGCCCGGTCAAAATTCACTATTTGTATGTAGGCAGTCAGTTCTGATATGGTTGAGAAAATCAGAGTGTCAGGAGAAAACCACTAATCTTCGGAAGCGAACTGACAAATAACTTTTGGTGAATTTACCGTTTTTATTTTCTGTCACTTTATTACCAATTTTATATTAAAAAGTCTCATACTTACTTGGACATTAAAGGTAGTTTTAAACATCCGTTCTAAAATGTTTGCATATCGCAAAGCATTCCCTGTTACTGTAGCGTACAAAATAGTACAGTTGACTCGCTTTACTGACACCATTTTCATAAAAATAGCTACCGCCATTGCAAACCTGAAAAATATAAAAGCCAATCATTTTGCCTAAAGTTTTTTTTAAATGATCAATATAAAATGTCGTACTTGATTGCGCTTGAAATTTTATGAAAATTATGAAATAATGATTTTCATTTTGTGTGAAAAAGATATGTTTGTAGCAGTTAAGGACCACGGTACATTTTAACTCTGTAAATGGCTTTTTAGTTTCTCTAAATAAAGTGTTACAATCACTGAAATCCATTGGCAAATATTAATTGCTTATTGTTGAATATCACACAGCGATACTTTGACCCTAAAATTTGACAAATTTCTACTAAAGCTTAACTGGTATTTGTATTTTATATATCTTATATAAAACATAATACGTACCAACCTACTGACTTTAAGGATAGTTTTCTTTTCTCAAATAATTTCTTCAATTTATTGGATTTCCAACAATGGGAAGACCATGGATCGCCCTAGGTAAAAAAATCATTTCATTTAAATCATCAACTGTAGTTTTCATTTAATAATTAAACTATCAATGTAGATTTGTTTGACATGTTTTGTCGAATTTTTGACTGCTTACTTAAAACAAAATTTATCTCCCGTTTCAAAAATGGAATGCTGTTGATTTTACAATAAAAACTCTTAAACATATTGTTTTATGACAATGTATCAAAAATTAAAATAAATTTGTATGCAATCTAGTTATAGACTTTTGCATATTCAAATCAATTTGTTGCCATAGGGTAAAGCATCAAAAATAAAAAAGAATAGGACAACTCCCTCAAGGTTTGAAAAGAATGATGCAACCCCCAAAAGCCTTTTGTTTCCTTAATTTCTGATGAATTCACAAAAAACATTATTCCCATGCCAAGACCTTATTTACATAACGTAGGGTGTAACAAAATATTCGAAGTAAAATGTAATTTTTAAAGTTTCATTTGTTTTTCATGCGCTGTTAAGTTCTTCGTTGCATAGATGCTAGCAGGAATGTTAGTTAGAATACATTGGTACAAAACTATTTCTTAGACTTTAACTTTATTTCAGTACCGATGGTACATTTCGATTATTACAATGATGCAATTGCTAAAAGTGATTCCATAGTTAATGCCTTTAAACATTTTACTTACCCGCACGTTATCAAACGACGGTTTCAGTTGATACAAAAGCATTTCCTGGTGAAACACCTGAGTTGCTGAACCACTAATCGGAGGCACTATCCACACCCAATCCGCTGGACATCCACCTCGGAGTCGGTTTTCGTCTTCCATAAACTTCATGAAGGATTCAGAAGCTGAGTGATGGTCTATTATGGTAACACCCGCTTTCTGTTTAAAAATAATAAAAATAAAACAATTAATTAATTGTAAAGACAATTTAAAAGTTGTACCAAATAAAACAAGTTTAATTGGTTCTTTAGAACAAAATATTAATGTACCAGATTTATAATTAACCATAGAGCTTTAAAGCATTTATTTAATTAACCATAGCTACATTCTGTAATTGGATATTTACGATAAATGAAGAATTAATATTTTAAGAAGATACCATCCAGGTAAATGTGAAGTAAAATGTAATTTGCCAACAAGTTTGAACCGAAATGACTCAAATGCACTTTAGTTCTAACGTTCAATCACTTTTACTGCTTTTTTGTTATTGTTAATTTAAATCTCTGAGTGGCCCTTTCTTTCCTTCTTACTTGATATATTTTTTTTTTTTTTATTTTTATTTATTTTTTTTTTTTTTTTTTTTGAAAAGTGCCATTTCATCATCATAATAAAAAAATAATGTTTGCAAGCTTAAACCGTTATCCCCAAACAATTAAACAACATATTTATTCTAGTTCACAATTCAAGATTCCAATAAATCATTTTAATGACAGTTGACATCGTTTATTAATATAACAATACTGTATAAATACTCTGTCAATCGCATGTTTCATAGTTTAAAACTACTTAATGTCGAAAACTTTCTTTAGCTAGCGATAGCAAGAAATGATAAGCTTTTGATTTTTTTTCTGGATGAATTAGACTCATTTTCAAAAACATTACAAATTTGTCATTAAATATTGCGCTGTTTCAATTCCCAATAACGCATTTAAAACGTTGAAAAGCATTAAACACTGTATTTGTAGGAGTAATTTGTTGGCGTGTATTTTTTTGAATGGGGTTTTACGTACCTGTCAAAACCATTTCACTTTTATCGCGACGTCACTAGCTATAAGTGAAGGGCAGACATTATACCTTTACAGTGCTTTTCTGAAGGAAACACAAATCAATCGGTTTCTATTGTCAATACTTAGCGTATTTGCTTATATTTAAACAAAAAATGTCTCGATACTAATCATAAAGGTAGTTTCTTTATGGTATCAAGTGTCAATTCGACTTGACACCTGTCTTTTATACTTGCCTTTTAAACAAGGCAATAATTGAACAATCTACTGGCTTCCTACGCAGAAATTATAAATCTCAATATATGCTTTGTTAAAATCCTACCTGGAAACTATGTAGCACTGCAACATTGACTTCTAAAATGGCTTTATCTTTCCATAGTGTTGTAATACTCTTCGTATCCAGTTCCATTTTAATGGCTACAATCTGAATGATAAGTTAAATTGAAACTGTCTGACTATGTATCAATTACAGTTTCAAAGATTTTGTCTGTTGTCATTGACGTAAAGTCAATTCTAAAGTATCATTATTTCAAGCACTTGATATAAAAAGGAAAACAAAATATTAGAATATCTAAATAGTAAATAAATTACGTTTTTATTGATTGAAAAAATCCCATTAAACTGAATTGTTTTTGGCGCATCTCGTAAAGAAGAATTAAAAAAGAGACACAGATGATCTAACCTCAGTTAAATTATACCGCTGGGTGTCGCAAAGATCACGCGCTCCTATCTCTGTTGACATATACCAGCCACTGAATGGAGCTGCTGTAAAGATCAAACCACCACATTCCAATGTCATGCTAGAGACACTTGGTAGACCATACCACTTTAGTCCTAAATGTTCAAACCAAGGATATCTATAATGGAATTAAAAATCGGAATTTAAAAATGCAAATATGATATATGAGTAAAGTATTAAAAATCCATTATAATATATATATATTCCAAAAAAAACTTGGTTTTTAGCTAGAATCTGGAAAAAAAGATATTTCCACCTGAATTGGGGGTGCTGAAATAAAAGGTATCTGTTTCGTTCCTGTCCAAAAACTTCTATATAAATCAAATTTTAAAAGATCACAAAAGCAAAATTAAGACACAATAATAAAAAGTTAAGAAAAGTCTGCAAGACGTACAAAATGACCAAGTCAATTTTGCGATTTCCCGTTATATGAACAATGGCGTGATAAAATCACGTCAAAAATGGTTAGGTTTTATTTTGTTTTAAAAATATTATTTAAACTTGGATCGGTATCTTTGTTTATCACATAACCGACAACATTGTTAGTTCTTTGACACTTAAATTTTTGGGAACACTTACATATCGAAGATTTTAAAACAATATTTCGAGATTTTGAAATTATGACATCATACCTAGGATGTTTGAGTGATACTTCCAGAATAATGTCTTCAGGTAAATCGAATACTTCTGGGTCGTTTCCGTTAATCTGTAATACTAACGGCAATAAATCAAACATAGTTCCTTTCCCTTTCCAGCCCAACTTTTGACACACCTTTAAAAACATTAATATTGAAATGAATTAAACAACATTATATATGCAAACCAACATATAAAAAGTATTATACCGGCGGTAGATACATGAGTTTGTACAAAAAACATAAGCCAAACAGTTGGAAATTAATAAAATCCAAAGTTCCAATTCAAATCTAAATTAATCTAAATCAAGTTTAGGAAAGCTTTGCATGAGCGATAAACCTTAGTTTTAACATATTTAGAAGGCTTAAAGTTTTGCTTCATGGTATACATTTTATGTCAGCACAAAGTACTGACTACCAATTGGTACCCGCTCAGAGGTAGTTAATATATAAAACAAATACCTGTTAAATTTTGACGTGCCATATGTGCACATTTCGGAAAATCATTCCTCATCAGTGAAACTAGGTGCCAGAAAGTTTGTACATAAAAACATGAGTCAAAAAGTTAAAAGTTAAAATGATATGAATCATCAAGCTGAGAAATATTTATCAAACCTTAGTTGTAACATGTTTCAAAAACTAAGACGGCTGAAAATTTCCCACATGGTAGGCAGTATTCACTACTTTGTACAATTAAGCAAAATTTTCAGCCGTCTTAAATTTTGAAATTTATTTTAAAATAAGGTTTGTTTTCTTGTGAAGTGCAAACATTCCTTAGCTGGATTTGGATGTTTATAATTTCGGAACTTTAGATTTAATAATTTTAAAATGTTTGGCTTATGTTTTTATCTATTAAACTTTTCGATCTTAGTGCCACTGATGAAGAATGAATTTCCGAAATGTGCCCATCTGGCACATCAAAATTTAACTGGTATTTGTGTTATTTATGGTATACATTTTCTGTCTGCACACAATTGCTGAATAATGTGAAAAAAGAGTTATGGTATTATTCACTTATATACAGGCAGTAAATCATTAAAATATTGAAATAACAAAGGGGTATTTTCATTTTTTTTTTTTTTTTTTTTTTTTTGGAAAAAAATAAATAGAAGCTTCGCTTACGTCATTTCTATCAAACTTTTAAAAATATTGACCTACCTCAGTAAACTCTACACTGATCGGATCCCCTAAAATTGTTCCATCAGATTGCTGATAGCCAGCATACCGTATCAACTGTGAGTTCCAGATCCTAAAATCCTCATCTTTTCCAGTCATATGTGGAAATACAGTTATTCCTGATCTATTTTAATGATAAATATAACCATTTATTTTAAAGACGTTCTTAAAAATCAAAGAATTTTAAATGGTTTTTCAGTTGTAATCATGTGTAAATCTATAGTACAACCGTATTATGTAAAAATGTCTGTGTCTTTTTTCCCAATTTCTTTATGCAATATACATGTTCACTCAAATTTAGTATATAACGACTATTTAAATTCAATTATTGTATTATTAGCAATTAACATTTAATCTAATTATTGTTTCATAAAACAGATTCTCCGTTGCCCTGGTTTGCAGATCTTTTAATTTATTTTTGTTTTGATTTGATCTAGCTTTAATCAATAATCAATTTACAGGAAATTCCAATTTTTGCTACCACTTTTAATTCGGACATCTCAAGTACAAAAAGACTGGGGTGGAAGTGGAAATCCATTTATCACTTCATATATATATATATATATATATATATATATATATATATATATATATATATATATATATATATATATATATGATTATATACCTAATTTTTCCTTTATTTGTACAGTAACTTATATGTCTACAGATTGCATCAAACATGTCGGAACACGTCTTTGCATTCCTTGCGTCGAATACCTGTACAATGAGACGATATCAAAAACAGAAATGTTAAAATTCTGAGTTGGTACATAAAACGTAAACAGACCTAACGTGACCTTATTAAATATACATTGTTTTGCAAATTTATTAGGAATTAATTGTCTAGCAGCGGCCTAAACGATCAAATCGCCGCTTAATTCCTTAGGAGAAATTAAACTCAAAGCTGATCAGTATAGATAAAATTTGTCTGTTCGGTTGCTTGAACTAAACTTTTTTACTTGTGGTCGACCGCAGACTGAGATTGAAGGCTGACGCTTAAAACAACCGGCTATCGCTAACCAAAGTGTTAAATTCCGGCGGAAAATACTGTTCTAGTTATTAATAGCAGAATCTATGTTTTCATTAAGTGTGAGATCCACAATAGCTAAGAATCTTTGCTTATATTAACTTCGAAATCTTTGAACAAACGATTTTAATATGCATAAAATATATTGTCCAGAACAAATTTGTGAAAAAGTTTCATCGCAAAATGGATATTGTTTACGAAAACAAATTGTAATACCTGTAAATTATTCCATTGTATTCGACCGATACATCTCGGGGCGTTTCTCCAAGCTAATTTGCACCCAAAACATAATTCTTCATATTTCAGTTGGTAGGTTCCCGTCGAATCTATAGATTTTGAAATCTCATTCCATCGTTGATAATGCTCATGACTGTTGAGTCTATATTTAAAAAAAAATTACATAAAATGTCATGAATCAAACTGCCTGTACTAGTGGGTAATAGTCCATCGGGAAGACGTTGAGTTTTGGTTGGCAAAATATCGAATATATTTTAACTCCGATAATTCTATGTTTTAAATTATCTCTATTAACATTTGCAAAAAAGACCATTATCTAGGTTCATTTTAGATAAAGGAACATAAACATTCTAATTTTAAGTCTTTAACATCGAAAACATGTTTATATATTTTTAAAGATCTTTTTTTTTTAATTTCACAATATTTCCACGAATTCACTTAGATCGGAAAAAGCTTACTATGATGGAAATTAATTTGTTTTCGGTGTGAAGTATTTTAGTTACTATCGATAATTGAATCACAAGCGCATTTACTCACAACAAGTTATATTTTAGGGTTGTGCAATTATTTTTAACATTTATATCGTTCTTTTGCAATTGATATAAGCTGCATCATACTAGTAAATATTTGAAAAATTCCAACTTCGACGGCTTTTGAGGACGCTTTCTTTAAGGTTTAAAACATGAACATACGTACTTTTCCACAGAAGTAAAGTAAGAGTCTATAAAATCTTTAGCTTCTTTAATCAAAATTATCCTAGTCTTCAGTAGACCATACTCTTTTGTAAACCCATTCACGATGGATCCCTTACACAATGACCCTGAACAAGGTACGCCCTGAAAAATAGACTATGACAGCTGATAGAAATTTACACAATAATGGATGACTTAACATCCAGAAAAATCGTTATAAAGACATCGGTGGGATATACCGACATAAGATCAATTTACTCCTGTCTGATCGAGTTATTTACGAGTTATGAATTTTGATGATATTTATTTGAGCTTCTGTTATTTACTAGTTATGGACTTTTTTACGGGAAAGAATTCCATACCAACTCATTTGCAAAATTAAAAACAAGATGTTTTAACAATAATTGTGAAAATGTTTTGTCTAAATGCAATTTTCTTAAACTGACTGTCGACGTTCTCGTGTAAAACGATATTACGTAATTACTTAGTTTGTTTTTTATTCGAATCAATCAAAACTTGCTGGAATGAAACCTGTATGCTTAAATCCAGTTTCTGACAATGTTTTATCAGATTCACAAGTGTTTTGTTATTTTTTTAACTAAACAAATTGCGCAAAGATCATATCATGCTTTACTTATTAATTTAACTATTTTTTGAAAAAATTAAAATTAAAAACCAAAATTTATAATAAGCTACTTATAAACAAAAATTCGAAATTGCAAATAATTTCAAATGCGTTTTTACAAATAAATAAATGCATAAATCACAATCTTTCATTTTTACGCTAAGTTTGAAGGTTACTTGTTCTGATGAAAATTGTTAGTAAAGTTGAAATTCATATATTCTAAGTTGAACTTATCAATATTAAGATATTGCATTTGTCCATTTTCCACTTATCGCCAAACCCCTTTACAACACCGAAATTTCACCTAACTCATCGTGGCAACGACTCCATGTTTACCGTTATGAATATAAATAAAAAAGGAACATATAATAGAGAAAATGTAAACAGATTTTTAAGTCAAATAATTGATGAAAATGCGTAAAGCGAAAATGGTTTATAATATACTCACTATAATAGTAAATACATGAAATAATACGAAAATGGGTTCTTGGAAGATCTAAAAAGGCTGTCGAACTTGAAAGTCATATTCGGTAAAAAGGGTTGAAATTTTAATGTTAATAAAAAGGAAGGAGTAAATATACAATGCGTTTTTTTAAATTAAAAATGCGATGTTTATCTTGTCAATCGACATACAGCAGAAACCAGATACTCCATATTTTGCAATTTTAAAAGTATCTTAAATCGATGCAACAGATTTTACATATCTTAATTTTTGTTAACAATTACTCATACTGAAAAAATTAAATGTTGTTGAAACTACGACTTTAAACCACATAAGCTTGATGTTCTTGCTTGTACATAAAACTCTAAAAACAAAAACTCGTAAATTTTTTTTGTAAAAAGAATAAATCGAAACTTCGTAGCTTTTGTTATTTTGAACGGCTACAGTCACTATATACGTAATCTGAAATATTTTAAAAACGTCAACTGTAAAGTTATTTCTGAGTTCGTCAGTACATTTTGATGAAGCAATTGTCTCAGTAAATCAACACTTCCAAATGCTCATTAAACCGTTATATGCATTCACGAACATTCAGAACAAAACATATCTCAAACAATCTATTAAATGGGTTTTAAAAGTTATCTTTAAATTCATTTGAGTAGCTAAATGATTTTAACTTGTAAAATGAAAACTAACAGCCATTAAGCAAAACATATAACATTGTTAACAAGCTGTTAGGAAAACAAATATTTGATATTAAACTTGTTGCACGTCTCAAGAACTTAAGTACTAAATATTATAAAATTGAAAATGCCTTTAGGAACCTAAAACGAGCAATAAAAACTTCAAGTACAGTGAGTACTCTCCAGTTTCTGATCACTGCTTTTGTTTTCTATTTTAAGCTAAAAGGTTTCTTCTAGTCATTTTAAAATTTTAACTTTCTTTTCTAAACAGATTTCTGCATTAAATATGGTTTTGTGGTTTTTATAAGTATTAATAAAATTCTTTAAAACAATGAATAAGGATACCACTGATTAGAAAAAGACATTCCTTTTTCGAAAAGTCAATGGTACCTTTTTAGAATAATAGATTTCAAATCCAATTTATGACATTGCTTTGTATTTAAAATGAATTAAAAAGGGTTATCTTAAATAAACTGTCTCACATAATTTGAATTTTCGGTGAGCGTTAGGTTTGGTTTAAATAACAAAAGAAAGCCACCTAACAAGATATGAACCATTACAGGGTCTAGGCCAGGCGTTAATCAATGATATGTAACAAGATATCGATCAATTAATTGTGGTATTTGTAACAGAATTTGCTAATTGTACAGGTGTTGAAAGTAACAAAGCAATTAAATAAATTAATGTGAGTTACAGATCGAAAAAGAGGAGAGTGGTTGGTCCTTGGAGTTTAATATTTTTATATTAATATTTGACTTCAATCTTATAAGGAGTTCCTTGCGTCACATTTCACGTGAATAAAACCTTCTCCTGTAATCGTATTCTACATCATTCTTGTGGTGATTTGTTTGACAGAACTCCTATCGCATAAATATATATAATAACGGCATTTCTGTTTTGAAAGCAAACATGATGGACGTTTTTCGGATGAAACAGACTTGGATTACACACCTGTAGATATTTATAAAGAAGCAGATATCAATTTTTTTTATAATGTTCATTCAATATTTACTAGTCAGAAGTCTTAAAAAATGACAAAAAAGTTTACATTCAGTACGGTAAGATACATCTCTCTCTCTCTCTCTCTCTCTCTCTCTCTCTCTCTCTCTCTCTCCTTACTTAGCTCGTTTGTAAAACATTTGTTTCGTAAGTGTTAGTTCATGGTTCAAGTTTTTAAATACTGAAATGAGTGTTCATGAAAGAATTGGTTGGAGCTACAGTTGTTGACGTTTTATTTAACTACTGGAAAGGAATTCTTTGGATTAGCTTCAGACATGGTAATATTGGGTTTTTATTTACAATAAATTTATTTGATTTTTTCAAGCAAAGATATTTAGGGTTTAAAGTTATAATATAAATATTATCACATGTCTTTCAAGTTATATACCAAAACTCTCCCGTGATATGGTAGCATTTTGAACTTCTCATTTGCCATTTAGTTTGCCATATACAATCGAAGAAACAACGTTATTGTACAGATTAAACAACAATTGGCCAACGTAGACGGTGTACATATTTTCAAGAGGTATAAAATATTTTGAAAAAGATTGAAAAACTGAAACGATTTTACAGATTGTACAATGTAATTGGGAGGACGAATGAAGTCGAAATATCACCAAACCTATGACTTCACCGTTCGTTATACAGATAATAAGGATTATAAGCCGGTTACTTTGAATTAAATTTAATTGAAATACCAGATTTGCAAACAATCTAATTTGAAATGGTTTCACAGACGTAAAATTCAAATATGATCCATAGCAATCATTTCGCTAATTTTTTTATGAAGGAACCTTTCTTAACTTTTAGTTACTTACGTACTTTCTGCTTTAAAAATCTTCGATTATCTAGCGTGAAAACGGACAAAAATACATAAAAAGGGAACAAACAATCATGTTTATGTAGAAATAAACTCATCACTCCTGTCGTAAACTTATCACTACCCCAAATAATTTAACAACAATGAAGATTTATGGGAAAAGGGGTACTTTTTTACAGATCGAAAAATCTTGTTTTCATATCCGTTCTAACACATTTAATCCTTTTTACGCAAAGTCTATAATTTTAATTAAAACTTTATTTTATATCAGAAAAAGTTCGGTATACTTTGAAACTTATTTACTAAGACCATTCGAATTCGTAAAAGTATGTTATCATTACTGAAATTTTTTTTAAAATAAAGGGCTTTATTGCGGAACCGTATACCCAAACTTATATTGCAGGGATTGGTTAGTAACTATAAGAAAGGGAAAGAACAAACGTTCGAGAATTTTCTAATATATTTTAAAGTTTAAAATTGAAACTTGGATGAAATATGTTTCTACTCAAACTGATCTCAATTTTGTGTGTGTGCATTTCCGGAACTCGTGCACATACAAATAAGTAAATACATACGGGTTATATATTTCAGCTTTAACAGATGGTAACAAGTAAGGTTTGCAAAGAAGAATTTAATTCAGATGTAAAAAGTCATTTATATTAATAACTGTCTTTAAAAATGATTACATGCCATAATAATTTATGGTTATTTTTGGAAGTGTACCAAAATCGGAACAAGTAAATGATATTCAAGATTAACTATTTTAGCTATAACGGTAAAGATTAAATCTACCGTATGCTATTTAATAAAACGAGAATGCTATATTGATTTTAATGAATCGAACATGACATATTTTATCTTCATTTTATCTATGGATTTATGTCTCCAACCAAGCAGATTTTTGACTCGGTTATTGGACATGTTAAAGTCATTTTTTGTCAAAAATGTGTAGTTTTCATATTTTTAAACGATTGTTGCAAGAAATTCGATGACCGCTAACAAGAGTACAAGAGATTTTTAAAAAGATCAATTTTGATACAGCTTTTTAACATAGAAAACCTGATATGTGTCCATAAAAGCACTGGTTATCAACATGACTCAAGGTTAAAAATACTTTTGACATCATTTATATATAAAACACAAACATAATAATCCTTGTCCTAATCACAATCCCAAAAACAAAGTAAAAACTTTGAAAGCTGACAAATTTTATAATACACTTAAACTTCTATGAAGGACGTGAGGCCGGGTGCTCCGGAAGGGTCGGCACCTCCTGTTTAGCTAGCTACACCCGTCATGCATGTGCAAGTCAACATTGAGAATCATTGGGAATGAAAGGAATATATATGTGTGTGTGTGTGTGTGTGTGTGTGTGTGTGTGTGTAAAGAGAGAGAGTATGAATATGTTATAAAGAAAAACAGAGTAGCATGCGCATATTAAAAAGTGGCAAAAAATTAAATGATGTATGATTTAGCCAGATTGTCATTTTTTAATTTAAAAAAAAATTATCTATGTTAGTGTGGGGATTTCTTATGATTTCATATATTAGCGAAGTTGTGATGTGTAACAGGTTAATAAACTAAATTACTTCTGCACTTTCTTTTTACTTAATAGGTGTGAATCATTTTTGGGACTTTTCAACTTATTTTAAAATAATACGGAAATAATCATACTTAATCAAATACACTGTTTGAAAAAAAATCATAATTCCGTCATATTCATTTTTTGTACATTTTCTCCCAATTTATTTAAATTTAGCAAGATTAATGGGTTTTCATGAAAACACAGAAATCATAAAAACATCATAAAAACGAATTTTGTCGACAAACGTTTATATTTATTGTCTATTTTTATGTTATTTTGTATGCTTATTTAATTTTTTGTGACCTTAAATAAAATATATAATATTAAAAGAAGGAAAAGAGTTTATTTAATTTTTATGCACTAAATTTATCATATTTTATGTAATAGAGAAAAGCCGTAGGGCCTCTATCAATTATTTTTTCACAGAATTTGAAAGTTTGAGACCTTTCTGTCACAACATAATGGATAGTTCTATGTAATTCTATTTTATGTTAAATGAAGTGTATTCAGTCATGCGCATGAACACAAAATGGATGCTTTTTGTGGCTTGTTTATGCTAAGCTATCATGTGTTTTCATTTGTTAAGATGTCACCGGATAGGGAAGACATATTTCTGACTCGGCCAAAATACCCTATTAAACAAAGATATGGAAAAAAATCAGTAAATGTTAGTTATATTTTACACTGTGGATCTCTTAATATGATGAGGAATAAATTTCTGAAATGTGCACATCAGGCACATCAAAATTTAACTGGTATTTGTTTTATATATCTAATATCTGCTTTCAGTCTGCCAGTGGAAAGATAAACCAAATGTTTCTGAAAAGGTGACAGGAGACCAGTCTCTGTTAATTCCGGAATCATATTTTTTAAAATTGTTTATTTTTGAATGAAAAATGGAATTTGTACATTTCTTTGCTGGTTATTAATTATTGTTGTTTTTTTTCCTTTTTAGAATTTAATGAGTTCAGACTATTATGGTATGTTTCTGTTCATATTAAACACTCTGCCTGAGACTGTTCATTAAGCTGATATATCAGTAAATTCTAGCTGTCCATTTAATTTAATGTATAAAAACTTTGACGTATTGGACACTTAACGGTAACAAATAGCGATTAAGCTAGTTACTGCACAAAAAAGACAAATGATGACGCTATGGCAATGTTTTAACTTCATTTAATCTTAACAGTCTTAATACTATTAAAACTCCAACCAAGCAGAATCTGACCTAATTACCTAACACGTCAAGTCAGGTTTGATGTTTTTATACAATGTAAACCCTGATATGTCTGTCATTAACTACGTATCTTAAAAAAAGTTATTTTATGATGCATAACATAACTAGATAACTATATATGATATTTTTCCAAAATGCCATTTAAAAATCACAGTAACATACACACATTAAAGCAAATCATAAATGAAATAGATTAAAGAAAAATAGCCATGTTTTCCTTTTTAAACTTAATATTTAATGAATAATTGCATAAACCGCGAAGAGGTTTCTGCATACGCGTGCGCCAAAAAAATTCGGTCTATGGCCCCATAGACAAAAAAAAAACAATTATTCCTAATAATTAAATTAAATTATAATTAAATTAAAAAATAAATACAATATTTATAACATTAACCCTATCTTTTCACACGACTTCACACATAAAAAAGTACAGAACTGCGCATTAATCTCAATGTAATGCAGCTGAATGCCCATAACTACCACCGGTACCTTTGCACGCTACTTTCACCGTCATTTCTAAATCGTTCGGTGTACATGTTTGTAGTACGTACATGTATCACTGGCATAAATTTAAATTAATTTCAAACGGAGCTTACAAGTATGCAAACACATCGGAGAGGTACAACTCGCACTTATTGCACGCGACTGCAATGACGTTTGACATATGACAAATGCGGTCAAAATAAATGACGATGGTTTTTAAAGGGAGGGGCAAGATATGTTTAGACAAAAATGAGGTATCCGAGTTCGAAGCGGAAATGTTAACCCGTACAAAAATATCATTCAATAACACATTGTTACCACCATCAACAATAAATCAACTTACAGAAGCCAAAAATAAAGTGGTTACAGCTGGTGGCCAACCATTTGTGTTCCTGTACTTGAGTTGGGGGCATTTCTCTGTCATCAGCGTAACATATCCACAAATGATATGATGCAACTTCAGATTCACAAAACTCAAATTTGCTGTTGTCATCACGATCATCTTTATGACTGCAGATCATAAGACTAATTTTACATATTGAACAACTTTCACGTTTTTGATAAGGAAACAATTTACACCGTTTACGTCAAGTTAGAAAAATATGGCGGCAGACGGAATGTTTGACCTAGTTGTCAGGAAACCGACGTGATCGGTTTCTAAAGGGTAATGACGTATGACAAATGCGGTCAACAAATTTCGTCTAAACGTAAATATGTAACACAAATACCAGTTAGACTTTCATGTGCCAGATGTGCACATTTAACATTTACAATGCTGGACTGTTTAAAAACTCAATTATTTATAAATGTATGGATTACCTAAAACATTGTATTTGGCAGACAGAAAAGGCAGATTAGGAAATTTAGTAAACTGTAAATGTATAATAGTGTCCTGACGAAATCACTTAACCTTGACCAAAATCCAAATTCTAAGTCATCTGAAGATGTTCATTTATCATAACGCACTTCATTTTTGATATGATACATAATGTTGCATTACATATATTTAGTTTGAAAACATTAATTTAATTGAATCGAATTAAATTTGATCAATTTTTTTTTTAGAATACAGCTATGGTAAAAGTGTAAAATCGATGTGAAGTGTGTACAGAAAATTAAAAAAAAAAAGAAAGAAATTTGTGTGTATTTTTAAGTTTTCACTTTTATCATTTATTTCTTCATTACTTTTTTCTATTGTTTTTAATATGTTAATTTGTTTATACATTTATCTAGGCCAACTTATGTATTATTTTTTATGTTTTCTTTCATATCAATTAATTTATTGTTATTGCATGTATATCAAGGTTGTCGTGTTTAGTTTTAAACCCCATATGTAGATCAAACTTGTTTGCTTTATAGGGAAAAAAGTCAATGTCTCAACTTCCGAAATGTGCACATCTGGCACATCTAAATTCAACTGGTATTTGTGTTATATACTTGCATCCAAGACAAAATATTTTTACTCGCTTTTGGTGTCAGTTTAAAGATGGTGCAAGAAGAAACTGAAATGCACGAAGAAAATCAACAAATTTAGGGCAAGTGAATAGAAAACTTTTCATCTGCTTTCAGCGAAATTCGAGTCCAGGCGATGGAAGACCATAAAACCTTGATTTCGATGACTTAGGCACTAGCACGAACATAGAAAAAGATAAAAACGGTTGTATATTGAATAAGAATGAAGATACATTTATATGTACATATTTAACAAAAATACCTGTAAAATTTTGATGTGCCATATTTGTACTATGCATTTTAAGACGTGAGATTAGCGACACATTTGTTAAACAATTTTATTTCTTACCTCATTAATTACTTACCTACGTAGATGTTTAAAGGATTTTTCAAATATTGTTATTTACATAATGAATAATTTTTTTTAAAAGTTTCAACATAATTGGGCAAAAACAAGATTAAGAGTTTTAATAAAGGGTTAAGATAAAATTTAAATGCTTTTACTTAAATACGGTTCTGGAACAAAACCTATTTAATGTTTAAATTGTAAAAATAAAATAAAAATTAAAATAAACATGAATGACAAATCAGTATTCCTTTTAAATTCGTTTTATTGTTTTTTTAATTTTAATGTGTATTTGTGTTATTTAAAACGTAAACATTTAAAAACAGGTAAAAATATTATTTCAATAAGATTAATTTCTTAAGATGTGTAAAAATTATTCAATTTTTTTTCGCTTTTTTATTAAATCAAATTTTAAATATATTATAACCTAAACGTAATTTTTGGTTTGTGCATCCTGCATTTAAATGAGGTTGTTTAAAGTAATCTTAAAGCGAATTAAATAAAGCATATACGACTTCATACTTACCTCGCTTGAATGATTGTGTTGGATATTAGAAAAGTATGTCTTGTTCGTATGATTTGTCAATTTCACGTGCATTTGTTTTCTATCCGATAAGGTAATATTTAATGCTGGTGTATGTCCTAAATCCAAATTTCTCGGAGTTTTTGACGTTTCTGATTTTTCTTGTGTAATGATGGTATTTGTTAAGGTATATTTTGGTGTCTTTTCACAACTTTTTAAGATGACATTTTTCTTCTCTGTAATGTTTAAATTCGTTTCACCATTATTAATTTTCTTTCTGACACGAACGGGTTTAAAGACAGAACTTCCCATTTTCACAATTGAATTATATCTTATTTTTAAAAACTAAAACTTAAAAGCCATTTACATTGTCGTTTATTTCAGTTTTACATCACATTCGTTCCTTTTTCGGTTCCTAATGTTACATGAACGATTTTATTGGGTCTGTTTTTCTTTTTATAAACATTACTAATTACCACGCCCATTTTTCTTATATTATTGGATAATCAGAGGTGGGTTTAAACTTATGTTCCACAGCCTTATTGAACGATTTTTCGCATGCAGGGTCAAAGGGCAAAGTAAGCTCAAAGAATCCGATGAGGCGAAGCAATTGTTTAGTAATACTAACTAATAATATATAGGGCATGTAAATTTCACAACGTATTACATAATATTATTCAACATGCCTAAGAAGTTAACTTTCTTCAGATTATAATCTGGCAAAATATGAATAAGATATTTCTCAGCTGTGTCAGTTAAATTGATCGTGGCATCACAGTAGTGTAATGTGATGGAAAATAGTTTGTAAAACCGAGCAAAGATAACGAATAATGACACGTTACACATAAATGTGAAATACCATGCAACATTTCAGAAACAATGCTAGACTTTTTTAGACCCAATAAGGATAAACATAGGGTTATCATGTATTATCAGTCTGTCAATTGTGTCTAACGAGATTACCTGTAGTGCTTAAACAGATTACTAGTATATATCGTGTTGTATAACTTAAATCATGTAGTATCAATATGAGTGTAGCAAAAATATTTATAGTTACACATAAAACGTAACAGCGTTTAGTGTAAATAATTCAGATTATCAAATTTTCAATATGACACTGACACATAACATCAAAAATACAGTGTTCTAATACAAACGGTGGACTAAGTCAAGTTAACCTATCACCTTGGCGGAATGACAAACAGTTGACGGACATCTTAGCGATAGCTCCCTCACTCGACAATTAATACTAGTCTAACTATCAGTTATGCGACCGAATACCAGAAGATCATCAACAGAATTAATTCTGCGCTTATTATTTGCCAAATCCGTAACGAAGACTTTACTGTCCCATGACCAAGCCTTTGTGCGCCGTTTTTGTTTCACTTACGACCTAGCAATACTATAAAGTTAAGACCTCTTTTTCGTTAGGTCTTCATTCCCGTAAATGGATCGAAGAACACTGCCCCTGCACTGGGGCTTATTCCAGTATTTGTGCGCTTTCATCAAGGAATATTTTGGGTCGATGACTGGTAAATTGAACAAGAATTTGTCGATTTGTTCCTCCTCTGGGAGGGCAACACGATAAGAATTATCGATGTCGCGTTGGTCGATATCGACATTTTTCACGTTTTGCAATATCAACTTGCAACATCACGGATTACAATGCTCCATTTGCACCTGAGTACATCCTAATAGTGTTATGATTTATGACTTATTAACCATGAGTATGTAGTTTGCTACACTGTAATTTTTGTTTATTTGAATATTACATTGTCGGTTTTTAATCATTCGTTGTAAAATTCACATTTTATGGGTCTTTGTGACCTACTGTGCACGTGTTTATATGTTAACAAATTCGCATTGACGGAGTTTTACTCCTTAATTTTTTTATTTTTTCATATATTCATTTTTTCTATTTTTAATTATCTTTTCCCCCTAACTATTTGTGTAAATATGTTCTTTGTTGTAATGCTCTTGTGTTGCTATGTCATTATCCTATATACATGTTCGTTGTCACGTGTTTATGTTTTTACACGTGGTATTGTTTACATGTATCGGTAATTCTAATTTGTCAGATGAACAAAACACTGAAATTTTTCTCAGAGTTCAAAAGTATATACTTGACAGTAAAAGATTTTGAGCATTTTAAATTCCATTAACTATGTAAATGATTTTTTTATTTATTATATCAACATAAGTTTTTTTTTCTGTTTTTTCCCTTCATAATTTCATATCTTAGTCATATATCACAGTATTCAAACATATCTTTTATGCCATAAATGTATTTACTTAATTAATCAGGAGACGGATTTATATAATGGTTTGTTAACCATTGTTTCCGAATCCTTTTCATCTCTTGTGATAATGTCATTTGTTATGTGTATTTGTTGTGAAACTTTGATGAAATGAATACTGTTTACACTAATTGATCGTGCAAATTTAAATAATATTTAACCCTCTCGCTATTATGAACTTTGTTATGACTGTTTAAAAAACAAAATAATGAAATAGTAATGAAGGCTACCATAAGTACAAGTAATTGATAATGGAATTTTAGGCTAACCGAGACCTATTTTCAAATCGGGGCTAAATGAGAAGACATAAGAGAAATGATATATAGATAAAAAAGATGGTCTGATTTTTCAGTTTTTTAAAAGAAAATAACCCTTTTGAGAAAATTATTTTGATTTGCTTCCCACTTGTAATTCAGATAAAATACCATTTTTGTCTCACAATACACAAATATTGCACTAGTCCTTATATAGTGATATAAGAAATACTGTAATATCACGTATTGGAAAAAAATTACGACAGTGTCACGTGACAAAGTGTGCAATATAAAAATTGGATTCGGGAGACCTCGGACGGGCAAAAAGTTGTAATTATCAATATATATTACACGCTAACACCTCGGAATGTATTGTTCAATTTCTATGTGAAACATATATTACTACATATAGTCCAAGATAAATGGTGATCTTTGTTCGTAGAAAATATAATACACAAAAAGTTCAAACACTGTCAGAGTTTAAATAAAAAGTTATGTATTCACTAGTGCTTTCATGTTTTCACAATCTTCGGGTGAATCAGTATTCAACTGAAGCTTGTGAAAACATGAAGGCACTAGTAAATACATAACATTTTATTTCAAATTTGACATTTTGTTAACTTTTTGTATATATATATATATATATATATATATATATATATATATATATATATATATATATATATATATATATATAAACAATACACTGATAATTTTCTTCAGTATCCACCCAAATAAGTTATTTGAATAATAAGTGATCTATTGGTATTTGCATGGATTGCTTTTGTAGTTTTGTCATACTTGTATTGTTTTGTTGTTGTTTTTTTTTGTACTTGGTTTTAATACTTTTATTATTTATTTATTTATTATCTATTTATTTATTTATTTATTGTAATTGGTTATCATACTTTCTTTTTATTTATTTTTCTTTTAATTTTTTATGTTTTCTCTTTTTTTTCTAATTGGTTGTCATAAGTTTCATTGTTTTTGTACTCGGTCATTATACTTGTATTATATGTCGAATATTTTTTCAGCAATATTTTTAACAAAAACTTGTAAAAAAACTCTGGAAGATTAGAACGTTATAACGGAACCTTT
The DNA here is from genome assembly GCA_029721355.1 of Tegillarca granosa. Classification (NCBI taxonomy): domain Eukaryota; kingdom Metazoa; phylum Mollusca; class Bivalvia; order Arcoida; family Arcidae; genus Tegillarca; species Tegillarca granosa. The sequence goes on along the minus strand of CM056606.1, from coordinate 3,454,097 downwards.
GTGAAATCTAAAAACCCCTTTTTTACCATCTGTCGTCTATTGATAGCATGAGACGAAATAAATAACACGGCAATGATCGGTAAACGAATGTGATAGTTGCAGTGTTCGGCATTGTTCGGGCTGAGAGTGTGATAATGAAAATATTAACACGTTTGTTGCTATGGATTAACTGTCGTCAGCAAGATGGGCGTGGTTTAAGCAATTGACAAGTCAGATTTCTAGTTTTTTTCACATAAAATATTATAAAAGCGGTTTAAACATTTTGTAGGAAGTGTTAAGCTTAAGTGCTTCGGAGTAATTGTAATAAGCGGTGCTTGCTGAAGTCAGTTTCCCTTAAATATTTACTGCAGTGAAGTACAAAGATTACAATATCTCTTAAGTATTATTTTCACTTATTTTCCAAATTTGAAGCAGCATATAACTTTATTAACAAAAATACCTGTTAAATGTTTATATGCCATATGTTCACATTTCGGAAAATCATTCCTCATCAGTGACACTAGGGGCCGAAAAGTTTGATAGATAAAAAACATAAGCCAAACAGTTGAAAATTAATGAATTGAAAAGTTCCAAATCCAGCTAAGGAATGCTTTGCATGAAGGGAACACATCACAATCTTAATTTTAAATAAATTTGAACAATTAAGATGGCTGGAAATTTTGCTAAATTGTACATTTTCTGACAGCACAAAGTACTGCCTACAAAGTTATGGATATCCTTGGGGAGTTATACTCCACCATAAACTAATGTGAATCAAAATATAACGTTCAAGTTTATATATTAAATTGATAAATCAATTATATGTATTATCACTTCGAATCTTTATTTATTTTTTATCATTATTTATTTATTTTTATTTTAATTTATTATTTTTTTTTTTGGATTGAAATACTGCAAAACAAACCTTGTAATTAATAAAGAATTCGCATTTATATAAAATGTTGATTCGATAAAATAACAACATCGAGGAATACCGCTTATGTTGCAAGAATTTTATTTAGATTGCTATTCAAAACACATTTTTTTAAATTCTTCATTTTAAATTAAGCGATGAAAGCGTTGCATTAGCTTATTTGGAAATTTTTAATAAAAACAGTTTCTTATCAGTTCTTTGTTCTGGTTATCTTTCCTGTAAATAAAAGCACATTTTTTATAAATTGTTGAGTTATTTGATTTTTAATTTATAATTTTTGTTTTGGATAAAACTGACTTTGGATAACAAGTACCTGTAAGTCAGCTTCAGTCATGTTTCTGTAATACAATGTGTACAGTATATATATTCAAACAGAAATACCAGTTTGATTTCGTTGTGCGATTGGTGCATATTTCAGAAATTTATTCCTCGTCAGTGACAATAGTGGCCGAAAAAGTTGATCTATAAATAAGATAATCTATAGATAGGAACATTATAAAATCTAAAGTTCCAAAATTGAATCAATCCGCGAAATTTGACTAACAACTTTTTACTAGTCAGCTCTTAACTGTGTTTGATACCAGAGTGGAGTAATGGTATTTTACGCTCCAGTCTAGATTCTTTAAATTATTTCGAGGCTGTCACTTCTTTGATGGCGGGGAAAACCGGAGTGCCCGGAGAAAATTACCGACCTTCGGCAAGCGAACTGAAAAACTTTTTCACACTAGGATCTGTTACGAGTAGAATTCGAACCGAGGCGGTGAAAGGCGCTGTGATCCGTAACCACGCGCTTTAGACCACTCGGCTACCGAGGCCCCTCAATGATACAAGAGTAAAACTGATGACCTGTATTTTTGACATTTTAAAAATGGATCACAAATTAATGTCTCTAGCATAGTTTGTAAAAATGTTATACGGTTTTATTTACACAAATAAATGTTCTCTACATTTTCTGATCTTGTTGACCGAGTTGTCTAAAACGCTAACTTGTTTGGAACAAAGCTCATCATATTAGTCTGGTTAGAATCCCATCTTAGGCAGACTCTAGTGTGAAAAAAATTACACTGTTTGCTTTCCGATGTCAATGTCTCTTATTTTTTCACCTTTCAAGTACTGGCGCCTCGATATAATGGACGCTTCTTGACTGGAATAAAACAACATTAGTCCATTACCATACCACTCTACTTTTCTCTGTACATACTGTAATGTACTCACCTTATAAAATGTCCATCTAATGGGTTTTTTCTCACTCCTGTAGGTTCATTTTGCGTCTGAGTCCAAGTTTGGTAAAACGTGGTCTAGCTCTGACCGACCTGGCTGGCCTCTGTATTAAAAAAGAACCCAATATAAATAAAAGTCAAATGAAAAACTTCAATTTTTAAGAAATAAATTGTAAGTTGTAACTGTAACAAGTGCATTGAGTCTTAACCCATAAAACACATACGAAACGTGCGTTATGAAAGAGTATGCACACTGTTTTTTATGTTATGACTCACTATCTTAGACTAAAAGTGAAAGATTGTGTTAATTTTTTTTTCTTGTTATTTGAATTAAGGTTGTTCCGCGAAGGAACTGAAAACAAGCAATTTTAGTTAATGAAATGGGTCGACACATAAGCCACGTCCTTCATGTTTAGCGCTGCTATGGTTGCCGAGTTTTTTAAGAGGAAACCCGAAAAACGATCGCGGTGTTTACGCTTATTTTGTATTGCAATATGATTTAACCGAATTTAGAAATTAAATTATTTCAATGTTAATCGACTTTAATAACATCAAGTTCTGTTACAACTAAGTTCTGAGAAAAAGTCAGATATATTTTTATATCAGATATCAGCTATGTGACATATATACATCTCCCATCTATTGGGGTGTCTTTTTTAATCTTTACAGATGTTAAATTTTTTGTTACAAATGCGATTCATCGAACCAACTTTCCGTAACTAAATGGTATTTTAATTTATTTCTTATTTATTTCATTTATTTTTTTAATTAATTTATTTTATTTTAATTCAATTTCTTTTTTGGAAAAAAATGGATATAAAGTTGATTTAACTGATATCTCATGAGATATCAATTATATGATATATCGGCACCTCCTGGCAATATATTCTGGTGTCGTTAACTCTCTTTCTATCAGATATTTATCTAACCAAATGCGTTGTTACAAAGCTTAGTGTTAAATGGTGTTTTAATATTCTCAGTCAAGATAATTTTCTACATATATCAATCTAAGTTTGGAGATGGCTGGGGAAAATTGAATTTCCTGGAGAAAACCGACGATCTTTGGCAAGCCAAATGACAGATTTTATCACGCTAATCTCGAACCTAGGTGGTTCGATCATTCGGACATCTCGGCCTGTTTAAAACCTAGGTGGTTCGATCATTCGGACATCTCGGCCTGTTTAAACTTAGAAGGCGTTAAAAATTTGATAGGAAAGGTTTTAAGAAATTTTGCAAAAAACAAAAAAAAACAAAAAAAAAAAAAAAAAACAAGAACTGCAAACCAATTTATATAATGGTTAAATTGATAAGTAACCGTTACATCTCGTTTGGTTGCCTATTTTTTCTTTATCTTGTCCATTAAATGGCAACGGAAGTCGCCACTTCTAGACCGTTTAATGAATAATAATAATAATTATTATTATTATAATAATGATTAACCACACGTTTTCTTGGACAAAGATGAAAGGTTTTTATAGATATGTTAACGATCAATACTCACCACATCACCAGAACCCCATGACCTAGTTTTTCTGTAAATCTGTAAAAATCGAAATTACAAATAAAGCTTTAAAGCTGTTTTATGTTTTCCTAGGAAAAATTAAAACAGTGCTGATCCAGTTAATGATGTTCCAAATTAACAATGTTACATTTGGTTCAACGATAAAAAGTCGGATAAATACAGAAACAACAGTAATTTACCAGCGAGATGTAGCATGTGGGATCTAATATTAGAACATGGTAACGTAATAAAAAACCGGGTAATTTAAACACTACAACTTACAAAATAATGAAATACGATAAATTAAACAGAACTTCATTAAATTTGTCATATGTGACTTAGTAAGGGATACAGAAACACCACTGCGAATACATTTAGATATTAATGACAGACAACTAATACAATTTGTCAGGTTTCACCTTCGATTCATTGGAATTCCCGTACATGCTTGCGCATGCTCCAAGCTTATAATAATCATCGTTAAACATTAACCAACCCGTTATTCAGTTTATTTACAGCTAATAGGAATGGAATTTTAGCAATTGATCTCACGGATCGTGATGAGAAGTTATCTTTTTAAAAATATATGTTTTTTTAGAAAACCAAAAAAAAAAAAAAAAAAAAAAGAAAAAGAAAAAAAAAATCAGACAATTAAAAAACTTAAAACAGTTTTAAGTTTAAGGAATGTTGATTCGTATGAGTTACTAACTCAAGTTACCTTTTACCTATTTTGGTTAATTCAAAGGATTACAACATGCAGGTTTTAAGATGATTAGTTTGTCAGGTATTTTTAGAATCTATGGTGCAAATTTAGTACATAATAAACAGCTATACTGGGCTATAATTGGACCGTGCGCGAAGGGTCACGTGATAACCACATGACGTCTTTGACTGTCGACAATGATATAAGGAACTTCAAATATATATGTTCAAAATAAATACTCACCACATCCCCAGAACCAAAAGACCTGATTTCTCTGTCAATCTGTAAAAAAATAAAACCTTAGTAATATATTATTGAGCAAAGCAGTAGCTTTAAAACTACTAAAAACGCTGGTAATATGATTTCGCTTGTAAACGTTTTAAAAGAGTCTTGTTACAAAAGTGGTTTAATAGTAATAAACTTTATTTTAAATAACCGAAACTTTTTAGGTAAATTAACTCACGAACTCGTAACAAACTATCTGTACTGAATTTATGATTGCGAGTATTGTACATAAATGAAAAATCACCACACAAGTTGGACCACCTAGAAACACTTTCCTAATTGGCACTTAAGTTGCAAACATTTATACGCGGCCGCGCGATCGTCAGTAAGTCGCTTTCATTTATTTACAACATTATTATGGTCACACAAGTCGCGTCCATTTCTAAACGCTGTTCGATCGGTAAAATAGTCGCGACATTTAAAGGACAAACGCTTGAGAACAACACAAGTCGCAAATACTTACAAACAGCGTTTATTCGACACACAAAATGCAACAATATAAATACAGACTTTTGAACGAAAATAAGTCGCGAACATTAATACACAGTCCTTTGATCGAGAAAATTTATAGACAGCCACTTGATCGCAACACAATAGCAATTATTTATACACGGTTGCTCGTTTGTTACACAATCTGCGAACATCATTACTCAACCGCTTGAGCGTTACACAAGACGCAAACATTTATATAAATCTGCGAAATTGATTCAAAGCCGCTGGGTCGTCTCACAAGTCGCGGTTATTTATTTAAAGTCGCTTCGTCGTCACAAAGGAAGCATTATTGATTTACAGCCGCTTGGTCGTCTCACAAGTCGCGAACATCTATAAGCTCCAACTTGATTGTCTTTTTAAGTGTGTATTAATGGTCCCGCAGTCGACGCATATGTTGCAATCATCAAAATTTATAAATAAGCCAACACATACAAATGCACATCTACATGCGAAAAAAAAGATACTCACCAGTATTTTTTCTCCCGAGAGTGCTTCAACTTTGGTTTCCATAACGAGTACAGACAATACCAGAACCACAACAAAACACACGTATTTGGAATTCATATTGAACGTCGCTAATGTCTAGAATATAATAGATCATCCATTACGGCCACATAGTTCAGTTATTCAAAGCTGATCTAGCTGGTAAGAGACGTTTTGTATCTTCTGTATTTCTACATTATTTAAACTACTGTTTTTATGTTTATATACCTATTGTGAATATTGAACAGAAACAATGTAAGTAAAAAATCTCTGTTCTCATAAACCACTGCGATAGCTCAGTTTATTAGAGTGTTCGTTGAGTGGAAGTTCGTTGGTTCGAACCCCTAAAGGGTCTGACCCAAGAATTGAAAGTGGGTAGTGACGGTTCTTTCACCAAGCACTCGGCATTACGAAAGGAAAGGCACGGTTCTTTCGGGTGGGAACTGAAAATAAACGAGGTCCCGTGTCACGGTGGGCGTGGCACGATAAAGAACCCTGCTGTATTGTGCACTTTAGCCTACAGCTGGCGACGTCTTGATCTAAATGAAATATTCTTGACTAGGGTGTTAATCACCATTAACCATCTCAACACAATTCTGTTTGGAATAAATGTTTTTCATTTTTACCACTTCAGGAATTTTCATCAACCATGTGTTTAAACAAAGTAAGTTTTGTACAACCTGCAGACCGTGGAATATGACACGTTTACATACATGTGTATCAAGAATTTTACATATATAATCATTTGCACAAATCTAGTATGTGCTATTTTCACATTTAAATAAAAAAAAATGCAAAACTTACCGTCTAGTCTTGTAAAAGATCAGATTCTTGACAATATTCACCTGAAAATGAAATTCATTTGATAATCCAAGCTTATATACAAAAACAAAGCCCATTCAATCCATTAATCTTGTCTATTTTAAGTTTTAATTAAAATTATTTACTTTCAAAATAGCCTCTAGATTATTATGTAAAGTATGTCTTATATTGATCAAGAAATAAGTAAAACACCTGTTTTCCTTATTTAATGATACATCATTATCTTTTAATTATCCTTGAGTTAAGGATAGTTATTATTTAGTTAGTTATTTTACGTAATTTCCGCAGCCTGTGTATCAAGTAATGAATATTATAATTGAGTTTATTTATTTTATTTTATTTATTTTTTATTTATTTATTTTATTTATTCATTTCATTTATTTATTTTCTTTTTAATTTTATTTTATGTTTTTATCTAATTATTCATTATTATTTTTATTTATTTATTTATTTATTAAGTCTATTTTCTGGCATCGGGAGAGCCAGTCGATATTCCATACTCCAAAAGTTTAGCGCCAGGCGAAGTATCTCTACCTTAAATTAAAATATTATTTATGATCCGACCGGGGTTTGAACACAAGACTTTGATGTACATTGACCACTGAGTGAGTAACTGGGTTAACCAAGTTATGGTTTAAAATTGCATTTGAATTTTTGCATCTAGTTTTTCCTTGACTACTTGTATTATCATTATTTTTTCAAATTAAAGGTGCGAAATTGGTGTTTGTATACTATGAATTTCCATTTCTATTATTTGGTTTTATTATTTGCAAAGCATTCTTAGCTGGATTTGGATTTATAAAATTTCGGAACTTTAGATTCATTAATTTTCAACTGTTTGGCTTATGTTTTTTATCTATCAAACTTTTCGATCTTAGTGTCACTGATGAGGAATGAATTTCCGGAATATGCACATCTGGCACATCAAAATTTAACTGGTATTTGTAATATACATCTTTGATAATTCTGCCGAAACTTAACTTCGACCTATTAACCTATACATTTCAAAAGTAATTAAAATAATTTTTTATTATATGAAAAACGATGTAGAATAATGCTAAATCAAACATTTTAAATGTAAAATTACTACACAATTATTAATTAGAAACATTTAAACATTTCCTTATTTCACCCAATTAAAGACCGTTTCCTTTATCATTTCTATTTTCATTGCAATGTTTATGTTAAACGTAATATTTCAATATCATATGTCAAGGACAACATGACATTTGCTTTTAACATCTGTTCAAATTGTTGCAAACAAAAGTAATTATATAACCATTTGTTAAGATGAGTAATTATGTTTTGTCCACAATCAAGAATTTGTTCATTTTTAGTCAAGGTAGTCAGTTTTTGAATAGCTAAGAATATAGGAGTGCCCGGAGAAAGACATATACCTTCAGCAAGCGAAATGAGAAACTTTATGACACTAGGATCTGCTCGAGTGAGATTCGAACCTAAGCGGTTACACATTGTGCACGCCCATTAGACTACTTGACCACCGAGGCCATCAAATCTCAATTACGAAAACGCAGCATGAAATGACGTTAGCTAAAAAATCCCAGACAAACAAACACAGATGTTTATCTGAAACTGTTGTTTACTTTGACAGTAAGTAAGAAATCATCGTTTTGTTTATTTTTTTATTTTATTATTTTTATTTTTATTATTATTATTATTATTATTATTATTATTTATTTGTTTTGTTGTTGTTGTTGTTTTCGAAATAATATTTTACAAACTCTAATTGAAATGTCATTGAAATTGTTATTATTACAAAAATTATCCTCAAAAGAGAAGCAACAATCAAGAATGAATGAAAGAAAATATCCCAAAAATTGTATTTTATTCTGAGAACCACGTAAAGCTTATCATTACATATATGTTATCCACAAACATTTCAACAAACTTGGTACATAAATGAACCCGTAATGGCCACCTATAGTTTTTTTCTATTAAAGTAACGACAGCCATCTTGGAGTTCGGAAGGATATGTCGGAAAACCTTTTCAATCTTTATCACCCAAGGACCTTCCATACCTCATTCCATTGGCCATGTACCTTCAGAGAACAGGTTTTTCTTTAAAGATTTAGGCTAAAACAACACCTTATTTGCGAATTATCATTTACGGCGCAAGCGAAAAATTGTACAGAAAACCCCTTACACATGTTTTTTCTCCACATCTATTTTCTTTTTTTTTTCCCTATGTAGACGTTAAACTGGCTCAATTCATCATTACATCACAATGTGACATCATATCCTGACAACACTTCGTAACGGTTGACGTTATGAAAAATGTCATCATGCGCATACGGTTCGAACGCATCCGTACTCGTGTTTGGAATTTCTAATTATAAAGTGATGTTAACTAAGATTTAATGGTAGCTGTAACCAACAATTTTTAGCAGGTATTTGTTATATATTTTCAACCCCTGAGCGGGTACCGCTGTTGGTGGAGATAAACTCCCCGAGGATATCCATAACTCAGTAGGCAGTGCTTTTGCTGTCAGAAAATATACCATTTAGCAAAATTTTCAGTCGTCTTAATTTTTCAATTTTATATAAAACTAAGGTCTGTTCCCTCATGCAAAACATTCCTTAGCTGAATTTGGATTTACATATTTTTGGAACTTTAGATTCATTAATCTTCAACTGTTTGGCGTATGTTTTTAATCTTTCAAACTTTTCAGCCCCTAGTGTCACTAATGAGGAATAATTTTCCGAAATTTGCACATCTGGCACATCAAAATTTAGCAGGTATTTGTTATATATTTTATATATTATCTAAATATCACAATATTGAAAACCGCATCAAAATTGGTGATAAAATAAAAAAGTTATAGGGGTTTGAAATCCACATTTTTTAACTTTCCCTTGATCGCAAAGTTAAACACCTCGTTTTGAGTTAAATTAAATGTCCGTGATGTAGAAAACTTGAAAATAATCTAGCGGCATTAGATTTCTTCGATAATTGAAAGATGATCACACAATTAAAGTTTGTAACATAGTTCTTGTCAACTGTCCGATGGCTAATTAATGCTGGGGTAATTAAAAAGGAAAACAAAAACAAGATATTCCATCTCAATTTTTACGTAAAAAATTTCATAATTGCTTAAATATAAATGAAACGGATTTTAGAATGAGACCACATTGAAAAAAATTAGATAATAATAATAATCAAAATCATAATAATTTTATGGATTTGTATATATAGAATAAAGAATTGAAAAAATATCACAGCTAAATGCATGCCCAAGGAAAAGTGAAAACTAAAATCTTGTAATTGTTTAAATATAAATGAAACGGATTTTAGAATGAGACCGCATTGAAAAAATTAGATAATAATAATATTAATATAATAATAATAATAATAATAATTTTATGGATTTGTATATATAGAATAAAAAATTTAAAAAATATCACGGCTAAATGTATGCCCAAGGAAAAGTGAAAACTAAAATCTAATAAAATCGAATGCTGTAAGTAGCTCAATAAACATGTTTTAAATAGACTACTATTGTCGTCAATTTTTAATTTTGCCTAAAAGTTTATTATAATTATTATTATTATTATTATTATAAATGCATGAAAACTAAGGAAAACTTTTCTTTTTCTTACTTTTTTAAAATTTAAAAATGAAATATCCATTTTTTCGAAAGTGAAATCTGTACACTTTATATGACAAATAACGTTTACCAAATAAAATTATTTTACTTTACTCTAACTGTAAATATATTATTGTAAATGACAGGGTCGTAAGATAACTTTAACAACCTGCGAATCAATTTTACAAATCATGTTACATCCTGTTAATTACAGGTGTGGGTCTGAATCTAAGGAATGTATTTAATGAACAAATCTTAATTATCGGTACATGTCAAACGAATGTTAATTCCACCTCATTAAATAGTTTTCCCGTAAAATAATCATAGAAAGTCAAACTATGAGTTGGGATTTGACTTATTTTAGTCACTGGTAAATAATATTCTGTGGAGGACATTACTGCTATGACGTCACTACACGAGAGCCTCGATATCGACCTTTTTGATTTGGATTTCTAGAGATGTATTAGAAATTCACTGATATCTTCCGTATTATGGGATGGAATTTTATAGAATTTTCGCTACAGCCATATTTAAGGACGACAAATAAAATATATCAAAACTGAAAATCGTTACAGGTACCCTTTAATGTTACAAGCGTCTTGATAAGTAGATAAATTGTTTACAGACAAATGTACCAGGTAATGTACTTTGGTTGCACAGTATAATAAAAGCCAACAATCGGTATATTAAAATAAGTACTACATGTAATATTTATATAGTGACACACACACACACACACACACACACACACACACACACACACACATGTACTGTAGTAATAGAAGAAAGATAAAAAAAGAGCAGTTTTCACAATAATTAACTCTAGAATTTTAGTCTTGATCATATAACCTTCACTCAAATCTACGCAGTCACTTTAATTTGGTTAAAGTCGGTTGACCTTTAAATTGAAGATTGTAGAGCGATAGCAAGGAAGTATTGAAATATAATATTAATTTTAGTCTTGATCATATAACCTTCACTCAAATCTTACGCAGTCACTTTAATTTGGTTAAAGTCGGTTGACCTTTAAATTGAAGATTGTAGAGCGATAGCAAGGAAGTATTGAAATATAATATTATACCAAAGCCAAATTCGGACAAAAGGCAACGGAACATTTTTTAACTTATTCACGATTTCAATTTATACCAAAACTTAATCGGTTTAGATTTGTAGATTGTGGATTTGGAAGGAAAGAATTGTTAATATGTAAAAGTCATAATTCTATTAAAAATCGTCGGGGGAGAGTGATAATTACCAGTCATTCAAGATAACATCAAGAGTCACCTATACAGTAAATTTGGTTTAAATCGACCGAGAAATGCTTGCTTAATAGCGGCTATTCTGCTGATAATACGAGTGGTTTTGAACAATATGATCTTTCGCTTTATGTTAAAATGCTAGTCATTATCCATAAATCATGTCATCTTGGAGGGGGTGAAGTTATTATGGTGGTTTAAAAAGTGATAATAATAGCAAGAAAAAGTTTTTTTTTTAAATAAAAAATAGCCCGTTTTGTAATGCCAAAGAATTATAAACTGACGCTGTTCTCTAAATATTTCAAAATCAAGAATTTCGGACAATGTAATTTTTTTTATAAATAAATATATATAAGAAAAAATATTTTACATCTTACACTTATGCACTGACACTGCTTCAACGGCTAAATTTCTAAAGAAAGACGGTCTTCATTTTCCGGTATATAATGATCACGAGTTTTCAAATTAGATGTTACAAGATCAAAAATACCTAATACCCAACTCCATATGTGAAACAAATACAAGTTTTTTTTATATGTAAACTATAGTGAACAATTATCATTATAGTGTGGATTAGGAGCTGAAGGTCTTAGCATAAAAAGGGAATTTAAAGAAAATCATGGGTCTGGCTGATCTCTCTCTCTCTATCTCACTCTCTCATTTTATTTATTTATTTATGTTTTTGAATAGACCCTATCCGCATTTCGGTCGGGTATTTTCGCTATGTTTTGCATGATTATATATTAAATATTGGCAGTTTTCCTCAATATATGCAGAAATTGAAGCATTTGGGTTTTTCAAAGGGCGTCGACTAAATATGAGAGAGAGAGAGAGAGACAGAGAGAGAGAGAGAGAGCACTGGGATTAAGACAGGCATGTATGATATACTCAGAACATTTTTTAATTATAGTATCTTACAGTATATGTCGGTTATTGAAACCAAAACATCATTTTTTGTATTCGATTTGTCTGTTTGTAAATAAGCAATCACCTTCATCATCAATATCAACAATATAAGTACATAAAAATATTAATTTGCTTGGCGACAATATGTAGAGTGAGAGTATGGTATAAATTGTCGTTTGGGCGTCAATATTTACCGATGCGCGACAATTTATGTACAGTCAGTGAAGGTACATATAGCCGGCGACAATACATGTATGCACAGAGGCGACAATATTTACAGTCGCACAGTCCTACAGGCTTTTGGATTAACTGGCAAGTGTTATTTACCAGCATATGTGACTCTGCGTTTAAAAGAGACAAAAATTGTCCCTATATCCCATGTATAGTTTCTCCCACTTTTTAAAACCCGAGTCACACGGGGAGGTATATAAAAATGTTTGAAAGTTAATCATTCAACTCTACGGGTTTCATGACCTTAAAATACCTAGTGGAGAAAACCGGAGTGTACGGAGAAAACTACCGGCACCATGATTTCATACTACAATCAGTCGAAGTGGGATTACTAGTTACAAATGCAAATGTACTGTGATCTGTAATTATGCGACTGAGACCTCTAGGCAACCAAAGCTCCTGAATCTCAAACATGAGACACAGCACGGAGATACGAAAGATGAATGATACAGGCGAAATCTTTACATACCTTTACATTCAATTTATGCTGTTTTAATGAAACTCGCCAGTGTATCACGTGATCAGTACCTCTTAACGTTTGTTCGGAAATTGATAACGTTTGCGCCAACAAAATTCCCGGAAACGTCATTATTACAGGGAAAACGTCATCTTATGCGATTACGTTAACAATAGAAATACTAGTAACTGTCTTGCACATGCGCTATGAAGAACCAAGTGGTGATCTGGGAAATTGTTGTGTTGTCCAAGTTATCGTCGTTTTTTAGAAACTATCACACCTCCAAATTTTTAGGTCAACGAAATAGTTTTTAACAAACTTAACATGTGAACAGTATTGTTTTTTACCTTAAACACAATTTAAATTCAAAAGATATTTTTTCTGAGAACCCCGAAATTATAGACAATAAAAAATAATTTAATTAATATATATATATATATATATATATATATATATATATATATATATATATATATATATTGCCAAAGATTAATTTTCACTTATTATAAAAAATAAGTTATGATATAAAACATAGAATCTAAAATTTTTATTGAAACTAATACAATATGATTTAATAGTTCAAGTTAAAAACAACGGACGGCGATTTTAGTTTATTTTTTAGCTTTGTCGTTCTACAATCTGTCACAATTTTTTTTTATTACCAAAGTGCACAGAACGTACTAAAGTGATCGGCCATGTCACCATAAAATCGTTAAAGTAGTCCTAAGACTTCACGCCATCCAGTTATCAACTAGATTTCAAAACAATTAAAAGTCCATTTAAGATGGAGAGGATACAACGTTTCTTTAGAAACAAAACAATAAACAAAGTCATTTATATTGATTTTTAAAAAAATTCAGACAATTACAAACAGGAAGTAACACTTGATTCGATTCATGGTAATTAATTAAAAGTAAACATAATTACATTAAGGGAAAAATATCAGATATGTGTTTATTATATTCTTTATTGCAATGAAAAAAAAATCTATATGTAGCTTATAACACAATAAACAATAGATAAAACAGTGATAGCGGAAGAATATAATTATAATAATAGGTAGTCTTTATACAGTACAATATCTGCATACAAACGCCCTTGTTGCAATCATAAATATATTGCTTTGCGTGTTTTACTGATTTCATTAATTAATTACATTGCAGGATAAATTTTTCAAAATGCGGAAACAGATTGATACAATCATGTTCTGTTAATAAAAACCGTTAATTATCAAGTCTTTTTCTGAATTATTTATTTATTCTTTTCTATTTGACTATTTGCAATAACCTGGTCACGGTTTTACAAGTATTTCTTAACAAGAATTTTTCTTAACTTAAATGGAATTCGCAAGCGTACCACGTGTCAGTACCTCTTAACGATTTTGCAGAATGAAATGGATAATCTTTACGTCAAAAAAGTCAGCCCCAAGAAAAGTTTCCATGACGGGGAATCGTCGCGTTATGTGATGCCGTTGTCAACAGAAATAATTGTCACACACAAACGCTATGAGGATGCATGGAAAATTCCATAAGCAAAGTTAAGCAATCCCGTTTTGAAACTACAAATATCCATTTTTGTCACAAATGAATAATGACGTCATTAGCTGGATGTGATCCTCAACATTTCATCTTAAAAACCTCGGTGGCATAGTGGACTAAAGCGCGTGCTTACGGATCACAGCGCCTCTCACCGCCTAGGTTTGAATACCACTCGGGTGAGATCCTAGTGTGAGAAAGTTTGTCAGTTCACTTGCCGAAGGTCGGTGTTTTCTCCGGGCACTTCAGTTACCGTCACCATCCCAGAACTGACCGCCTCGAAATAAGTGAAAGAATTTTGACTGGGGCGTAATACATTATTACTCCACCGCAATCCACTCTCATCTTAAAAAACCTGACTATCTTAACACTCAAAAATAAACGAAGTTGTAAAATTTACCAAATTTAAATTCAGATAATTGACACAATAATACATACAAGTAAAATCAAATATACAAATATACATTTTTGTTTGATGTCGTGTTTTAAAATATACATTTTCTTTTTGAATGCCAGTCGTTCATTACCATTTTTTCTCATAAAGAAGAAAAAAATTGACAACACAGTTTGATCCAGAATATGGAAACATGATCCTTTTTTTATTTAACTTTTTTTAATCACCTACAGTGTTGGTATTATATTATGCTTCAGTACGTAAAATATAAATATAAAATTTACAATAATCTTTTTTGGTACATCGTGTAATAACAAAATTTTAATCTTAATTTAACAACTATTAAATACCCAGTGGGGTAAGAAATGATAAAAAATCGGTCGATTTTCGATGTTATGGCTGGCGGCTTTCTTTTCAACACTCTACAATTATCAATACTGAGATTTTTAAAGATAAATAACTACTATTTTTAGTATCAAATTTTATGCACAGAAGAGACATTAAAAATTTTCAATGCTAAAAATTAATCTCCGAAGGGGGTCTTGTTAACATTATGCTTTAGTACGTTAAATGCACTTAAAATATAACTATAAAATAAACTAAATATCTTTTTGATATATCATGTAAAATCAAAATTTTAATTTTATTTTAACAACTTTTAAATGCACAATGTGGTTTGAAAAGATGACACTTTGCGATGTTACGACTGGCCGACTTCGTTTTAACACATTACAATTATAAATACTGAGAATTTGTTAAAGATAAATAACTAGAGCGACATATTTTAAATTTCAAACAAATTTCACATTAGAGACATTTACAATTTTCAATGCTTAAGATAAATCACTAAAGGGGGTCTTAGCCACTGGGATGTAAAGCGCTCGAATCCTACCGAAGGGTAGTTTTGAGTGTGTAATGGTGTTTAACGTCCCAATAAAGTGTTCCTACCGAACACAAATTCTAATGAAATAAACTTTTAAAGTTTGCTTGTTTATCAGTGGGTTTTTACGGACACTCTGGTTTCCTCAATGAGCTCTTAAATGACTATTTCATACGTTTAAATAAACTAATAAATATCATTTCACTTTTTTATTTGCTACAAGAATATACCTGTGTATCTTTTCTTATCCCCCTGTGTTTTAATTCCTGAAAAAAGTTAAATACAACAACCACCTGTTGTTTTTTTTCGGAGGAGTTATTGATATAAAAGGCATTTATATATTGTTGATTTGACATCTAACATGGTATCTTTGCAGAGAGGTTAAAGCACTGAAATTAAGAATCAATGTCTGTAACAGGTAAGGTAGGAATCCAATGGAACTCACCAGCGTAACACATGATCAATACCTTTCAACGTTTGTGCGGAATTGAAGGATAACGTTAACGTCAGAAATTACCCCAGAAATGCTGTAATTACGGGTAATCATCCAGTTGTGATTCCGTTTTTAACAGAAATAATTGTCACACACAGACGCTATATTTTGCATGGAGAATCCGTTTAACAAAGTTAAGCAATTCCTTTTTCAAACTACAAAACTTCGTTTTTATCACAAATGAATAATGACTGCATCAGCTGGATGTGATCTTCAACATTTTACCTTAAAAATCCGACTATCTTAACAATTAAAAATAAAATAAGTTGTAAAATTTACCAAATGAAAATTTAGAAAAAAAATAGTTCAGGAATGATTGTGAAATCGTGAACAGAATTGACGCTATAATACATACAAGTAAAATGAAATATACAAATGTACGTTTTTATTTGTATGTCGTGTTTAAGTATGTCGTGTATAACCATATTTTTCACATAGAGGAAAAAATTGAAAGTACAGTTTGATCTAGAATATGGAAACAGGATCCATTTTAGGCTTGACCTATTTTTTTCATCTACAGTATAATTAAAATATTATGCTTAGTACGTTAAATACACGTTAAATCTATAAATAAAATAAACTATTATTTTTTTGGTAAAACCAACATCATAAAGTTAATTTAATAACTTTTGAATGCAAAGTGTGGTATGAAAAGATATAGAACTTTACAATTATCAATACTAATGTTTTAACAAGATAAATAACTAAAGCGAAATATCTTTAAAATCAAGTAAGTTACCATGACCTGCAATGAAACGGAGAGTGCATGCGACCTTGATGTTGCTCTCTGCAAATTATTTTCAAATATTGCACACAATTTTGTACTGTTTGATCTATAATATACACAGGATCCTTTTTGTTTGACCTTTTTTGAATCACCTATAATGTTGTCATATTATTATTTTTAGAACGTTAAATACTCATAAAATATAAATATCAAGCAATAATCTTTTTTGGTGCATCGTGAAGAAAATTTTAATGTTAATTTAACTACATTTAAATGCACAGTGTGTTATGAAAAGATGAAAAATTAGTTAGTTTACGATGTTACGGCTGGCCGCTTTCTTTTCAACACTTTACATTTATCAATTCTGAGAATTTATAATATAAATAACTAGAGCGAAATATTTTAAAAATCAAATAAGTTACATTTTTATCTTTTTTTTTTTTTTTTTTTTTTGGCATCTAGTGTCACTGATGAGGAATGATTTTCCGAAATGTGCACATATGGCACAGCAGCATAATTTAGCAGGTTTCCTCATCTACCTCTGGTATAAACCCTTGATACGTTAAAATTAGCTTAAATATCATTTCTTTTTTTTATTTGATATACAAAAATATACCTTTGCATCTTGTTTAATCCCCCTCTGTTTTTATTGCTGAAAAAACGAATGTTTTTTTGTGAGGACTCATTGATATAAAAGGCATTTATTTATTGTTGATTTGATGTTCATAACACAAAAAGGTATCTTTGCAGAGAGGTGCAAAGTACCGACATTAAAAAAAAACAATGTTTATAACAGCTAAGGTACGAATCAAATAGAACTCGCCAGCGTACCACGTGATCAATACCTCTCTACGTTTGTGCGGAATTGAAGGATAATGTTTACGTAAGAAATTTCCCCAAAACGTCGTAATTACCGGTAATCATCGCGTTATTTGATTCCTTTTATTAACAGAAATAATTGTCACGCACAGACGCTATGTGTTGAATGGAGAATTCCGTTTAGCAAAGTTAAGCAATTCCGTTTTGAAACTAGAAATATTTGTTTTTATCACAAATGAATAATGACGTCATCAGCTGGATGTTATCTTCAAAATTTTACCTTAAAAATCTGAATATCTTAACACTTAAAAAATAAGATAAGTAGTTATATTTATCAAATGTAAGTTTAGAAAAAAAATAGTAAAGGATTGATTGTGGAATTGTGGACAGAATTGACGCTATAATACATAAAATAAAATAATATAAAATATACAAATATACGTTTTTATTTGTATGTCGTGTATAACCATATTTTTCCCATAAAGAGGAAAAAATTGAAAGCACAGTTTGATCCAGAATATGGAAACAGTATATTGCACACAATGTTTGTACAGTTCGATCTAGAATATGGACACAGGGACTTATTTGTATTTGACCTATTTTGAATCACCTATAGTGTTGTTATAATTTTATGCTTTAGTACGTTAAATACACATAAAATCTATAAATATAAAATAAACTAATAATCTTTTTGATATATCATGTAAAATCAAAATTTTAATGTTATTTTAATAACTTTTAAATTCACAATGTGGTTTGAAAAGGTGACAATTTTCGATGTTGCGACTTGCCGATTTCGTTTTAACACAGTTATAAATACTGAGAATTTGTTAAAGATAAATAACTAGAGCGACATATTTTAAGAATCAAATTAGTTACACATAAGAGACATTTAAAATTTATAGCTAAAGATAAGTCTTAGTCAAATGGTGCAAACCGCTCGAATCCTACCGAGGACAAATAATAATAAAATGAACTTTTAAGTTTGCTTGTTTATCACTATTTTATTATGGACACTCTGGCTTCCTCCATGACCTATAAAATGACATCTTGATACGTAAAAATAAGCTTGATTACAACTAGTAAATATCATTTCACTTTTTCATTACGAGTAGTTGAAAAAAAACCTTGTATCTTGTCTTATTACTTTTTTTCAAGATTTATTGATATAAAAGTCATTTATTTATTGTTGATTGGACGTTCTATCAAAACAAGGAATCTTTGCAGAGAAGTGTAAAGTACCGACAGTAAGAAACAATGTCTGAAACAGCTAACGGACGAATCAAATAGAACTCGTCAGCGTATCACGTGATTAATACCTCTAAACCGTTGTGCGGAATTTAAGGATAACGTTTAAGTCTGAAATTCTCCCAAAAACTTCGTAATTACGGGTAATCATCGCGTTATGTGATTCCGTTTTCATCAGAAATAACATTACGTCAGGTTTCTCCCAAAAAAAGCCAAAATTTCGGGTAAACGTCGCGTTGTGTGATTCCGTTGTCAACAGAAATATCATTTACGTCAGAAATTTCCCCAAAAAAGTTGTAATTACGGGTAATCGTCGCTTTGTGTGATTATGTGAAACAATTGTCCCGCACAAACACTTTGAGGTAATGTGTGGTTGCATTGAAAATTCCAAAATTAGTAACGAAATGTTTGTCAATTGACTTATCAGGTGTTCATGATTGATAACATACAGAGGTTGTTTGAAATGTAAAGTGTATTGTACAATATTTCAAAAGCATTCGACTTAAGTAGTGAAATATTTACAATCGAAATAAACTTATGTAAATGTTTCAATAAATCGATTGCTTCACGCGAGACCCCTCCTTTTTCCTTGACGTTTAACAAAAAGTTCAAAGTTGTTGACGTCAACAAAAGTACATAGTGACGGAAGGATACTTTGACCTGGTTGCACTACTTTAACACACAAAAAGTTTGTTAATAGACATGGTTAACTTTTACATTTTTCATATTCCTGACAAAATCACAAAACCCCAAAACGATAAAATGTTAAATTTAAGCATATTAATTATAATAGGCATCTCTTTAATTTCCCTTAATAACACCTATTGTATATTGTACTGTTAAGTGTGTATATCCATGATCAAGTGGCGCTTGCAGGTCCTGTTCTGTAACTATATACTGCTCCTAAAGAGTAGTCGATATTGGAGTTGAATTTGGATTCCTCCTAGGAACAGCAACTGACTCTTATAAATAGACAGTCCAAGGGCCGTTTGGGACAGTTTTGAATATTACTCATTGAACGGTACACATATGGATTATTGTTGGTATTTTATTTATTTGTAATTGTGTCATATGTATGCATATATAAATTATGCTGTATATAATTTTTTTATTATGGAATAACATACTGTAAATATATAGTGGACTTTATTTCAACAGTTTCATTTACGCACTATTTTGTCTTCTTTGAATGACAAAATGGGCGGGGCTTGTTAACAATCCTATTTTAACCATTTCTGTGCCATAGGGACGACCTGTGCCGATCACTTTACTACCAATTTGACCGATTTGGGCCGAGTTGAGTTGAGTTGAGTTGAGTAATGGTGTTTAACGTCCCAGTCAAGAATATTTCACTTATATCGAGATGTCGCCAGCTATAGGCGAATGTGCAGAAATTTTGCGATTTGGGCCGATGTCACACCGCTGTATAATCATTGTTGTATGAATAACGTTAAATTGATTAAATAAAACATACATACCAGTCCTTGTCTATATCAAAATATTTTGGATCGCGTAATTTACGTCATCAGTGATAATATGACGTCATTTATTAAATAACGCTATACGAGTACTAAAAATATGGCTGGTCTGTGGTTTCCTGTTAATTTTCAAGAAGAAGAAAGAATGGAAACTTTTTGGAACATGCTGGAGTTCGGAACATGCTTGCTAGAACTGCACTGCTAATTCACTATTTCCATCTAATATGTACAGCTACTTTAATTAGAGAAATTGTAAGACAGACAAATAGGCAAGTATCTACTGTGATAAAAAAATAACATAAATATTATAAAATATTTAAATAACATGAACTGTAACAAATAGTTTTATGTTTTAATAAGTTTTGCAATATACAAATATGTTCAAAATCCATGCTGTATATATACACATATATAACTGTACACAATATTCATACTTTATACAAACATAAAACTATATAAAAATATAACATTGTATCAGCAAGGATGAAATACATTATCCAGAATTCATTTCAAGATCCATTTTAATTATTTTTTTATTGGTAGATGCAGAATTTCTTTTTAGTTTTTCGTAATTTTAATTTTTTCCAAATTAACCAAATAATTTTGCCGAAAATGTTTATTGAATCCATTTCTACTAACGAACGAACCAAACCGAATGATTGTCGAATTTACAACACTTAATTTACATGTAAAAACTACCATCTGGTCAAACTATGAGTATTGGGTTCCTGATTTGTGTGCTATCATTTCCGATTTTTATACCCTCGCAACGAAGTAGAGGGTATACTGGAATCACCATGTTTGTCTGTCTGTCCGTCCGTCCGTCCGTAGACGCAATTTGTCCATAGTTTAATACAGTTAACGTATGATCCAATTTTTCTGATATTAGGCACACGTGTTAGGTATCATAAAAACCTGTGCACCTGGAATTATCAGTTTGATCAGATGAATTTTGTGGATTTATTGCCATTTCCAGACTTAGAATTTTCACACTTACAATTTGGGCACAAACACATCAGTCAAGGAGAAAAAGTAGTATATGAACTGCTTAAAGAATGTGATTTACTAAATACAAGGCATCATCTCGTTTTTTGTAAATTTGTTCTTTTCGTTGCAAATCGCCCGAAAACTTTTACAGTATAATACATTTATAACAGGTACATTAAGATCTAATAGAATGATGCCAAAATCTGTAAAAGAAGCCAATTTGAATCCTGGAGAAACCATATATTTGGGACAAGGAAAAAGGAGCTTAACGGTACTGGAATTTTAAGCCGTCTTTAAGCTCGCTAAAGCACCTCGAAGCACTGAAAATTTATTAAAGATGATATTAAGTCTTGTGACAACTTTAACCTAACAGCTTGACAAATGGACATATATTTTTTTCTTTTATCTAGGTCAGACAGCCAGGTGAAATTCATCGCACTGTAAATTTATTAATTTGTTAATTTCTCAATGAGAGCGTTTAAAAGTTTTTTGACTGAAAACTTATTTGTAATTTTACTATTTCTTTTTTATATGCATTCATTATATACATGTAAAAAAAGAAATAGAAAAAAGAGATCAAGGAGCATGGAATGGCACAATTTCATCTGACCTCACCAGTAAATCTAAAAATGTCTTTTTAAATTTGCTCTCAAATATAACTAAATCCAGTTCCGAACAGACTAACTATTCATTTAAAAAAAAAAAAAAAAGGAAAAGAAAACGGCAAAGCACATAGGACGAAGGTTCTTTTAAAATCTAAAAATCAGTGTATAGTACAGGAAATATCTGATAAAAATGTCATACATTTCAGATAAATTTCCGAAAAAACTCAGATTCAAAGTTTATTTGCGTAAAGGGAAAAATCGACAAGTAAAGATGATAAAATAAAAATTCTAAATGAAACTTTTATTTACAAGATTAATCTAGGTCATCTCCAAATGAATTGCAAGAAGTAATCACAGTGGAAAAACTCAACGTTCCGAAAACGTACCAAACACAATTTCTGCTACATGAAATATACAATCTTCTATATCCGGATCTGTATCTTAACCTTTCAAACGAACTTCACATGACTCAGCTTCTGTGACTTCTGACATTTGTTTTTTAAAAGAGAAAAAGAAAACAAAAAAAAACTATTACTGGGAAAAAAGGAAGAGAAAGGACAAGAAAAGCAAGGAAGCCAGCAAGTTTTAAGTGTGTGATGAAGTTGGAAAGGATTGGATTGGAGTAATGGTGTTTTACGCCTAGTCAAGATGCTTTTACACTTTTTGTGACCCAATTAGTTACTATGACGTTTTTTCTGTTGTGTTCAGACAGTTCTGTTGTAAGATTGGGAGAAGCTTCTCATTTATGGTTCGA
This sequence comes from Tegillarca granosa, assembly GCA_029721355.1. Taxonomy (NCBI): domain Eukaryota; kingdom Metazoa; phylum Mollusca; class Bivalvia; order Arcoida; family Arcidae; genus Tegillarca; species Tegillarca granosa. The sequence continues at coordinate 3,431,303 of CM056606.1, read as the reverse complement.
CATATACATTATGTGCCGAGCTTCGTACCCCAGGTCATTGAGATGCTGAATGGCCGTCACCCGCAAACAGCGAGGAGTGTATTTAGTTTCAACTTTTGCAGCATGGCATATGTCGGATAAAAACGGGCAAATGTGCGTTTTAAAAGTGGTTTGAATATGAACTCTTCAGACTCTTCAGGAACAGCCATGGCTTTTTATTTTATTGATTGAACAAACTTTGGGATTTTTGTCAGTTTTATCGAAGCACTGGAAACAGCGGTTTAACATTTTTACAGGACAGTCGATTGTCTCAGTTGCATATATATTCTTTTTTAACAACTGTTATTTTCGTCTGTATTAGATATATCCCCTCTGAAATTTTTTGGTTGTATTTCATGTTTTTTAAGTTACATATTCTCCAGACTCGTCAATGTAAAAATCAGTTATGACTGATGTTTTAACTGGTGGTGAAATTCAATAGCTCGGGAAATAAAATTTATAGAACAGATGGTACCATACACACTTTTTCAGTATTATGGGAGAAATTACGGTACTTTTTAGATGATTGGAAATATTCCGTTGTGTATTTAATTCAATATATATTTTAAAATTAATAATTTTTTTTTCTCAGGCTGTGTTGTTGTTTTGTTATGAAACTTCTTAAAAATAGTCCAGAGTGAAATATTCATACGCATAGTGTAATGATCATGTGATCAATGTCAGTTATTGTACCGTATTTGCCACACGTTTCAAACATGTTTATATAGTAAAGTTGCAAAGCAAATGTTAATATTTTTAGTTGGATTCGAACCTAGGCGATGAGAGGCGCTGTGATTCGTAAGGTAGCGCTTTAGACTACTAGGGAGAAAGGATTGAATATGTTTTGATTTTTGTTTGTCATGGTACCATCGTGAATATGCATGGTTCTTTGTTATAGCAAAAGAGATTTTCTACCAAAGCATTATTCACTCTGCTTAGTACAATATTTTGATGATTAATTGATTGAATGAGGTTTTATATCCCAGTCATTGTCACCAGCTATTAGTGAAGTGACAATTTTTTTTTACCTATACCGTGCGCTCAAGGCACTGTGTAGGGAGGGGTAATCATCATGTCACGCCTGTCGTGATAAGGGGCATCGGTTTTTAGAATACCTCGTGACTGTTATTTCTATTTTTTATGTCTTGATCAGACTCGGCCAGGGTTAGAACCCTACAACATACGAAGACAGCATTCCACCAACTGAACTACCGTAGAGGTATTTGGAATTATAGATGAATGTGACGGTTTTAATTTGTAATGAGTGAGTGAGATATTGTTTAGAACCGCGTCCACGTCAATAATTTACAATGACAAATTATAATGTAGTTTTTTTCAAACCCGTCATGAAGAAGTGATTTATATCATGTCTGGCGGGAAATACGACTTTTTGTTTTAATAGATATGTCACAATTAATACAATTTACAAGTTACCCATGTCATGAAACATTTAATATTTGTTAATTTTCAAATACTCTTTCATCAGATGTGTCTGAAGTAGGTGTTGGTACAGTGAAGAATTTCAGTATCGTGGTAGTGTTTCGACGTTATCAACAATACTCTAATACCGAATCAACATCACCTTAACTTGGCTTGGCCTAAACTACTTTATAAGACTTACTATATCTAAAACTTGTTTTGCAATGTGGTTTCATTTGTTTCTATATTTAGGAAGAGGCATTTGTGTGTCTTTTAATGGATGGACAGGAAATGGATAAGAAATATCTTCGAGATAGCCATTTTTAAAATAATCCAAAATTTTGTATTTATCATAAAGTCTTATGTGTCTTTTGAACTTAGATCCATTTCCGGTCTTTAAAATTACAGCCCTTGTTTTTTTTTACAAAAAAAAGAAGAAATGTCCATCTTCGTGACTTATTTCATCCACATCCTAACAATACCTATGTCATGTGTCAAATACTAGTTGTCATGTCCTGATTTTGAATGCAATATTTTAATAGAAATTCAAAATCAGCACATGACACCTATGTTTTTTATAGTTCCCAAATCAAAATTCAGTAAGACATGTGTAAAAATCAAAATTAATGCCACAGTCTACCTCATTTAATTTTACAGATTTCTGCCATGAAGTGTAGTGCCATTTCCCATTTTAATTTTAAGAGTGGAGTTGGAGTAATGGTGTTTTACGCCCCAGTCAAGATTATTTCACTTATTTCGAGGTGGTCATTTCTGGGATGGTGGAGGAAACCGGAGTGCCCGGAAAAAACCACCTACCTTCGGCAAGCGAACTGACAAACTTTCTCACACAAGGATCTGTGCGCTTTAGACCACTCGGCCACCGAGGCCCCTCCCATTTTGAGAAAAACTTATTCCATTTTCAACTCTATTTAATCTTTAAGGTAATGAATTAAAAAATCAAGAAGGCAGTACAATATTCGTTTTTATGCAAAGCTTTTCACCGACAGTTTTTTTACTCACTCCAGATTTATTATTGACAGATTCAAAGGTGTGCAACACCCCCATTTGAAGAAAATGAGAGAGAGAGAGAGAGAGAGAGAGAGAGAGAGAGAGAGAGAGAGAGAGAAAGAGAGAGAGAGTTAATACATCTGAAATGTAGCAAAAAGGTCCCCGGAATATTTTTTAAAATCCTATTTCGACGATTGCTTCGCCTCCTTAGCCCCTACTGAGGTTTATCCTTGGAGGTTGTTAACGGTCCCCAGAGCGTTAGCCCTAAGGTGTTGAGCCATCTGCGATGGCAATATTTCATGATACAATTTTCACCCTCCCTTTTATAAAATTGTTGGTATCACATTTTATACAATAATACTGTAAATTGGGATTTTTTTTGCTGTGGTTTATTATTATTATTATTTTTTTTTTTTATAATTTTTTTTTAATTTTTTGTAATTTTGCGGTGAATAAATTCGCTAAAATTAAACCCGTATATTGTGTTTATCGCATAAAAGTATGGGGAAAATTAAATGTTTTCTTCTCCGATGAACACGATTTTGTTTGGTTTATAATGAAACACTTTTTCTGTTTGGTATAACGACATTGTCAACCGGTTGTAAGATTACACAAATGTCTTCGAGCATCACTGCACAAATCTCTTATCCATGACCGATTGCTATGGTGTTCTGTTAGGGCCAAATTGGCATTATCGCTGCTTCGCTCCTTCGACCTGAACGCGAAGAAGCGAAGTTGCGAAGTTACGATGGCGAAGGAGCGAAGATACCATCGCTCCTTCGCCTTAAAATCTTCGCTCCTTCGCTATCGTATCTTCGCAGCTTCGCGTTCAGAGCGACAATGCCAATATTGCCCTAACAGAACACCATAGGTAATTAATGTCATACCGGTTATCAAAGATTTTGTTTAAATTTCTTCTATGAAACCAGTGAAACTTATTTTAAGTTCAAAAAAGACAACTTATTTAATTCCCGAACTAAGTAACAAACATTTTTAAGACTACTGCTGGTAATATATGACAAAAATAACTAAAAATAACTTACTCTGAATAAATATTGTTTCATTATTATGTTAAGAAATGTTATAATATATAAAAAAAACGATGTCCCGTTTTTGTTAACACGACATATTGGCTGAAGTACAATTTTAAAATCGTAAATAGCAAAAAAAAAAAAAAAAACAACAAAAAACAAAACATCTGTAATTGTTCGTAATTTTTGTATATCTGGGCATCTTTAGTATATGCAAGTTAAGTTTTAATTTTTTCACACCTGTGTTTTTGAATGTAACAAGTGAAACTGAGAAGCTTGTTTGATGATTTGATTTTTTTTTTCTGAATTTTTAATCCGCAAAAATTAAACACAGAAATAATAACATACACACTTTTCGCAAATATTCGAAAAAACCTGCGCCACGGAAAAATAACCCAATTTACGGTAACATTTGGTACAGTCAGCCAAATTACCCTCAACTCCTGGACGTTTTGAAACAGTTTTTTGATTAAATTTTCAATATAATAAAAACTTAAAAGAAATCTTTATTTTACATTGTCAGCTGAATATTTTCACTGTTTATACCTAAAGAATGAGTCTCAATAAGCCGAGCGATCCGCCTATTGGAAAAATGCCAAGAAACAAGGTTACACCTTTGGGAGACCTCTATATCCAAACATCGACTCGAGGTCAAATGCAACTGAGTTAATTTTAGCATAACGTGACCATATATATAGACATCTTAAATTTGTTACTAAGGGAAAAACTTAGTATGAAAATGTGTCATGTCTCACTATTGATACCCGCGATTGATATGAGCAAAATTCAACAATACATGATTTACGAAGCGCCTACATCAAAATAATAAAAGTTCCGTGTTTTACATGTTTTATAATGATACTTTGTATACCTTAAACATGTACAGTAAACGCACGGGTATTGACTAGTAGCCTGATAACAGATCATAAATGATTTTATAAAGTGTTTCTACCTAAACACGTTTAATTTTATATTTACAACTGTCGACCGACTGGTATATTTTTACGCAAGGGTGATTAAGTTACTACTACTGTATCACGAGTTGTAACATGTACAGCCATTCAAAGGCTCTGTTCTCAACAGTGCAACACGCATTTATCCCCCACCCGCCCATATAGTTTTCATGTATTTGGTACTAAATATGTTTTTTGTTTATTGTAGAATGATATTGATTTTCACCACTGTATTGTTTTTTTTTATTTAGAGTCGGAAGAAGATTTTGAATTTATATATGTTATTTGAAATGAATAAGTAAATTTTGCACTCTCAGAGCGCTTCTCAGCCTGTTTAGTGTTTTAGTTTCATTTATAAATGATTTATGTTCGCTTGAGTAGAACGAATAAGAACATAACGTTGTTAGATAAATACGACAAATAATAAACTAGTTTCAATGTGTTCAGATGAGAAGTGCGTAATTTAATCGCGTTATTTGTTCATGAAGCATAAGACACTGCGTTTAAATGAGAAAAATATTGAATTTAAAAAAAAATACAATAATGTGTATTAAAAACAACATAAAAACGGACAATATATAAGATTCGAACCCAGGACTATGAGGTTATCATTTCTTACGTCTTACCACAGAGCCAGCGTAGATGATATGGAAATCTTATGCTAGCTAATATCTACTATGTATATTGTTAAGAGGTAGTGCGTTTTATCTTTATCACCAAATTTTAACACCAGCGAATCTCTCTCCATCAACCAAAATTTGCAAAAAAGAAGATAAAATACAGAAGTTTTGGTAGTCAAAATATCTTCAATGGAGAGGAATGCGCTCTATGTGTATTAATTAAAAAACACGGTTATATCCATCAAAATTTTCTTATTTGTATGGAAGTATACGGAATGCAGTATTCTGAAATGCATGTTTAACACATAATGTCATGTTTTATCAAACTTTTACGATTCAAAACCGTTTCATTTTGGTACTCTCTTTTGAGTGTTTGAAGTGTAAATATTATTTTAATAAGTTTAAAACTTTGAATTCCATAGGCGGATGCCTCGGCTTTTTGAGAATCATTCTTTACCTTTTACCAACCACTGCAGAAAAAGAGTGAATAAAAGACACCATTAAAAACATTGAATTTTGCTGTTTTCTGTTTGTTTTTATCCAATTAAAATAACACAAAAACATAAAATAAATAATCAATATTAGAAAAATGACCTCTCTAACCTTATTGTAAAGCAATGTTATCCGATATTTCTATTTCCGGTAATCAGAACTTTAAGTTGTCCTTTCGTTCGATTCCAAAGGCGGTTGTGTAAATGTGGTCGTTTTATTTCAACATTTGTAAACAGAAAACGATTGCACATAATTTGTTTTGATTAACAAAGGTAGAATAGAACAACATTGACATTTTGAGCGTGTAAATGAAATGTTGTTTTAAGTCGACATTTTGAGAAATAAATAAAAATTATCAACTTTTAGTTAGAAATAGCTTGTGTTTTTTTTGTTTTATGGTCGAATTTTTTCGACTTTGTCAAAAACGGATCAAACGCTGGTAATCACAATAATGGGATATAGTTGTTACATCATAAAGAAATAGTTCAAATTAAAACAAATCAAAATATTTTGATGAAATTGGCAGGAAAACAGATATTAAGGGGTTAGGCTTGGTTTCCTGTCTTCAAGTACCTGTGAGCCATAGCCTGGGTTCAATCACACTCGGAAAAAAGCAGTGTTATAAGGTTAATCCGTTCCCTTGACAAAGCTCATTACTTATCTCGGAGCACTATAAATTCTTACACTATTCCTGATCTATTTTGAAGAACAGCATTTTACTAAGGCTTAACAAACCTTCCTAGGTTCTTTATTGGGTAATCTAACAACAATATCGTATATGTGTGTGATGTACGTGTGTGTAATATGGTTTGTCGTTTACTAGCAAGCACTCAGTCCGACTTTTTAGAAAGGTGCTAAACTACCGAGTCTGTATTCCACAACAGGCACACCACTCGCCGAGTCCGCGGCACTAGGTGAACCAGTCGATACTCAATCCTCCTAACGCCGAGTGCAAGGCAGGGAAAATATCTCAAATTTTAATTTTTCATGTAGTATAAAGTATTTCTTATTGTGGTCACAGCTGGGCCGCAATTAAAAATATCTTTGTTTCCCCTTGCCCCCCCCCCCACCTTTTTTTTTTACATTATACATATGTCACCTTGTGTGTTAACTAGTACCTCTCCATCACTACGGCGTTTGTATCGCATTGAATTATAACTGTATTAGCGTCTTGACAACTAAGAAGGTTGGCCACTAAATCGTGAAAAGGTAACAGAAACGAACCGGAATCTTTTAGCACAGATGCGCGAAAAAACACAGCATTTTTCAATACAATTTTCTCAGTCGGCGGGATTTTTTTAAGGTCGGTCGGGCAAGGGGAAACAAACTATATTTTTATTTTGGCCCTGACTTGCTTGTCTTTTCTAGAGTATAAATTCGCTTTTATCTTTTTTCTGTATTGTGTCATGAGCTTTGTTGCGTTGGTTGATGCCATTTATATTTTTGGACTATTCTATTTTTGTGTATTCTATTTTGCCGTGTTTTAAAGCGCTCTATTACGGGTCATGTATTTCGCACTGTCTAGACTCCGACTTCACTCGGGCAAAAATTTACAGTGTAAAGGTTTGTGATTCCTTTGGGTATCAAACTTTTTTTCTGTAGACGGATATTTGTTGAAAAGAAAATTTGACTACGGCTTAAAAATCGTCACTCTTCTCTTCATCCCCATGCATAGTTAATACTGTTTATTTGAGTCGTCAAAAGCTGTCAATTTTCACTAACACATGTTTAAACCACACCCATCTTGCCGACAGGAGATAATCCATAGTAACATGTGTTAATTTTATTTTCTTCATCACACTCGTAGCCCAAACAATGCAGAAAAAATAAGAATAATTACATTCCGTCACTGATCAATTCCGAAATATAGTTCTGCCTCACGCTGTCAACAGACGAAAGACAATAGGGTTTGTAAATGTCACAAACGATGTTTTATTTCGTTCCGTTTTTTCAGATTTTTTTAAAAAATTCTTTTCGAAAAGATATTTAGTATAATAAAAAACAGACGGACTTTTGTTGAGAGTCTTTTAGTAGATTATCCCCATCGACTTCGCATCTTTTGTTGATTTTTTTAATGATACTTTAACATACTCAACAATGGTCAGAATATGATTGATATTCCATTCGAACGAAATATAATACCTTTGTCGATCTCATCAAACAAGTGGATAGAGTTGATAATTGTTTGTGGTCCGAATTTTTAAAGTACATTAAATGAATCTCACTTAACGATGTTTAAATATACAGTATAAGTGTATCATTATATCGAAAAACAATAACTATTAACGAATCGTTAATCACTCCAGTTGACTGTTTTGTCAACAAAAGGTCTATTAGTTTTGGATTTTCAGATTTATTGTCCGTAACTAAATATAAGTGAAATGCTTTTGTCATCAATTTTTTCCTCTATTTGTGAAAGGGGAGGTTGCAAATAGCTCTTTCTATGTTACAGTATTTTTATTGATTTCTGGCACAGAAATTATTTGTATAAATTATACAAACAGATGGATTGGTATGATATACAGAAATTTAAGAATAATGGATAGCAAGAGATTTTTAATATTTTGGCTAATGGGTAAGTTATTTTTTTTTTAAAAAAATTGATAATTATTTTTTATAATTTTTGTTGTATGCAATGCATTTTTAAGGAAGGAACTATTTAAACAAAAACCAAAGATTTGTTTCGGTAAATGGCTTCGTGTTTATGATAATAATTATAATTATTATTTATTATTTAGTAATATAATAGTATCATAGTACTAGCAGTAGTACTTAAGGCTACCACATTTACAAAAAGAGGCCCTATAGGCCGGTATCGCTCACCAGGAACAGCTTTAATTTTTTAATCTTTATTTATTTCTTTAATTTTTTTTTTTTTTTTTTTTGGGGAAAAATAACATTCCAATCAATATTAATCAAACATTTCCTTTAAATCTGCCATGTCCTTCCAAGCGTGATTTTTAAAGACATGGGCTAAAAATAGACTTTATTTGCATATTACATAACTATTATGCTGAAGAAAAAATGTAAAGAAAACCTGTTTTTTATCCCCGACATCTTTTTTCTAAATTTTAAATTTCAACACATTTCTCGGGTAGCTCAAACACTATTTTATAAGACCAATATTTATCAAAAAAGTAGACTGTAATGTTTAATAGCCTTCCTTGGTAAGACTCGTCCAAATGTATGTAGTTATGGACACGCCACTTTGATTAAGCGAGACGTGTTGCAGATCTAATTTTTCTTGTTCATATACACGTATTACATAGACATTGATTCTGGATTTAGCAGAGACTTTGTATGACTGATTAAGTTCATTAGGAAATTTTTGTAACCGCGAACCTCCGCTGTATCTAGGGTGCGTAAGTCACACGCACACATGTTAGCCGATTTTTCGTAATTTTTTGTCACTTAACAGACGACATAATAGGTGCTTGTTATGCATTAATTGGTATTTGGATCATTGTTTTTACACGTGGAGCTATATTTATCTATTTATATTTGAATTGTAAGTAGTTGGACATTGTACCGATTCTTCCCCTGGAGTACGACAATTAGAACAACACAGTTTGCATTTTGTATTTGTTTTTTTTTTCCATCTACTGATTGCACAAATTACATGAAATATTTCCAGACCTCAGATTTGAATTTGTCAGCCATTTTTAAGGTGTTGGTTTACCCTTGAAGAAAAGACCATTAAGAAAACGCCAGGATTACGTCAAAACGTAATATATCGTGTAGATGGTTACAAAATTTGTAACCATTTACAGCCTGTATCCAACAAGCTATCGTTTACTCGTGTAAACATGGAAGCCTTAGTAGTGGTAGAGTAGTATTAGAATGAATTTTGATGTAATGCATTGCATTAGAGCTCGAGTATAATTTTTATTAAATATTAATTCAATTAAAACATTTTATAGAATAAAAGCCTTGAAACAAGTACATTATTGTTGATTGTCTTCAAAATAAATGAATAAATTTTTAAAAAAATCAAAACACTGGATTCAACTTTAATATTCCTTATATTTGGAAATGTAAGTAGGTCTGAGTATCGGTGGATTTTACTTACTGTTAAAGTAAGTGTGTTTTTGCGCCAACAAAAACATCACTTAGTGTAAATATTTCGACATGTAAAATCCCCGTAGCAGTTACAGTTTTTTTTTATTCAAAAAAAAAAATTCTATGGTACTAGTAATCACTGATGCGCATAGCGATTTTAAGTTATGACTAGACTCAGGTAAGTACAAAATACCAAAATAAATTCAAACAAATTGGAATTTCATAGAACGTTCAGGAAAAGTATTCGACGAAGTCCCGTTTTTCAATACGAAAACCCGACAAGAAAATGCGTATAATAACGGCGGTTTGTACAAGAATTGGTCACAAAATGGCGTATATAACTTCAAGGATATCTGAGACTTTTTCTCTGTAATGATATCGAGGTAACTTAGTAGAATCACACCTATTTTATAATGTTGAACAAATACCTTTACATGAAAATCTGTACTATTTCTATTTCAAAATAAATATAACTCCTACTTCGTCCTCGCCCGATATGGATTTTACTGACCCTGTATAAACTATAATAGATCAACAACTCGCCCTGTAACTAATATATATATATATATATATATATATATATATATATATATATATATATATATATATATATATATATATTACACAACCAAACAACTGCATTTAACTTCACACTATCATAAAATATAATAATATGAAAGCATATTTGAACACAACTGTTTGATAAAAACACGTGGAAACCCATCTAATCTAGTTTTACAATTAAAATTAAAAACATTTCAAGAGTCAGACCCCGGTTTCACAATCATTCGTTAACTAAGATTTTCCTTAACTCAAATCCCTACAAATTTTAAATCCTATTTATTTTGTTGACTGTTCAGATATTTAGACAATAAAGGTGTCATTTTGAAGACCACTTAAATCCAATATTATGGTATGATTGTGAACCGGCGGCAGGTAGAGTAAAAAATTTATTCGTAGTTTAAAAAAAAACTTTAAAAAAAAATTCCACCAAACTAATGTTACGGGAGGCACTGTCACTTGTAAATAGGCACCTTAAAACACTTAGCTTTCAGGTTCATATATATATATGTTTGTATGTATGTATGTATGTATGTATTATCCAGAAACATTACTTTGTTTTTTTACAGGTGTTTCCACGTATATGACCTTTGGTATGGCTGCCTATAATCATACGTTGGAAAAGGAATTAAGAAACATGTTATTTGTTACAGAGGATTATGACAGATTTATACCACCAGATACCAATGTTAAAGTACATGTTAGATTAGAATTATATACCATGAACAAACTGGTATGTTATCAACTAAAATCAACTAAGCTACAAAGTAAAAAAAATTAAAGAATCATTTTGAGTTTGAATATATAACCAGAATTTCTATTAAAATGATGCATTTAAAAACAGTTGTCATGTGTTAATTTAAATGTATTATTTCAATAGAAATTAAAAATCAGAACGTGGCATACCTTACACGAACGGTGTATCAGCATTACAAAGTCGGTCGGCTGGCTTAGTTTTGGTTTTTCGTCGCATTTACAAATTTTAGCGAACTTTTACCATTTACTCGGTTGAGTGTAAACAAAACTCAAATTAGGAAATACTTTAACTCAATGTTTGTCGAGTCTGGCATCGCCATTAAGCGAGACTTAGGCTACAATTAAAAATATCTTTGTTTCCCCTTGTCCTACCTTTACTTCTGATATTGGGTAGGTAGGTAGGCTTTTTTTCTCATAGTTTTCTTTTCTGGTTAGGAAACATTCTTCACATGTCACCTTGTGTGTTTACTAGTACAGCTTCATCACTACGGCATTTGTATCGCATCGAATTATAAATGTATAAACATCTTAAAAACTTAGAAGGTTGGCGACTAAATCGTGAAAAGGAAAGAGAACAGAACCGGAATCTATTAGCATAGAATCGCAAAAAAAAAAAAAAAAAAATCACACGGCATTTTTCAATAAAATTTTTTCAGTCGGCGCGATTTTTACGGTTGGTCGCGCAAGGGGAAACAAACTATATTTTTATTTTGGCTTTAGGTGTTACTTTTTCGGTGTCGTCAGTGGCGGCGGTGGCGTGTCAAAATGTGAAAGTTTATGTTAAAGTAATGTATTTTCTATTCGATCAAAAACTAACTAGGCGAGACATTTAAATCTGCGGAATTCTTGTTTCTGACATAACACAGTTAAATTTGAATATCTAATATTATATCTCAAGTGTTTTATGTATGTTTGTTGAATAAAACAAAACATTGTCTCATAAAACTTCAAGATTTCAAAATATTGATGAGAGAAAAATGGGATTATTTGAGTTGACTGTACCGTACTTGAATGTAAATTTTTATGACCTAACACGGTTAAAACTGACTAATGTTTTATTGTAATTGTTTAGTGTAGTGTAGGTTTGTTGAATAAAACAAAACACTTGTCTCATAAAACCGAAAAAATTGTAAAATATTGATGAGAAAAAAAGAATATTTGAGGTGAATTTAAACTCGATTAAATTAATGCTTGTGAAACTGTGGCCGGATGGATATTTCACGCATTATGCGATAAAAACGTTGTAAGTTTTTTACTCAGTGCTTTAGTTAATCAACTATCAATATAAAAACATTCTGATAAATAATAAATTTTTGTAACGAACCATTTTACTTACAAACATATAGGCCATGTGAGCTTATGGCATAGCGCAGCATGTGTCTGTGTGTGTTTGTGTGTTTGACTCACATTTTCGAAATCATGAAAATGTGTTTTGAGAGCCTTAGCTTGCAAACCTACCTATTACCTCAGTTGACAGGGTGCTAGCTCCGTAAGTGGAAGGTCTTGGATTCGAACCCCAACCGCCTGGACCAAGCATTTTAAAATAAGAAGTGACTATTCTGTCGCAAAGCTCTCAGCATAACGAAATTATACAGCACGGTCCTTTCGGATTGGAACTTAAAATAAAGGAGGTCCCGTGTCACAGTAGGCTTGGCACGATAAAGAACCCTGCTGTATAATTCTATCAGCGCAACGTACAGGCAAAATTTGTGCACTTTTGTCCATAGCTGGCTACGTCTTCATATCAGTGAAATAAACTTCACTGGGACGTTAAACGCCATTATTCAACTCAACTCCTACCTATGACACATGGTACCGGTAGAAGGTCCTTAATTTTGAAACATTTGAGTGTCTCGCTGAAATATTTTTTTAAAGTCTTGGTTAGAGGTCAGACCAAGCTTTGCGTTGAATAAGCAACCCTTCTTTAAAGCTGCATTAAGTTTTCCAAAGAAAAAATTAAAACGGTGCTAATCTAATAACTGATGTTCCTAATGAACAATGTTACATTTGGTTCAACGATAAAAGCTCGAATAAATACAGAAATTACAGTATTTACCCAGCGAGATGCAGCATTTCGGATCTAATATTAGAACATGGTTACGTCATCAAAACCCGGGTCATTCAAACACAAGTTTCAAAATGTTGAAATACGATAAATTAAACACAGAACTTCGTTGAATTTGTCATTTGTGACTTAGTAAGGGATAAATAACACCATTTCAAATACATCTGGATATTAATTAAGGACAATTAATGCAATCTGTCATGTTTCACTTTCGATTCTAGGCTTTTCCCTACATTCGTGCGCATGCTCCAAGCTCATAATTACCATCGTAAAACTCTGACCAACCGGTCAGAGGATTCCGTTTTTTTACAGCTAAAAGAAATGAAATTTTAGAAAATGAATGTCACGGATCGTGGTTAGAAGATATCTACTTTTAAAAAAACATATTTTTAGAAAATCAAAAAAAATTCTGAAAATTGGTAAACTTAATGCAGCTTTAAACTATCAACAAAAAAGTAAAAAAAACATCAGAAAACATAAGATTAAGTTACGATATGCGATAAATGCGAGGGATATGCGAATTTTAATTTTAGTACACTTGGTTTGAATTCGTGATATAATAATCACTTGCGGATCAAACCAATGTCGAGTTCTATTTTATGAGATTACATCACTTTTGTGTCAATCCAATGTTGTGTTTACAATCACTTGTTTGTCAAACCAATGTTGAGTTTTATTTTATGAGATTACAATTACTTCTATGTCAAACCAATGTTGAATTTTATTTTGGTTACATAGTTTTTTGTCTGATGTAAAGTTGCTTCTGTTTGACACAGGATATAAAAGATGAAGTTATGGATACGTCAGTATACTATCAATTAGTAAGTATATATAGTTTTGTGTTTTAGAGACAAGCCAATAATGTGTTGTGTGACACAACACACACACACACACACACACACACCATGAAATATAAAATGTATCAAAAGGTTATAAAGCTACTCTAACCACTCTAATTAGGCAAGGGAAAGCAAAAAACACATGGAGAAAACTCCCTTCCTGTGAAGAAGACAAAATGACACGTTTGAGCAGTCATTGAAATTTTTTATACAAATTGGTTTCCTTGTGATATATATTTTTTCGCTAAACACACTGATTTTTGACATTGTTATGTTGAGAAACAGTGTTTTACGCCCCAGTCACGTTCGCATATATCGAGCAAATAAGTTTTTGAGAGGTAGAAGGAACCAGTTTTTTGGCAACTTTAAACTTTTCGCACAAGGATCTGTCGGAGTGGGATTCGAACCGAGACAGGGAGAGGTTCTATATTTCGTGCGATTTCGACCATTCGGTCACTGAGACCCGGGAAAACGCAAAAAGCCATAAAGTATAATGCATACCACGTGTAAAATACATTCATTTTATTTTTATGTGGATTATGGTAATAATGTTTAAAACGGCGATTAAGTACTTTGTAGCTATTGTAGACGGCAGCTTAATTATTTGTCTAAGTCTATCAATCTTAGAACCATTGCGGTAGCTCAGTTGGTAGAGTGCTCGCACCGTAAGTGGAAGGTTGTAGGTTCGAACCCCGACCGGGTCTGACCCAAGACTTTATAATGGGTAGTGACTGTCCTTTCGCAAAGCCTTCGGCATAACGAAAGAAAGTCACGGTTTTTTCGAATGGAAACTTGAAATAAACGAGGTCCCGTGTCACGGTATGCATGGCACAAAAAACTATGCTGCAAAATTTCTGCACCTTCGCGTTGTCTAGATAAAAGTGAAATATTCTTAAATGGAACGTTAAACACCATAACTCAACTCTATTATTCTTAGAACGATTTTGTGTCTGCTTGAGATGTGAAAGAGCATGAAGGTCTGCTTTCTATGGATGTGGATTTATTCATTTTTATTTTTCTCCAAAGTTGTGATATTCAATAAACTCATGTAATTGTTTTTACAAAATTAAATGCCCTTTTGTTGACTTTCGCTTTTTTCAAAATACTTTTAACAATGAATTGAATTGATGTTCTGGTTTGCATTTTTTGTTGCCAATTTAATGTTGTTTTTCAATTCTTTTATTGTAGGTATGGCATGATCCTAGATTTAACTGGTCCGCAAATCCAAAATATTCAGCTATCGACTTTATTCGCAGTAACAATGAAAATATATGGATTCCCAAAATTGCTGTCGCCAATTCGTAAGTATTTATTTCCGCTCAACCTGACTAGATACGAATGTATTGTGGCAGAATCATTTATTTAGCGGTAACAAAATTTTTGATATTTAAAAAAATAAAATTTACTGCACGAAAAATAATTGGATTGTGTTCAGTAAAGTTTCCTTTTAATTTATAAGAAGAGGCCCCATTTGGCCGTTATCGCTCAACTGGCAGACATGTTGCATCACATTGTATTGCAATTGTGGCCATCTTTGATGCCAAAAGCTGTTTTTTAAATAAGTATATCACACAAATACCTGTTGATTTTGATGTGCCATATGTGCACATTTCGGAAAATCATTCCCCATCAGTGACACTAGGGGTCGAAAAATTGAAAGATAAAAAACTTACTCTACCTAGAGACCTCCCACACCAAATATGGTTTATGTAGGCTTAGTAGTTACAGAGAGGATTTTCAAGAATCAGTTATTTATAGCAGCTTATTTGACTTGCACGTGACGGGTGTAGCTAGCTAGACAGGAGGTGCTTACCCTTCCGGAGCACCCGGCTTCACTTCCTTGATGGAAGTTCACGTGTATAACATATTTTGCCAGTTTGCAAAGTTTTTACTTTGTTTTTGGGATTGTGATGTAGACACGGACTGGTATGTTTGTTTTATTATTGCATATTCCACTAATTGAGGGAAAACCCTGTTAATTATGTTTAATGGCTACCTATTTACTTTTTTTTACTAAATTTGAACTAAATCGGTAAATAATTCAACCTTTAATGGCCATTAAGCACTTTTGCAATTACGAAAAACGGTGGCCATCTTGGATGCCACAGGTAGTTGATTTGTGCAAGCTTTAATCAAATAGGTCCATTAGTTCTAGAAGAGAAGATTTTCAAAGAATCAACTAAACATAGCACCTGAATTGAATATTCCACGAATAATGACCCAATAAAAAGCTTCGGAAAAACCCATTACGTATGTTAAATGGCTATACATCTGCTTTCTGGATATCAATTTTGAACCAAATCGATTAAAAAAAGCAGGCCATTTATCACTTTTTGCTATTTATATAAACGGCGGCCATATTGGATGTCACAGGAAGTTGATTTTTTTAAATTTAAATCTGCACTACAAAGGGACATTCCACACCAATTATAATTTAAATAGGTCCATTAGTTCAAGAGTAGAAGATTTTCAAAGAATCAGCTAAATATAGCACCCTATTTTAGTGTTCCGCATGTATGCACGCAACAGCATGCCACAAGCTCAGCTGGTTTTAACCAGCTGAGCTAATACAAAAACAAAAGTAATGTTTCATTCTACAAATTAGCGATTTAAACCATTAACGAATATTCGGGATTTTATAGTAATTGTTAAGACACTTTGATGAAAAAATAATACTTTAACATTTGGAGTACCACAAATTTAACAACAATGTTTTCAATATTTGTTTATTTTATGTATTTATTATTTTATTTATCTATTTCTTTTTTTTTAAATTCTTGATCATCAATTTTGTAAGTTTTAAAATTGATGTTGATCTTTATGGGCACACAATAGTTTTATTTAAAGTGCCAAAACATGTTGCATGTTAGGCATATAGTTTGATGCAAGATTAAGTCAATATATACCGGATGTGACATTTGAAATGAAAATACCGAAGTCGAGACGTAAAATTTGTTTTAAACAAGTTGATTTATTCTGTTTCAGCATAAGTGACCTATCAGTTATCGGCGATAAAAGTCAGGTGGTTCAGATAAGCTCCGAGGGAACGTTAGATTGGATTGTAGGAAAGATTGACAAAACACATTGTGATTGTGACGTCACGTATTATCCATTTGACACACAGACATGTGAACTTGTGCTTATAGGGGTTGGTTACACCAGAGACGAGGTTGAGCTAGTTTTTCAAGCACCTGTAATTGGTAGAACTTTCTTCTCTGAAAATGGAGAATGGTATTTTATTGGAACGAATACAATCATTGATGATAGACTGGTGGGCAGCGAACCTGTTAGACAACTAAAATTCAAACTGAAATTTCGTCGACGTCCACTTTTTCTATTCTTGAATTCCCTTTTACCGGTAACATTGCTATCACTACTTACAATTTTGATTTTCAAGTTGCCTGCAGAATCTGGAGAGAAAATTGGTTTTTGTTTAACAGTTTTGTTAGCGTTTGCTGTCTACGTCACTATTGTTTCTAATCATATACCGACTACATCCATGAGCACATCCTACCTCTGTAAGTCTTGCGTATTTAATAATAACAAGAACGTTGTAATATGTGAAGTTGTTTCTAAAGTAGTACAATACATATAATTCATTGTACACACAGAGATAGAGAGAGAGAGAGGGGGGAGACTTAAGTCATGGTTTAACGCCCCAGTCAAACATTTATCACTTATATCGAGACTATTGGTTCTGGGATGGTAGTGAAAACAACAGTGCCCGGAGAAAACCATAGACCTTCGTCAAACCGACCGACAAACGTTTTCACAATGGAATCTATCCGAATAGGATTTGAACTTAGGCGTTACAGGCAATGTTATTCGTAAACAGGCATTTTTCCACCAAACATCGAAACAGATGTAGACAAACATCGCAAACCAACTTTTTTTACTTTCATTAAAGTCACCAAAAAATAGTTTAAATCGCCGAAAATAAAGAAGTTAAATGGTACAAATCTTATGTAAAAAAAAGAAAAGTCAAAAATAATATTTATGATAAAATATGGTTAGCAGAAATTGTCTGACATAATCCCCCAAAAATGCCAACACTCTGTTTCTTTTTCGATTCTTATTCTGTTTATGATTCTAGGCTCTCTGAGCACGTAACATATTAACGCCATCAGGCTAAAATTGGAAGGTAGAGAAAGTTCGATAGTTATGAAGCATCATATTATTTTTTGAAAGAAGAAAAATCAAAATTGATAAAAAACAGATATTTACTCTACAAGTTATATTAACAGGTTGCAGAAGACGTGTATAAATGAGTAAAAATACTATGATTTTCAGTTAAAAAAGATAATTACCTTAAAGTAATTTTAAAATTTCAGCAACAACCCTGAGTGATAAAACCATTTAATATTTTTATTTATTTATCTATTTTATTTATATTATTATTATTTTGCAGCTATATATCTGATAGGGATTCTGGCGTTTGGAATCTTGACTGTATTCGTTACAATATTTGTTCTTTACTGCCATAACACTACAAGTGAAAAAACCAGTTCCAGGTTGCCTGAGTAAAATAGCGAGTCACGTGTTAATACCACTTTCCTGCGTAAAGAAAGGTTTCTGTTGTACTTCGAAATGCTATTACAGGAAAAGGGAAACAATCAACAAAAACACAGATGAGATGTCGCAAAAAATCGAAATGAATTACGAGAGAAGGGAAACAAACAACAAAAACAAATATGAGATCTCGCAAAATATCGAAATGAATTACGAGAAAAGGGAAATAAACAACAAAAACACATCAATGGAAATGCAGATCTCGTGGAAAGAATTTGGTCAAATAGTAGACTCGTTTTGTTTCAATGCTACTTTACTGATTAATATTGTTATGGGACTAGTGGTATATTTATTGTTGCTCTACGGTTACGTAAAACAAGATTCTGGAATTGAAATGGTATAAAATGAAAAACTGAATACATGTTAAATTCATTTGTATGAAATAACAATAAAAGTAAGCTAATAAAAAAGATAATACCATCGACAAGCTATATATATAAACTGGAAAATTTATTTTACAGAACGAGTTTATTTCCCGAAGGAAGTTTGTATGAAATAATAAATATAATTCATGAATTTAAACAGAAATCTGGAAGGTTTAGAGTATTATGTTGATCATTCACAAAACTTGAATCAACCTAATACGACTTAGAATAATAGAAATAAAATTAAATAAAATTACATTGGGTTTTCTTAGAGCTCAGACATTTCAAACATTCCCACCGGAGTACTTCCATACGTTTTCAGCCATTCATCCTGCTCTTTTTTAATCCAGTTCGAGCAATGACAGCATATCTGAAATGTTGATATCAATCTTCCTCTGAATGTCTATTTGATAATCATATTGGACAGGCGATAATATCAGCTAACATTTGTTATTTCTTTAAACACACTGTGCGTATGGCCATGTTAAAGTCGGCTTTGTGTAAACCACACTTCTTCCAAAAGGGGTGCAACTCATGCCTATGACTGAAATGAACGGAATTAAAATATTAAGCAGATGGGAATCCAATATTTTCAAAAGTTATACCTCTGTTAAAACATTTAAAAATGTGAATTTTTCTAGATTTCTGTGATTACATCCATGTCGACCTGCCTATTATGAGTAACATTTGACCAGTTTGTTTGTCTTCTGTAACTCAGATACTCCCATTTTTGTGTGCTCTGTATTTGTTTGCTTTTGTAGGATCGACTGTCATACATATCAGACTCCATGACTTATAAATAGTTTGTTCACTATGGTTTGTTTTCTATAACTCAGGTATTTACACTTTTTATTAGCTCTATGTCTGTTAGCTTTTTGTAGGATTAACTGCCTGAGAATGCTATCATACCTTTCAGACGACATGACGTATGCTGTATAGCTTTGAAATTTATTGTACTTCCAATTATGTTAAACCAGAAGTTTCGACCAAATGGTTTAATTACTATAACCCAGATACTCACCATATTTGTGTGTACTCTGTATTTGTCTGTTTTTGTAGGACGGACTGTCTGAGACAGTTATCTTACATTTCAAGCGCTATTACATATAAATGGGTTGTATGAAAAAAATCAGGTATTCTCCATGTTTGTGTATCTGTCTGCATTTCGGGATTGACTGTCTGAGAAAGCTATCTATATTTTAGACGCCATGACTTTTTATTAGAATGTCGCTAAATCATACAAATACACATACAGATATAAAGATGACGTTCTATCTCTTAATAATCCCAAATTTGGAGAATATGTGAATGTTATCTATCCAAGTGAGCTTTAAATAAAAGTCACGACAGATTCCCAATGTTCTGCTTCATATTTGGACTTATACCTCAATTATGACACCAACGAAAGGTTACATCTGAAGCTGTACGACAAACGTAAAGACTTCAATTTTTCTATTCTCAACTTTCCGTTTCTTTGCAGTAATATCACTGCTTCTCCTGCGTATGGTGGGTATGTTTCACAGTTAATACGGTACGGTACACCTTGTTCCCACTATAAGGATTTTCTGAACCGAAGCAAATTGCTAACAATTAAATTGTTGACGCAAGGATATTGCAAGTCTAGGCTAATCAAGGCCCTTAAAAAGTTTTAAGCCGTCATCATAATATTGTTGATAAGTATGTAGTCACTGTATCCAAACTTTTACTGGATTTATTTGACTTACCATAGTTCTTTGTTCCTTTCATTCTCAAAATTGACTTGCACGTAATTTGTAGCTAGCTAGAAAGGAGGTGCTTTCCCTTCCGGAGCACCCGGCCTCACTTTCTTGATATAAGATCAAGTGTATAACTAATTTTGCCAGTTTTCAAATTTTTTACTTTGTTTTTTGGGATTGTGATATGGACAAGGACTGGTAAGTTTGTTTTATTTAAAGTTTATTGTGTTTTTCAATTATGTTTAGCCTGAAATTTGCCAAAATAGTTTGTTCAGTATTACTTAGGTATTTGAAATTTTTGTGCTCTGTATTTGTCTTGTTTTTCAAGATTGTCTGAGACTGCTATCTGCCATTTCAGACGCCAGGACTTATGACATATAGTTTTGAAGTTTTGCCGTTTTCAATGTTCTTAATGTTAATGCAGGATTAAAATTCTACAAAGTTTTAAATAGCTATGTTTTATGTATCTGTATCATATTTGAAGGCTTGTCTGTCTCCATATATATTGTCTCAAAAAGCACCCATATATATTTCATTGCATTATTAATCATGATTTATATATTTACTACCCCTGAGCGGGTACCGCTGCTGGTGGAGAAAACTCCCCGAAAATATCCATCACTTAATAGGCAGTATTTTGTGCTGTCAAAAACTATACAATTTAGCACAATTTTCAGCCGTCTTCATTTTTGAAATTTATTTAAAACTAAGGTTTGTTTCTTCATGCCAAGCATTCCTTATCTGGATTTGGATTCATATAATTTTGGAACTTTAGATTCAGTAATTGTTAACTATGTTTTTTTATCTATCAAACTTTTCGGTCCCTAGTGTCACTGATGAGGAATGATTTTCAGAAATGTGCACATATGACACATCAAAATTAAACATGTATTTGTGTTATATAATTAGAACTATTAGTATCACTGTCTGAGACAGTTTTCACAAATTTGATGTACTATAAATATTTTGAGTCATTTTGTTATGTTACATTGTGCTTCAATTTTTTTTATAATTTTCATTTATTGGAGTAAACAGTGGTATCCATTTGTCTAATTGTTACATATCCGGGCTATGTCACTTACACTCCAACTTTTAATCTTTCCTTCATAATTAATTTTCATTATATACAGTTCTTTGTTGTCTGGGAAAATATATGTCGGTGTGTAGCCCCAGATTTGTTAAAATTCTAAAATGTTATTCAATTTGGTATTGTTTGAGATATGTGTTTTCCTTATTGTTTCATGTTTTCTTGTTTTATATTTTAAGGCCACTGTTATTTCTAATTAAACAAGAACCTCATTTTTAACTTGGTATATTTGTTTGATTATTGCACAAGAACCACATTATTAACTTGGTAAATTTGTTTGATTATTGCAACCAAGTAGGTTTTTAATATTTGTTTTAATGTTTCAAGCTTTCAAAAACCCGTTTTCAGATATTTTCCATTAAGAGGCACCTGTACATAAATTAAAAATTTTACATTTTACACGCATTCTGATTGGCTTAAAAGTTAATTACTGTTACAGACTATTTTTACCAAGATCTAACTTTTATCAAAACAAGGGCGGAATGCAAACAATGTTCACTGAAACAACAATAGAAAACAGTAAATTTCTAATATTATTGAAGTAAAGATTACAAATGACAATAAAACTCGCGCCGTTTCATTGAAAGGCGAGCTACCAAATTTTATTACTTGAGAGCGGAGGATATTTTTGCACATTTAGAAATAACAGAATCTAATATAAGACCATCCTATGGTATTTATAAAACCGAAGGTGCTTTTGTTTTGTGAAGGAGCTTCAACTTCAGAATTTGCTGCAAGGTGAATTAAAAGGGCTCTACTACAGAATCCAACCTTTACCATATACTACCCGAGTACTACATAAATAAAAGGAATGACTGATGTGCGGGTTAAAATATGCCACTTTATGACCGGACATCACTGCAAATGCTCTGTCCGAAGTTATAAAGACTGCACAAGGTCATTATTTAGCACTCTGTCAACCTTGAGATTTTACGTCGATGTTAAAATTAGGTAATTTATATGAATACATCGACAGCTATAGGTGAAGTCAAATGAATATATGCCTTTGTAGTGCACAGGAAGCAATATAAAAATGTAGTGTATATAGCTACACGATAATGTACAGACTATGTACAATTAGAGACGTTACTACTTTCTCAACTATGAGGTTAGGATAGAGCGCCCTTCAGCTAGGCATTTTTGGTACTGTGAAATGTATTGGTTAGGCGGACACGTACATCGTCTGTTCGGGGCTAGACGGTTGGCCCTTTATAATTTACATCTGAACTTAGAAAAACTAAGAGAACTTGCGAGTTAATTATCGCCTTACTTTTCAAAGGGTTGTTTTAAACTGTCACAACAAAATCGTTATTTACAATTTGGCTTAGAAGCTATCCCAGTTATTACATGCTTTCATTTATAAATGATATAAGTACTTCAACTGTTGGTCGTGAAATACGTTTTTACCTTCTTCCAGTGTCGTCACATCTAAATACATTAAATGACCAATGCATCAGTTAGGCCTCCCGACTGTAGTGTTTTAGGTGATAAAATATTGCCCAATAGCAATTCCATAGTTACCCTATATTTGCAGCAACAAATGTACTGAAAAACAACTGTTTCTCGCAACAAATATATAAAATTTCATCGAATTCACTCAGAGCTACTGTACGTCATTCAAAAGGGGAAATCAAAGTTTACAAAATTTTAAACGGTGACTGGAGTATTCCAAGTTAAACACTTAAAACAGTAATAAAGATAATCTGCAGGCTCTTTATTTGCATGAAAAAATTATGAACCTTTGAAATAAATAATAAATTGAATTTAAAATGGTCTGTATTATTCAAATTCAAACAACAAAATTAAATTCATTTACAGTTAGTTTCTGAAATGACTCCCAAATCTCTATGTCGTTATAGTAAACGTATAATGTATATCGATGTTGAAAAAGTCCAGTATAATAATCATCGTTTTTAAGCGGTTAGCGTATACGCTAACCGCTTATTGGCATCGTGCCTTGCAGGAAGTGATAGGTCAAAGCTACTCCTAGCAGTAACCTTAGACCTTTGACTGAAGATTCCTACATGCTGTTTGGGGAGATATCTATTTGCCACGCCTACTCCCGTATGCCTTATGCCTTCAACTGGCAATATGGCGTGTAGTTTCATTCACAAAACACATATGAATGAAGTGTTAACGTAACTTTATGTTTACTTAGTGTCTCAACGATGAACTAACAGACCCCAGTGACAGTGTGCATGCTTCCAGTGTAATATGGATTATAACACAGCAGCATCCACTGTTTCATTGAGAACTCCGAGATAAATAAGTACGTTGTTGTAATCTAACTCGAGGTTTAAAATTTTCAAAAGTTACATAATCAGACAGGGAAGATACAAAATAGTTAAACGAAGAAAGAAGAATTTTGTGGTTGGCTTGACGACATCAATCGCAGAAATGACACATCACTGGATTCTAAAACACGATCCGATGGCAGATCATTTCATCACCGGTAGTATGTTATTAATTGACTATTATACTGTTCTGGAATATATTTGTATATTGTTTTCCGTTTCCTGCATTCAGCACTGCCAAAATTAGTGAAAACGCCTATAATGACAGTACCGATGTAGAAATTACTAAGTATCTCTAGTTCTAAAATGCACGTTTTTATTCGCCACATACAACTGGAGTTAGCAACTCTACCATTAATCTGAAAACTGTTGGCAGTTTCACTGTTCTACGTGTATCCTATAATTGAGAGAAAGGGAGAGAGAGAGTATAGTAATGGTGTTTTACGCTCAGTCAAATTCTTTAACTTATTTCGAAATGGTCAGTCAGTTCTGGGATGGTGGAGGAAACCGGAGTGCACAAAGAAAAACACTGACCTTTGTCAAGTGTACTGACAAACTTTCCACACTAGGATCTGTCTGAGGCACTGTGATCCGTAAGTGTGTGCTTTAGAACACTTGGCCACTCGGGCCCCTTACCTGTAATTGATATTTGTTCTTTGTGTAAACTTTAATGTCAGTTTACCAGGAAAAGAATTTATTATAATTATTATTTTTATCATTGTTATTATTATTGATATTATTATTATCATTCAGGTAAACCATCTTAACTGTATGACTGATCAAATCCAGACTGGGCTCATACTAGTAAAGTAAACAACTTAACAGCGAGAAAGTCACAGAAGAAATGAAAAAGTCTAATAAAGACTTTGACAGGAATTAGTAATTTGTAACAACTACTTGGATGTAGAGTGCTCATCCAATCATTCTTAAGTGGAATAAAGTTTGTATACATACCATGGCTTCTTGTAGAACAGCAATGAAACAGAACATTATTAGTTCTGGCCTTAATCTAGGACAGCCACAGGTCATATTTTGAATTGCCTTTCTATGCATAGTAAACAGGTTTTATGAAATAAAAAGGTCATGACATACACTAATGCTTTACATGGAAAAAATGTGGAGTTAATAGACTTAGTCAATTTCACATCATTGCAAATTGCAAAATTTCTCAGTAAAGCTGGATAATCACAAATTATATTATAGAAAGCTTCAGTATATAATTTACATTGGACTGTGAGGTTGTAAATACATTTTATCAAGAAAATTAAAAACTTTTTCAGAAGTTTTATTTTTACAGACAGATGAACTGTGTGTAAAACATGTCTGATTATACTTTAGCTTGAGAAATCTCAATTTAAGTAAAATATATTGCCACTTGCACAATTTTATAGCAGTAACACTAAGATTGACCACCTGGCAATTTGTTTCTGCTTCATCCAGTTATTCCCAAAGGTCTCGAGATCCTTTTTCAAGTAAATGTGTATTTCAATATTTTAAATTTATTTCTTTTTTCATTGAGTTATACTCAAAGGTCTCGAGATCCTTTGTAAGTAAATGTGTATTTCAATATTTTCAATTTGTTTTTTTTTCATTGAGTTATACTCAAAGGTCTCGATATCCTTTTTCAAATGTGATATTCAGTATATTCTCAGGAATGTTAAGTATGATTTATTTTTTAACTCATTTTTAAAAAAAGTTGTTATTATTTAAAAAAAAAGTTTTTGTTTGTTTTTTTTATTCTATTTTCAGAAATAACAGACTGAAGGAGCAACAAGCAAATAAAGACAGACATCATGCGTTTAAGGCCGTTCAGGATTTATTTGAAAAATCACAGTAGATCTGAACATGATCCCATAAACCAGAATGCATTCTTATTTGTAAAAATGAACACCTTTGAACCAGACAAGATACAACACTTGAAAACACAATAACCATCTATTGACAAGAGTCAAATTGACAATGAAATGGATCGATAACTGAGAATGCACATGATTATCAAAGCAAGGTTTTTTGAAAGTAAATTCTGCTAAAGACAAATTGTGTTTTTTCTTTTATACACAAGTGATATGTTTTCAGACATATTGTGGTCTGTTAAACTTTACTTTTAAATATTCTTTTATATCCAATGACCATATGCCCTTAATAATATACATGTGTTTCCTTTTGTAACAATATAACGATTAGGATGATAAACCTTTAAATCTTTATCAAACTTGCTTAGAATGATCTTCTTGACTAGCGCTAGCTCAGTTTCATATATTGGCCATACTGGTTCAATAAAAAGGTTACTAGGTCAATTTATAGAAAAACCTTGTTAACACTTCTGAGGCCCAAATTTCAGCCTAATCTTCATCAACCTTGCTCAGGATGATGCTCTTGACAAAAGCTAGCTTAAGTTTGTTTAAGGATCATGTTGGGTCAATAAGTAGGTCACTTAGAGAAATTATAGAAAAACCTTTTTAACACTCCTGGGCCCATAATTTTATCCCAATCTTATCAACTTTCTCAGAATGATCCTCTTGACAAAAGCTAGCTTAGGATGTTTAAGGGTCATGTTGGGTCAATAAGTAGGTCACTAGGTCAAATTATAGAAAAGATCCAATTTACTAAAATCAAGCTGAGTGTATATCATTTCAGGTGAGTGCCCAAGGCCTTCATGGTCCTTTTGTTTTTTATGTTGCTGTAAATAAAATTTTCTCCGGAAATTTCTTTTCATATTATTAAAGTACCCTAACATTGGGGCCTTGGTGGACAAGTGTTCTAAGTCACATGCCTACATCATTATGTTTGCTCAGTTGGTAGAGTGCTCGCTTTGTATTAGGGAGGTTCGGGGTTCAAAGTCAGACTGGGTCTGACCAATACTTGAAAACTGGTAGTGACCTTTTTTTGCCAAGCACTCTGCATTTAGTAATGAAAGTCATGAGGTTCTTCAGAGTAGACTTTAAAAACTGAAGTCCAGTGTCATGACAGGCATGGCAACCTACAGAACCCTCCCTGCACATTGCCCTAACCACACTGCAAAGGTAAACATTTCTGTCGCTTTATCTACAGTTGGTGAGGTCTCGATATAAGTGAAATATTCTGATTGGGACGTTAAACCTCATTAGATGAAATCGAATCACATGCTTACAGATCAAAGTACATCTTACTGAGTAGGTTTGAATCCCACAGTGACAGAACCTAGGATGAGAAAGTTTTACAATTGCTTGTTGAAAGCCTTTGCCTATCTCCAGGCACTCCAGTTTACTCCATCAGCTTAGGACAGACTACCTTGCTAATTATGTGAAAGAATCAGTATCTTGACGGGGTTTAAACACCATTTGTCTCTCCACTCTACTCCAGTATACCCTGAATAGAACCAGAGTAGGCATATAATATCAGAAAACTAATGAATATTGGCTACTTATACAACAGACTGCATCATTATCACCTTTTCACAAACTAGGATGAATAATTATAGAGACAAACATGCAGCATTAGTTTTTCAAATTACTGATATCAACTTGTTTAGATTAACTTTCAGAATACATTGTATTTTATTTTAGTTTGATAATGAAATGAAAGTCATAATTTTTATTACAAATGCAGGAACAACTAATTGTAACAATTTCACTATGTTGTTACATTGTATGAACTCATCTACAGATTTATTTCATATAAACAATTTTCCAAATTGTTCCTTTCTTGAGTGGCATGTTATGTAATTTGGCTCTATTCAGCAAGCTTTATGCCTTCACTGAAGAAATTGAGTTCATACAAATAATCTAATGCATTAAATGAGAGGTTTATTTGGTTTTATTGCTGTTTAATCTTACATTAGCAATTTTCCAGCCAGTCATGACAAAAGGAAGTTAATTAATTTATTAGGATAAATTAAATAACAAGTTTGTGTATGTGAGATGTGCAAGCATGTTTTATTGTTTGCCATACTCAGTGATTTTCACATGCTAGCTCAAAGAGTCAGTCTGCTTTATACAAGCACTCAACTCTTATTCACATGATGTCAGTGTGTCAACCATCGGTGCTGTCTCCTTAAGTTTAATTCTTATGATTGACCTTTGTTTTTGGAAAATTGCAATGCAGGCATTATTTTTGATATATTGAGACCTTTTTGTCTGATGGAAGCGAAAACCAAATGTCAAGGTCGTGTCATTTTGATTACCTGAGCTTTAAAATGCTATATCATGACTAAGTTTAAAGATTTTGACATGGAAGATAACCTTTTGATGTTTTTTTATTTGGAAAATTGCAATGCAGGCATTACTTTTTGATGTATTGAGACATTTTTGTTTGATGGAAGCAAAATTCAAATGTCAAGGTCATGGCATTTTGATTACCTGAGCTTTAAAATACTATATCATGACTAAGTTTAAAGATTTTGACATGGAAGATAACTTTTTGATGTTTTTGCAGTGCTCTCTGTAATCAAACCAGATCAAAGATCATGAGTGATAAGAAATAAGATGTTGGTCTTCCTGTAATTAGGTGCTTAGTTTAGATATAAGACATTACTTCATAATTACTGAATAAGATTTTTTGTTGAGAGATATTTTGTTACTTTCAATAAATATTCATTTTGTTTATTGCAGCTTACAAAATGTCTTAAAGTGGATTTTATTTTGTATCAAAACACTTTCACTGGTCATTTTCTTTCAGATGCATCTATTTGATCCCTTATTTTGAAATAAAACTGAGGAATGGGGTAATGGTGATTTACATACTACCACAATCACAGTTAATAGTCTAGTCAAATGGGTTCTGATCTAAAACTGATTACAACATCATACATTTTGTTACAAAGTAACGTACATATTTACAAAAAGCTAAGGGTCAACTAAAACCTCATCAAAAGGCTGTACATTTTTTTGAGAAATTGAATACCGCCAGGTACTATTTTGAAAGTTGGATAATCAAAATTTATCTCAACATTCAGAGCTACCAGGCTAACCGCTTTCCAGTACTTTCAGTACTTTGATATGATAATTAGTGGTGAGTTCGGAAAAATTAAAGGATATTTAACCAGTTGACACTGCCTAATTTGACTGCAACTTTATGCAAGTTCAATGTCAATGATACATCACGACGTCAAGGTTACAAAGAATATATGCAGTACACTGCTGGATGCAGCAATATCTTAGGAAATCCCAGGAAGATATGCTGCCAGTATGTGGAAAAATCTGCATTAAAGAGATGTTTCGATTGCAGTTTATGTTGTGATTCCTTTGTGGTGATTGTTTTGCAGATAGACAAAACACCTCGTGTGCATCTGCATTCATTCTAGTATTGGAAGGTACATATTCGTTTGAATTACAGAAATGTGTTAAATATAAATCATTGTAATTCTTAAAATACGTTTTTTCAGGTTTCGCACAGCCAAGCAGTCACAAAATTCCATGACTTTTCAATGACTTTCTAATAACTCAAAAACCTTTTTCCAGGACTATTATAAATCATATAGTAATGCAAATAATACAAATAATACAATATTTTTAAATTAAATTTAATGAATAAAACACCAATTAACAAAATAACAAGTCAATATTATAACACATAATATCAATGTCCACAATGTTTCTGCTTTAGTAACGACGTCACAAAGTTTTTTGTCAATCAATAGTTTTGACTGCACCATAGCAGCCGGTACTATTGCACTCTGTTGTGGGGGTTACGGAATTGTTAAATCCTGAAGCTGAACATCAACTGGTACAAGTACATCGTTAGTATTATTGTCAGTGTTGGAAACAGTTTCTGATTTCACAAACTGAAACATCGTCAAGTCCACAACAGACCCACTGTTCATTGCTTTCACGTGTTTCGAACTTTTACAGTGAAATTTTAGGGCCGCCTCTCCCATGTTCCCCAAATCGAACGCCTTAAAGCTCATGATGCAGTTTGCCTTGTGCTTATCCCCCTTTATCGGGCGAACCCAGTTTTTAAATCTATCGTCCTGCAACCATTCCCGATTAAAAGGCTGGCATGACGGAAGCTACATGCGTTGTTTATATATAGACGGGACCTCCGATGCATAGCGACCAGTCTGGCTCAAACGGCCTCTGCATTATAAATCACACCTAGAACCAGCCCTAATGATAAAATTCGAATTGGATATGATATTACATAAAACCGGATATGATAATCGCTGACTTTTTTGTTTCCGCGTTCATTTTTCTGAATACTCCCAATAATTGTTTACTTATTTCAGTTTTTGGTGACAGTGATATTAAATTCAAGCACTTTTCAATGACTGTACATGAAATTCAAGCACTTTTCAGGGTAAGAAATGATTTCCATGACTTTTCAAGGGAACCCCCAAATTCAAGCACTTTTCCAGGTCTGTGCGAACCCTGGTTTTTTATAACCCTGTTTTCAGTTCCTACACCATTTAGGTTTTGATAAAACTAATTGAGCTCTCTTTGTCACCTTATGTTTGGTCATGACATAATAGTCGGAGCCCAGATACAGGCAAGATCATTCTGAAAAAACAGACGTTATCAAGTTTATTGAAATTCAATCTCAATTTTTTTTTTCTTTGGTTATATATTTGTTATTCGCTGTTTTTGTTCACTATTTCCTTTCTTATTATTAATTGTTTGACTTAGCTTTAGGTGTTGTTATACATGGTAGTTTCCATGTCTGACAATTGGCACCAGTTCCTAAAAATATAGTCTAAAGATGAGTTTCACAACTGTTGTAAAAATTAATAGAAAGGCAAGGTAGTTCGTGTAATCCCTTGATGGAACATTCATATTTCACAATTTATGAAAGGACAATTGCCACATTGAAAGATTTGATGCTATTAAATTACTTACAAACTACTAATTTTCAACTTCCATACTTTGACAAAATGAGTGTAACCACTGCATTATCAAATTTTAAGATATGTATCCTATAGACAAGACAAACTCTGCATCGTTCATTTGCTTTTTCTATGAAAAATAACAAAGTTACATATGCAATAACTTAACAAAAAAATCATCGAAACAACTAGGTGAAATTTTATTTAATTTAGATATAGTCCATACGACTTACGGATTACAAAATCTACGCACCTTTATGACCAAGTCTCACCACGAGATCGGAATTTCCCCATCTCGAACTAATTCAAGTAAATATATAACAAATACCAGTTAAATTTTGATGTGCCAGATGTGCACATTTCAAAAATTCATTCCTCAAAATCTCACTGTAATTGATTATTTTTCTCGCCTATAATTTACCAAAAATTACCGGAATCCCTGCTATTAGGATGCAAGATTTTGCTAGCGGATGAATACAAAACATTCAGCAATAACAAACGTTTCACTCAAAGCAGAATGTGAACCTACATGACAAAACATAACAAGGATTTTTTCTTGATGTATACATATCTTTTTGTAAAGATTATATTATTAATCATAGAAAAACAAATTTTCAATAAAGATATTTGTTTTGGTCGTCAATTAAAATCGGTAATTCCGAAAACAAGTTCAAAAAATTCAAACGACAGGTCAAATTCAGAACACTGTGGACGAGTCACAAATGAATTTAAAAAATGTAAGTTTATTTGATTGTTTATTCGCTGTCACCGTCACTAAAAATTATTCTCCTCTTTTTGGTTTTTCTGTGCACTTATTTATCAGTATAATTTATCGTGATTTTTAACGTTGCTCCAGGAATTGTGCACTCAGAGAAAAAATTTGAAAGTGACCTTGAAACTGGATCATTCACATTTTCTCGGTCAAATGGCACAGATGTTTGTTTCAAAGTAAATGAGAGAGCATTATTAGTAATAAATTTCTGGTTGTTATCATGGTTACCGAGGCCTGAGTCTGAAAGAAAGGTTGAAATTTTGAATTTTCTTTTATTATTTAGAGTTCTGTATTCATTTAGGGAGTTTGGATTTTTATGCCCTGTAATATGGATTGTATCGGGTACGTTATGTACCAGTAATTTCTGACACAAATGTTTTCTTACACTCGTGTTTTTCAGTTTCTTGAATTCGAGATCCGGAAGATTGGCATTTTGTGACATTCTTTTCATTATGCTCTTTAGTTTGTTTTGGCCAACGGGACCGCTAATAAACCACTTACTTCTGAGACCTGGATTTTTTTCATGTGTAACTGTTGCTTAATAAAACGGGTCATTCGGATTAAAAAAATTCGCTGGTCTCTTACTTTCATAAAATTTAAACAGTTCGACAGGACATCGCCCTGGTATTCCAGTTTCGTACATCCGCGGATTGCTGTCTCGTGTATTTCTTGTTTTCCCCAGTTCTTGATTTTTGTTTGTCTTTATTAAACTCGATATATTCCGTCTTTGATTCATTGTCAAAACCAAGAGAAAAATCTCCCCAGCACAAAGATCATGCTACCCTCCCCCTGCTCCAATTCCAAAATGCAAAGTATTATTCATCCACAATGTGTTAAGGACAAAATGAGGGTTATTCATTCCAAGTTGACTGCATTCATAAAGCAAATTTATTTCATCATCTGTGACAGGATCTGCTTTACATGGTTTACTCCCCAATCCCTGCTTTTTAAAATTCCTTTGTTTATCTTTTCAGACCTCCCTACATTTGCTTAATGCAAATGATGTTATTAAACGTGTCGTTTTAGATATCTTACAAAACTTCCTAACATATCTCGCAAAAAAGAAGGTTTAAAGTCAGTTCCGTCCGCTTTTCTAACGCTAAAAAAATTGACAAAACAATATTTAGTTCTCCTGGGGGAATCTTATGAATGAGACGGTTTTCATTTTCAATTGCCAGTAATTTCTCTAATATGTTAATGTTACCGACGGTTTTTTTCTCTTTGTATTTTGATTTTCACTTTCCTCAATAAATTTATCAATATCATCCACATTATTGGGCTGGAATCTTTTTTGGGGTATATTTGTAAGATTTTAAATGATTTGCTGACTAACATTTATTTGATTTTTTTTTTTATCTTCGTTCCCTTTCCTTTTTAAAGTCAATTTAACTGAAACTGGGTCCTGTGCCAAAATGCCAAATTTCTAAGGGAATTCCCCTCCAAATTCACTATCATCTAATCCTTTCACAAGTTCATGGCGTGCAGTTTTAATAATGTACCGTTTGAGAATAACCTGACTTTAAACTTCATACGTGCCCATTGGTTTAGATATATAAATTATTTTGCCTTTCAATCTGCTAGATCCTACACAAACATGTTCTCCAACTAAAAAGTTTTTTTTTCCATTATTTCAGTTACTGATTTAAAAATCTTTTAAATATATGCGAAGTTATTGTGTGCTAGCAAAATATCCGCTAAACACAGACGCACAGTAGGCTGAAAGTACAGCAGACGATATATAACACAATGTTCCAAACTTATTCAAAAATATCTATTTTTATTTTTCATATGATTCTGAACTGTTTTTTTTTTTCTTATTTTAAAATGTTGAACAAATTTTGGATTAGAAATAATGAAGATAATATAAATCAGAAATGACGAAAGGGGAACAACTGTAATATCTTTGTGTATCAAAAAGAATGAATTATGGTGAATTATGTCTCTTGTTAATTGAAAAAAGTGGGTATGAAAAAATATCGTACCACCAATTCAGTGAGATGAATCTATCACATATGCGAGAAAGTCAGATCTGAATTCGTAGCAAATATCCAGTCAAACCCAACGACCTTGGTCAAGGTGAATAACGAACAATTTAGATTAAATCAATGTCACCAAAATCTGTTTTTAAGGGCTTTGGTGCACTTAGACATAAAGTCGTCTACTATTAGGGGTCATATAAGTTTGTCCATTTTCAAAACAAAACACAAGAAGACTTTATGATATCTTGTTTCTGTATATTTAATCACGCCTTTGGAAAGAAATATTTTATCAATATATAATAACTGAAATTGTATATAAGTACATAATTGTCAATAAGTATATTTACTTGTATCACAGGTACTTTCTTTATATTCTACAATCAATTTAAAGTCTCACTCTGTTTGGTGGCAAAGTGGTCCAAAGCATGTACAGATCACCGTGACTCTCACCACGTAGGTTTTAATGAAGTTGAGACAGATACTTGTTTTGGAAAGTTTGTCAGTTCGCTTGCCAAAAATCTGCACTTTTTCAAGCACATTGGTTTTTTCACCTTTTTAAACTGATCGCCTTGGATATAAATAAAACACCTTGTCTGTGGTACAAAAAAAAAAAACATTTATCTAATACAATGCAATTCCTTCACAAACACAATATAAGAAACTAAAGGTCAAAAATATTTGTCAGTTTATTTGTGAGAAAATTTATTTTTCAAATTTCAAGGGACTGGAGTGGAGTTTTACGACCCAGTCAAGATTCTTTCACTTATTTCGAGGCGGTCAGTTATGGCATCGTGGAAGAAACCGGAATGCCCAGAGAAAACCACCGACCTGTCAGCACACTAGGATCTGTTCCGAGTGGTATTCGAACCAATGCTATGAGAGGCGCTGTGATCCGTAAGCGCGCGCCTTAGACAACTCGTTACTGAGGCCCCCTCAAATTTCAAGGGGACCAAACTAAATGTCATAATTCTGAATATCAATGACTATTGAAAAAAAACATTTATATTTGATTGGCTGAGTAATCTAAAGAAAATACTATCTATTTTCAACCTGTACTTTTAGAGTATTACTTTATAAAGTCTCTCAAAATAAGATAATGATTCTAAGTTATTTACAAAATACATTATAAGTTAATTTCTGACATACTTTTTTCACAAGGTGCATGTTAAATGAAGAAAACATTTATAACTGTATCCCTTAAAAGAAGCACTAGTCTTATTTTAATAGGATATCCGATCAACAAGATAACAAATTCACTATGTCCAAAATTTTCCTTATCCCTTATATCCTTGACTAGTTCATCGAGTCAGTATGCCACAGATACGCATATGACTATTCCAGTCCATTATCCTGGCAACGGATGAACCAGTAGATACTCCGTCCTCCTTATGCCGAGCGCCAAGCGAAGAAGGTGAAAACAGTAGGATGGTACGGTCCCCTTTTAAATATTTAAAAAAGTACTTTCCAGACTGATTTGCTTGTCTTTTCTTCCGTTTTGAATAGCTGTTTCTATCATTTATCAATTGTTTTCAGTAACAAATTTGTGAATTTTCTTTTCTCATGAGTCTTTTAAAGCTCTCTCTTACTGATCACTGTATCTCTCACTGTCTAGACTCCAACCAAACCCGAACTTTTTTCCTTGTGTACTTCCCGAAACGAATATATATATATATATATATATATATATATATATATATATATATATATCTTGGAGTGCACGAATCTTGAGTATGGCGTAAAAATCGTCGCTCTACTTTTCTTCCCGCCAATTATAATACTATTTACATGTACTATTTTTTTCTCTATTACACCAACAATGCCGAACACCTAAAAGTTACCACATTCCGTCACCGATCAATTCGGAAATTAAGTTTGCCTCATGTTGTCAACAGACAGACGATAATAATTAATAGCGTTTGTAGATGTCACAAATGATGTTTTATTTCGTTCTGTTGTTTCAGATTTTTCAAAAAAGGTTTTGTTTTTGAAATAACATTCAATGGCATTTAGTATAATAAAAAACATACTGGCGTTTGTTGAGTTTGCTATGGTAGATAATCATTCTACCTTAATAATGAAAAATAATGAAAAAATTACCTCGACTTCGTATCTAGTTTATTTTTTTATTTATTTATTTTTTTTTTGTTCATGATACCATGACACACTAAACAAAGGCCAGAGTATGATTTATATTCACTTCTAACAAATATGATACCTTTGTGGGTCTCATCAAACCAGTGGATAGAGTTGATTAATTGATCTAAAGTACATTAAATGAATCTCACTAAATGATGTTTAAATATACAGTTATACAGTATAAGTGTATTATATCCAGAAACAATCACGATTTACTACTCGTTATTCACTCCAGTTGAATGTTTTGTTAACAAAAGGTCTATTTGTTTAAGATTTTAGATTTATTCTCCGTTACCAAATATAAATGACATGCTTTTGTCATCAGTTATTCCCTCTATTTGTGAAAGGGGAGGCTGTACATATTCCTTTCCATGTTACAGTATTTTTATTGATTTCTGGCACAGAAATTATTTGTATAAATGATACATACAGATAGATTGCTATGACATATAGAAATTTTAAACAATAATGGATACTAAGAAATTTATATTATTATGGGTAATGGGTAGGTTATTTAAAAATATAATTTGATATTTTTTATAATTATTGTTATATAAAATGCATTTTAAAGGAAGAATATATTTAAACAAAAACCAGAGATTTGTTTCGGTAAATGGCTTCGTGTTTATGATAAAAATTATATTTATTATTTATTATTGTAGTAATATAATAGTAACATAGTACTAGCAGTAGTAGTTAAGGCTACCACGTTTACAAAAAGAGGCCAAATAAGCCTGTATCGCTCATCTGGAACAGCAGCTTTAATTTTGTTTTTTGGCGTTTTATTTTTGAAATATATTCAATTATTTAAACAGACATGCTCATTAACAATATCATTAGAAAGAATATTCCAAGCAATATTTATCAAAAAAAATACCTTTAACTTGGCCCTGTTTTTTTAGGGGAGAAGATTTTCAAGATTTAGGTTATTATTTAGGATTGGCCTTATTTGCATATTACGTAATAATTGCGCAACTGAAAAATTGTACAGAAAACCTGTTTTATATGTTTATCTTTTTTTTATGTTTTAAATTTCAACATAATTGGTACCTAAATGAAGCTGTAATGGCTGTTTAAAGTTTTTTGTTTGCTATTTAAGTAACGACAGTCATCTTGGATTTTAGACGAACATGTCGGACATAATTTTTAAACAATACAACCCAAGAATATTCCATTCTATATTTCCTCTCAATTGACCAAGTACTTTCAGAGAATAATATATTCAAAGATTTAAGCTAAAAATAGACCTTATTTGTGAATGACGTAATTATTGCGCAAACGATGAATTGGACAGAAAAACATGTTTTATGCCCTGACATCGATTTTCTGTGTTTTAAATTTCAACACAATTTGTAGATAAATGAACCTGTAATAGCCATTTACAGCTTTTTGATATTTATTGTAACGGTGGCCACTTAGGATTTCAAACGGACATGTAAGAAACAATTTTTAATGTATAGCACCCAAAGACATTCCACTGTATATTTCATTTCAATTGTCCAAGTATTTTCAGAGTAAGTGAGTGATTTTTGTTTAAAGCCGCATCATCGTTACTCTCAGAGGAGAAGATAAAAGTTTACGGACGCACGCTTTACTATACCTTGAGCTCACTTCGTCTTTGCTAGGTGAGCTAAAAAACCGTAAACTTGTACACAACAGGTAGTAAACGAAATGATACCGTCTACACGGCCATAATGATTCAGAAATTTGCGGTTGATTGTAATAATGAAAAGATATCGGGTCAGACATATATTCATGAAAATGAAATTTTATTAAATTAAAATACAGTTATTTGAAACGTTTTGTGTTGCTATTGCAATAATTTGAAACAAAACAATAATTACAGTCTACATCATCCATATTGTGTACAGCTTTATTAATACCTTAGACAATATTGATATGCATGCGCATGCCCGTGGACTTTGTTAAAACTTTAAAATCATAAGTAAACTTAATTCTCGTTAACAAAAAATTATGTACACTGAAATTCAAAATTTCAATAAATTCATATATTAAAATGCTCAAATCTAACATAACTTGTAACAAAAAAATTACTGTCTCTGTTACAATATAAAGTTGAAATTAATGAATCGTATAGTACACATGGTAAGAATTCAAAGTTGCCGAGATACTATTATTATTATCTACAGGCTATATCTTGACGACATGCCTCTAAGAAAGATCTATTGATTTGTTAGCCGATTCAGCTTTTTGATTTCAAACTACGGTTTATTAAGATTAGGTCCCAATTTCACATTCATTAACTCAAATGATTGCACACGCAACTCAAATAATCCCATTTTTCTCCTATCAATATTTTTTAAAAAAAAATTAAGTTTTTTGAAACAATAAATTGTTTTTTTTAACAAATCTGTACTAAACAATTTTAATATAACATAAGATATTGAATTTAAAATGTGTAATATCTTAAAAAATGACATTCAAATATGCCCTTATTTGAGTTGAGTGTACACACAGTTGAGTGATGATTGTGAAACTTGGGCCAGTTTGTCAACTGTGTCAAAACCCAGAGAAGATCTCAATTTATTAACTGTACCGCCTGTCGCCGAGAAAACTCGCTGACAAGGCACAGAAGTCGCTGGGAACCCCTAACTACTTTCGTTCAAGTTGCGACAGTCTTGGAAACATAACCTGATTTAATTTTTATTTAATACGTCACATTTTGAATCTAGTTCTAGATAAGATTGATGATCAGCTTCTGCAGGATCTGTTTCCGACATTTAACATCCCTGTGAATAAAAGTCGTCATGTAAAAATGTCACGTCATCTTTGTTAAGTTTTCCAAATTTCATAGCGGATTCTGCGTCAGTTTAAAGACGTTGTGTATCAGGACTGTCAGTTGTAACTGAGTGTTATTCCAGTGTCTGGCATTCGCTCTTTTGTATTTCCTATTTTTTGTTCGTCAGTGAGGAAAGGCAGTTATTTGTAACGTCGATCAAGAAAAGTGCACGAAATTGCAAGAGTGTCAAAGACGATAAAATTGAAACGTTTTTCTAGATAATTTTTCACAAAATTCTTAAAATACGCAACGGCAACAATATCACTGGCACACGGGGCAAGGTGAAGCTGAATAGAATTGGCAAACCTCCACTAAGGATGGGATATTCTTCGGAGCACATGACCCGAAATGCCATATATATGGGTTATAGCACAGACATCATTGCTTCTATAATGCGCAAGGAGTCATTGCTTATATCTAAACTCTAGTATCTGCGATCTCAGTAACATCTGCATCATGAAGCACGGCATAAACGCCTAGGCGTTGCTGAACTAACCTTTCACACATGTCATGTATAGAATTCTACCAAGTAACACAGTCTATAATCAAACTATTCAAAGGAATGTTCGTTTGCTTTTGGCGTTCATGAAGTTCAGTTATGGCCAAGGCAGATCTATGAAAATGGCTTACAAGTCTCTTAGCAGATGATATAGTGTTAGAATTGGGCTAAATACCCTCAAACGCACTTCTTATTGATAATTGGAGAGTGTGACTAAGACATCTCATATGATTCCATTGTAACATCCCACCAGAGACAACCATATTTGCAGCATTATCGGTAACTTGTGCTGAGAGAATATCGCCCTTTATTCCAAATTCTAGAGTTATAATATTTTTATTTCGTTATGTTTTCCCAAGTATGACTCTCTGACATCTTTCGGGTAGCTAAAACACAATTTCATAATGTTTAATAGCCTTCCTTGGCGAGACTTGTCCAAATGTATGTAGTTATGGACACGTCTCTTTGATTAAGCAAGACATGTTGCAGATCTAATTTTTCTTGTTCATATACACGTGTTACATAGACATTAAATGTGGATTTAACTGAGACTTTGTATGATGGATTCAGTTCATTAGAAAATTTTTGTAACCGCCAACCTCCGATATATTAACGCGCACACATGACAGCCAATTTTTCGTTCTTTTTTCCACTATAAATATATATATATATATATATATATATATATATATATATATATATATATATATATATATATATATATATATATATATTACACAACCAAACAACTGCATTTAACTTCGTTATAAAAATATGATAGTATGAAAGCATATTTGAACACAACTGTTTGATAAAAATACATGTGGAAAACCATCTAATCTAGATTTACAAATAAAATTAAAACATTTTAAGAGTCGGGCCCCAATTTCACAATCATTTGTTAATTTAGATTTTCCTTAGTCAAATCCTGGAAATTTTAAAATCCTTTAATTTTGTTGACTGCTTAGATATTTAGAAAAAAATTCTGTCATTTTTAAAGACTTGTTAACGCCCATATTTAGGAATGATAATGAAACCGGCGTAAGGTAATATAAAATTTTATTTGTAATTAAAAAGGAAACATAAAATTGAAATACCATTTCCCCCCAAAACGTATGCTACGGGGGGGGGGGGGGGGGGCGGCACTGTCACTTGTAAATAGGCACCTTAAAACACTTAGAGTTCACATTAATAGATATATATATATATATTTTTTATCCTGAAACATTACTTACTTGGTTTTTTTACAGGTTTTTGCACGTTTACGACCTTTGTTATGGCGGTTTATAATCATACCTTGGAAAAAGAATTAAGAAATATGTTATTTGTTACAGAAGATTATGACAGGTTTATACCACCAGATACTAATGTTAAAGTATATGTTGGAATAGAATTATATACCATGAACAAATTGGTATGTTACAAACTTAACTACAAAGTAAAAAAAGAAAAATCATTTTGACTTTAAAATTACATGTATGACTGTTATGTACTGGTTTTGAATTTCTATAAAAATGATGCATTCAAAATCAATTGTCATGTGCTGGTTTTAAATGAATTATTTTAATACAAATTAAAAATCAGCACATGACATACCTAAAACAAACGGTGTATCAGTGTTACAAAGTCGGTCGGTTTGTTTGTTTTTACGTCGCATTTACAAATTTTAGCGAATTTTTTTTCTGATGTAATACAAGATCTAAACACAAGTTTTTTGTTTATTGTGTAACTTTCTTCGGTAGACAAACTTTTACATTTTCTTATTATCTGCCATTTACTTGGTTGTGTGTAAACAAAACTCAAATTAGGAAATACTTTAATGTAATTTTTGTCGAGCCTAGCTTCGCCATAAGGCGAGACTTGGGTGTTACTATTCCGGCGTCGTCGATGCCGGCGGTAGCGTGTCAAAATGTAGAAGTTCTGTGTTAAAGTAATGTATTTTTTATTCGATCAACAACTAACCAGGGGAGACATTTAAATCCGTGGATTTCTTGTTTCTGACATTACACAGTTATATTTGAATATCTTATGTTATATCTAAAGTGGTTAATGTAGATTTGTTTAACAAAAGAAAATACGGTCTTAAAAAAACTTAAAATTTTCAAAATATCGATGGGAGACAAATGTACCATCAACTCAAAATAAGGAATACCTGAATGTAAATTTTTATGACATAACACAGTTTAATCTGACTAATGTTTTATTGGAATTGTTTAGTGTAGTGAAGGTTTGTTGAATAAAACAAAACATTGTCTCATAAAACTTAATTTTTTTAAAAATATTGATTAGAAAAAAAATTTTATATTTAAGTTGATTTTAAACTCGTAAAATCAATGCTTGTAAAACTGTGGCCGGATTTATATTTGACGCATTATGCGATAAAAAAGAGTTGTTATTATTTACTCGGTGCTTTAATCAATCGATCATTAATATCAAAACATTCTGTTAAGTCAACGATTTTGTAACAGTGCATTTTTTTATTTGATTGTAACGAACCATTTTGCTTACATACCTATTAAAACTTAGGATTTTATTATAATTTCATATTCGATTCCTGGAGTTTATGACTAAACCAACTTCATCCCACTTAAAAATGTTTCTCGTATTTGACGGTACCAGTTATAGACGATGTTTCGGAAATTTTTACTTTAAAATTCTCCATGAAAATTTTCTACTTGTAGCTGGCAAAGCCTACCTATGACCTCATTTGGTAGGGTGCTCCCTGTAAGTGGGAGTTCGTGGGTTCGAACCCCGACTGCCTGGACCCAACACTTAAAAATGGGTAGTGACTATTTTTTGCAAACCATTGTTTGTTTGTTTCTTTCTTTTTTTTTTATATTACAATCACTTCTATGTCAAACCATTGTTGAGCTATTTTGGTTACATAGTTTTTTTTTCTGATGTAAAGTTACTTCTGTTTGACACAGGATATCAAAGATGAAGTTATGGATACATCAGTATACTACCAATTAGTAAGTATAAATCGTTTTGTGTTCTAGAGACGGACCAATAATGTTTCGTGTTACACACAAACACACAGACACACACACACCATGAAATATACAAATGTATCAAAAAGTCATAAAGCTACAAATAACCATTCAAATTAGGCAACGGAGGCCAAAAAACACATGGGAGAAAACTCCATTTCTTTGAAGAAGACAAACTGACACATTTGCAAAGCTATTGAAGTTTTTTTATACAAATAGTTTTTTTTTTGCGATATTTTATATTTTGTCGCTTTACACACTGAATTTTGACATTTTGTACACTTAAGTAGAATGCAAAGGGTTGAGAAACGACGCCCAAATCACGTTCGCATATATCGAGGAGGTTAGTTTTTGAGTGGTATAAGAAACCAGAGTGACCCATCGACTTTCGACAAGCCAACCTTAAACTTTTCACACAAGGATCTGTCCGAGCGGATTCGAACCTAGACGGGAAGAGCTTCTTTATATATTCGGTCACCAAGGAACCAGAAACGCAAAGAGCAGTAAATTATTATATGTATACCACGTTTTACATATATTCATTTCATGTTGTTCATTGTAATGTAGTTTAAACGGTCAATAACAACTATTTTAGACGGAATCCTATTTATAAGACTAGGTCTATTAATCTTATAACCACTGCGGTAGCTCAGTTGGTAGAGTGCTCGCCCGGGTCTGACCCAAGACTTGAAAGTGGGTAGTGACTGTCCTTTTCGCCAAACTTTGCGGCATAACGAAATGAAAGTCACGGTTCTTTCGGATCGAAATTTAAAATAAACGAAGTCCCGTGTCACGGTATGCATGACACAAAAAGAACCATGCTGTATAAGGTTATCAGCGTAACGCACGGGCAAAATTTCTGCACCTTCGCGACGTCTAGGTAAAAGTGAAATATTCTTAAATTGAACGTTAAACACCATTACTCAACTCTATTGTTAGAACGATTTCTTGTCTGCTTTAAATGTGGAGGAGCAGGAAGGTCTGCTTTCTATGGATGTGGATTTATTTACTTTTATTTTTCTCCAAAGTTGTGATATTCAATAGAGTCATGTTATTGTTTCCCTAATTTTTTACAAATTAAATGCTGCCCTTTATACACTGCATTGGCTTGTCTGTAATTTCATGTCTCGTTTCGCTTTTTTTAATACTTTTACAATGAATTTAATTGATGTTCTGGTTTGCATTGTTTGTTGCAAAAGGGCATTTAATGTTGTGATTCAATTTTTTTATTGTAGGTATGGCATGATCCTAGATTTAACTGGTCCGCAAATCCAAAATATTCAGCTATCAATGTTATTCACAGTAACAATGAAAATATATGGATTCCCAAAATTGCTGTCGCCAATTCGTAAGTATTTATTTCTGGTCAACCTGACTATATACAAATGTATTATGGCAGAATCATTCATTTTAGCGGTAATACAATTTTTGATATGTAAATAAAAAATATAATTTACTGCACAAAAAATGGTTTGATTGTGTTCAGTAAAGTTTCCTTTGAAATAATAATAAGAGGCACAATTGGGCCTGTTTCGTTCAACTGGCAGACAAATTGCATCTAATTGTATTGCAACGCTGACCATCTTGGATGCAAAAAAGGAGGTGTTTTTTTAATAAGTATATCACACAAATACCTGTTGAATTTTGATGTGCAATATGTGCACATTTCGGAAAATCATTCCTCATCAGTGAGACTAGGGTCCCAAAAGTTTGATAGATAAAAAACGTACTCCACATAGAGACCTCCCACACCAAATATGGTTCAGTTAGGCTCAGTAGTTTTCAGAAACGATTTCCAAAAAAAATCAGCAGCTTATTTGCATATTCCGCTAATTACAAAGTAATTATAAATGTCACAGGAAGTTGATTTCTGCAAATTTTAATCTGCCAAATCAACAAATGTGATTTAAATAGGTCCATTAGTTCGAGAGAAGAAAGATTTTTAAAGAATCGACTAAACACAGCACCTTATTTAAGTATTCCGCATGTATGGACACATCTCCATGCCACAAGTTTAGCTGGCTTCAACCAGCTGAGCTAATACAAAAACATACGTGATTTTTTAAATCTACAGAATAGCGATTTAAACTATTAACGAATATTCGGGATTTTATAGTAACTGTTAAGAGTCTTTGCCAAATTTAATGAAAAAAATACTTTAAAATTTGGAGTACCATGAATTTAACAACAATATTTGTTTATTTTATTTATTTAATTATTTATTTTGAAAATTTCTTTATCATCCATTTTCTAATATAAACAAATCATATATGATGCTGTCATGTTATTGATTTTAAAAAAAGTTTGAAAATTAATGTTTCTCTTATGGGCACACCATAGTTTTATATAAAGTACCAAAACATCTTTCACGTTAGACATATAGTTTGATGCAAGATTAAGCCAATACATACTAGATGTGACATTTGACATGAAAATACAGGTGTCGAGACGTAAAATTTGTTTAAACAAGTTGTTTTATTCTGTTTCAGCATTAGTGACCTATCTGTTATAGGCGATAAAAGTCAGGTTATTGTAATAATCTCCGAGGGAACGTTAGTTTGGGTTGTAGGAAAGATTGA
This sequence comes from Tegillarca granosa, assembly GCA_029721355.1. Taxonomy (NCBI): domain Eukaryota; kingdom Metazoa; phylum Mollusca; class Bivalvia; order Arcoida; family Arcidae; genus Tegillarca; species Tegillarca granosa. The sequence continues at coordinate 3,386,901 of CM056606.1, read as the reverse complement.
TAAAACACATTGTGATTGTGACGTCACGTATTATCCATTTGACACACAGACATGTGAACTTGTGCTTATGGTGATTGGTTACACCGGAGAAGAGGTGGAGCTAGTTTTTCGTTCACCTGTCATTAGTAGAAATTTTTTCTCTGAAAATGGAGAACGGGATTTTATTGGAACGAATACAATCATTGATGATAGACTTGTGGACAGTACACCTATTAGACAACTAAAATTCAAACTGAAATTTCGTCGACGTCCACTATTTCTGTTTTTGAATTCCCTTTTACCGGTAACATTGCTATCACTTCTTACAATTTTGATTTTCAAGTTGCCTGCAGAATCTGGAGAGAAAATTGGTTTTTGTTTAACAGTTTTGTTAGCGTTTGCTGTCTACGTCACTACTGTATCTAACCATACACCGACTACTTCCATTAGCACATCCTACCTGTGTAAGTGTTCCGTATTCAGTAATTACAACAATGTTGTAATATGTTAAGTAGTTTCTGAAGTGGTACAATACATATAATTAATTGAAGAGATACAGAGAGGAGAAACTTTGGTCATGGTTTAACGCCCTAGTCAAAGATTTTCACTTATATCGAGGCTATTTGCTCTGCGATGGTATAAAAACCAGTGTCCAGAGACAACGATCGACTTTCGACAATCCAACCGACAAACTTTTTCACAACAGAATCAATCCGAGTATGATTCGAACCTAGGCAGTGACAGGCAGTGTTTTTCGTAAACAGGTGGTTTTTTTTCACCAAACTTTGACAGATAGATGTAGATAAACATTGAAAAGTAACTTTTGTTACTTTCATTTACGTCACCAAAAAATAATTAAAATTAAAATTATAAAAAAAATACCGCAAAGAAGTTAAATGGTACAAATTTTATCTAGAAAAAAGAAAAGACAAATCATAAAAATGTTGATGAGAAAATATGGTTAGCAGAAATTATCAAAAATAATCCCCCTTAAATGCCAACACTATGTTTCTTTTTCGATTCTTATTCTGCTTATTGATTCTAGGCTCTTCGTGGCACGTAAAATATAAACGCAATGAGGCCAAAATTTAAAGGTAGAGAAGTCTCGATATTTATGAAGCATCATATTGTTTTATAAATAAGAAAATTAAACAAAAAGATAAAATGTTTACTCTACAAGTTATATTTACAGGTTGCAGAAGACGTGTGTAAATAAGTAAAATACAATGATTGTCAGTTAAACAAGATAATTACATAAGACTAATTAAAAATTTCAGCAGAAACCCTGAGTGATAAATCCATTTAATATTTCTATTTATTCATCTATTTTATTTTATTTATATTATTATTATTTTGCAGCTATATATCTGATAGTTATTCTGGCGTTTGGAATCGTGACAGTATTCGTTACAATATTTGTTCTCTACTGTCATAACACAACAAGCGAAAAACCAGTTCCTGGTTGCCTGAGTAAACTAGCGAGTCACGTGTTAATACCACTGTCCTGCGTAGAGAAAGGTTTCTGCTGTACATGGAAATGCTGTAACAGGAAAAGGAAAACAATCAACAAAAACACAAATGAGATCTCGCAAAATATTGAAATGAATTACGTGAAAAGGGAAACAAACAACAAAAACCCAGATGAGTTCTCGCAGAATTTGGAAATGAATACATCAATGGAAATGCAGATCTCGTGGAAAGAATTTGGTCAAATAGTAGACTCGTTTTCTTTTAATGCTGCTTTACTGATTAATATTGTTATGGGGTTAGTGGTATATTTACTGTTGTTATACGGTTACGTAAAACAAGATTCTTATCGAAATTGAAGAGTTATAAAATGAAAAAGATTAATTATTTTCGAAATACAAGGATGACACGTTTTGCGACGTTTTCAATTCTCTATTCCTAATGGGTTTCATATCATGTATATAATAATTGGGAAGCGAATTGCTTTTTTAGGCCTAACCAGCAATTTTGCAACTATTTGCGGCTAGACAAATGTTTTAGTTAACGACACATTAGTATCAATCAAGAACTAAATACATGTAAATTTCATTAGTATGAGATAACAAAAAGGGGTAACTGATAAAAAAAAGGTAATACCATCGACAAGCTATATATTAAACACTGGAAAATTTATTTAACAGAACGAATTTATTCCAAGAAGGAAGTTTGTATGAAATTGAAAATATAATTCATGAATTTATTTGTGTTATATATTTAAACAGAAAACTGGAAGGTTCAGAGTATTACGTTTATCAATCACAGTACTTGGAATCGACCCAATAGGATATCAAACAGTACTTCAGAATGATAGAAATAAAATTAAATTGGGTTTTCTTAGAGCCCAAACATTTCAAACATTCCCACCGGTGTACTTCCATACGTCTTCAGCCATTCATCTTGCTTTTGTTTTTGTGCAGTTCGAGCAATGATAGAATATCTGAAATGCAGACATAATCTGCCTCTGAATGTCTTTTTCAAAATCATATTGGACAAAATCAGCTGACATTTGTTATTTCTTCAAACACACTGTGCGCATGACCATGTAAAAGTCGGCTTTGTATAATCCACGGGGTGTAACACACGCCTATGACTGAAATTATCGGATTTAAAAATATAACTTTAAGCAGATGGGAATCTAATACTTTCAAAAGTTATACTTCTGTCAAAACTTCTAAAAATGTGCATTTTTTTTTAGTTTTTTCTTATTAAATCCATGAGCAACCTGCCTATTTTGAGTTACATTTGACAAATTTGTTTGTCTTCTGTAACTCAGGTACTCCCAATCTTTTGTGTACTCTATATTTGTTTCCTCTTGTAGAATTGCCTGTCACACAGAACCAATGACTTATAAATGGTTTGTTTACTATAATTTGGGTATTTATAATTATAATTTTTATATTTTAGATACTCGCCATATTTGCTTTTGTAAGGTTTTTTCACCTATTAAACTTTTCGGTCTTCAGTCACTGATGAGGAATGAATTTCCGAAATGTGCACATCCACATCAAAATTTGACTGGTATTTGTGTTATATATTGACAGTCTAAGACAGCTATTTCAAGCGTCATTACGTATAAATGGGTTGTTTAAGATAACTCAGATATTCGCCATGTTTGTGTATTTGTCTGCTTTTTCGGGATTGACTGTCTTACATTTTAGACGCCATGACTTTTTTTATTAAACTGTCGCTAAATTATCCAACTTCACCTACAGATATATCGATGGCGTAATATCTCTAGATAATCCCAAATTTGGAGAATATGTGAATGTCATCTACACTAGTGAGGTTGAAATAAAAGACGCGACAGATTCTTCATGTTCTGCTTCATATTTGGACCTCAATTATGACAACCACGAAATGTTACATCTGAAGCTATACGCAAACGTGAAGCCTTCAATTTTTCTCATGTAAACTTTTCGGTTTTTTTTTTTTTTTTTGATTTTTTTCAGTAATATCCCTGCTTCTACTGCGTATGGTGCATACGTATCACAGTTAATACGGTACGGTAGAGCTTGTTTCCACTATGGGGATTTTCTACAACGAAGCAAATTGCTTACAATTAAATTGTTGACGCAAGGATATTGCAAGCATAGGCTAATCAAGGCCCTTAAAAAGTTTTATGGCCGTCATCGCAATATTGTTGATAAGTATGTAGTCACTGTATCCAAACTTATACTGGATATATTTGACTTACCATAGTTCTTTGTTCCATTCATTTTCAAAATTGACTTGCACATGGCGGGTGTAGTTAGCTAGACAGGAGGTACTTACACTTCCGGAGCACCCGGCCTCACTTCCTTGATGGAAGTTCACGTGTATAACTTATTTTGCCATTTTTCAAAGTTTTTACTTTGTTTTTGGGATTGTGATATGGACAAGGACTGGTATGTTTATCTTATTTAAAGTTTATTGTGTTTCCAATTATGTTTAGCCTGACATTTGACAAAATAGTTTGTTCACTATAACTCACGTATTTTAAATTTTTGTGCTGTGTATTTGTCTTGTTTTGCAAGATTAACTGAGACAGCTATCTGCCATTTCAGACGTCAGGACTTATAATTTTAAAATTTTGAAGTTTTGCCGTTTTCCATGCACAACATAATTTGTTAAATTGCGAAGGATTGACTGTCTGAGACAGCTGACCTTCGGTTTTAGTTTTTTTTTTAATTTTTTTAATTTTAGGGCCAAGCGGTATCATTATTCCAAACTTAATTTAGCACAAATACCTTTTATGCTTTTCTAAGTGTGATTATATGACAAGACTTGTGTCTTCATTATTTTGGGTTAACATGGTAAGCTTGATATTCTGAAACAACTATGTTTTGTTAATGTTTGAAGGTTTAACTGCTGTAGTCAGTTATTCCATTTTTATTTCAAGTCATACTTTTCTCAGTTTTGGTATATTTTACGTTCATACAACTGTATCTTACGATGGCCGATAGCAGCCAGGCAAAAACATGGTATTTTTACCATTTTTGTGTACCGCGTTACACTTTTATATGGTACATAAAAACGACCTTTTTACTGTTTTTGTGTACCGCGTTACACTTTTTTCGTGGTACACAAAAACGACCTTTTTACCGTTTTTGTGTACCGCGTTACACTTTTATATGGTACACAAAAACTACCTTTTTGCTGTTTTTGTGTCCCATTTAGCCGACAGCAGCCGGGCAAAAACGAAGCATTTTCACCGTTTTTGTGTACCGCATTACACTTTTATATGGTACACAAAAACGACCTTTTTACCGTTTTTGTGTACCGCGTTACACTTTTATGTGGTACACAAAAACGACCTTTTTACCGTTTTTATGTACCGTTACACTTTTATATGGTACACAAAAACGACCTTTTACTGTAACGATTATGAAGCTGTCAACAGCCTCTCTAATTGAAATAATTGTCTTCACCCGTGATAACCTAGGATAACCTTTCCTATGCTTTAAAAGAGTCTGGTGTATTTCATGTCATGATTTTTTTTTAATTGGCTAATGCTGTAGAATTTTGTTTGCGGAGCGAGAAAGGAGAAAGATGTGAGTAAAATATTTTTCAATATTCTATTTATTTTCCATGGAAGAAGTCATTACACTGTAATGATTATTATAAAAATTTAACATAATAATTATTATAATAATAATAATTGCACAGTGGTGTGGCCGAATTCATTGAGATTAGTCCTAAGAGAGCAGAACATTACTGAAAAAATATAATTGAAATTACTTTTAGTTTAACGAATTGAGATGAAAATAACAACTACCATTTTAACATGCCTGATTAGCTATAGCGTGTTGGTTTCCTTAATGTACATGATTTTGAACTTTAGTTGAGTGTTATACCGACTGAGCCACCCATAATTATTTGTGACATAACATCTGAGATATGTTTGGTGCAACTAATATTAGAAATGAAATTTTTATCCGTATATAAATAAAATAACTAGATAATTAACCTATATTTAACAGAAAAAGCAACCTGTCTCTAGTAACCACGTATCTTGCCCAGTGGGTTATCTAGCACTTTTAGAAACATTGCCCTACACACAAGCTTTATTCTTTCATTCGGTGATTTTTTCCGCCTTTCTTATTTATAATCATTAATATAAGCGACTAGCTCTTCTATAGATAGAAACCGTTCTATAAATATAACACAAGTACTAGCTTTCCAAAAAGCTTGGATAGCTACGGGTTGAAACATTTATAATGGGGAATTGTGTGGGAAGTTTTGCTAGTCAAAATATTTCAAACTCACACGAACCTTATATTAAAGTACAATGTCATTTAATCAAAACAGTTGAGCTGCTGCACATTTCACATGTCAGTACCACGATATTCCTTTTTCAAAACAATCCTCATCTGAACTAGGTTCCTAGATTATTTTGCAGTTCAAAAAATAAAAAGGATCAGTTTTACTTGGATCACCTGTACTGGGGATGTATTAAAATGCACAGTACAAAATCCGGAATTAACACAAGATTGCAATGTATTTTCCCCGATATATATGAGGTCCTATGCCACAAATATGTATTTTTCTTATTTCAGGTCTTTCATTACTTTAAAAGAAGATGCTGACAATGATTGTGGCATCCAGTTCCCTGTTCCACAGGACGGCAAAATCACTTTACAAGATATACGTATGTTAATTAATCTGCAACTGAATGCTTCAAATACATCATTATAACGGAGTTAAAAAAATTCCTGTATTGAAAGTAATAGTGCCACATATCCACAAAAAGTGCTCATGAAGGGCATCGAGTGTAAACCATAATGATATGACGCTAATTTATTCCCCACTGTTAGTGTAAACAATATTTTATTTCAAATATGTAATACATTCTTAAATAGACTTTACAATACATCTACAAATTAAGGATTCAGAAGCAATGGCAAAAGCCCAATGTTGAAATAAACCCATTCATTTATCTTTGAAAAATGGCTAAAACTATTTATTAACAAATAATTTAAAAAAACACAATTTATATATATATAACAAAATTTATGATTAATTGACATATAAAATTGTAAATTTACATTTTTAAAAAAGAAATATAGTAGTAAATAAAAGAGTTGTCTCCCCTTAACTATACTATACTAATAGGACAAGACGGGGAAGTGCATGTAAAAAAAAAGTAATACGATGGAGTACAATTTACTATCCACGGTAAGCCTTCCTCGTTTATGATTTCTGGGATTTTTTAACAAATGATGCTATAAGAATTTTTTTCTGATGGAAATTTTTTAATAACGATATTGGAAGATTTTTTTCATTGTGAAGTAATGTGTATTTTTCCCAAAAATTTTACTAAGTGTTTTTTTCTCATCTCACATAACGTATCCAGCCACGCATGGCTTATGGGACACTATCATATGCAATGTTTAAATAAACATTTATGGATGAATAATAGGTTCACGTGCAACGAATATATAAACGCATGAAAACAGACCCAATCTTTGGCTTTTCTACACACCGTGACACAACCGAAAAAAAGATTACTACGAGGATATTATAGAGTTTTCATAAATTTATTCTATATGCTATTCCCGAGTTGTCCGCTCTCTGATAATGGAGGTAGATATAGTCACTCAGCAAATGCGGATTTTTTAAAAATGATATTTGACTTAATCAATCATCGCTATTACCTAATACATATAATTTGTTATTGCAATATGTGAACATCAGCGATATATAAAATGATATACTATACTAATGGATTCTGATGTATACATGTATATCCACTCTGCAGATTTTTTTTGGCATCTCCGGATATTTTTAAGTATTGCTGCGGTTTCAAGTTTTGTAAAAATTAAATGGGTACCCTGTATTTCCTTTTAAACAGAGGATGCATTTCCATGTGCCACTGGACTTCGTTATTTTGATGATGACAGAAATAAATTGATCCACATATTATGTCGGGAAAACGTGTTTGTTGAACCAAATAGCGGTTGGAACAAACGAGGTCGTACTTATTTGATTGCGAAGAATGACCCAAGTAAGTTTCTTTTTTTTTTTTTTTTTCAAAAGTCTAGCTCTTTCTAATATTCAAATCTTCACTGGCTGAATATGAATTGCATTAGAAAAGTATCAAAGATTATTGTAAAAAATGTATTATCACTTCAATCTAAAGTCAAAACTAGTTAACATATTTTTAATCATAAAAAAATCAACCTTGTTACACTGTAAATGGATCAGATATATGGGGTTGTTTTGATCACACTTCAGTGAATATAAAAATATTTCTATAGATAGATTTTAAGGACAATGAACCTGACAAAAGCCAATGTAGATTGTCTGTCTGTCAGTCTGTCTGTCCATCCGTCCGTCTGTCTGTCCATCCATCCATCTATCTGTAATAACCTGTATCTACAACTATCGCTCATCTACTGAAGGTTTGTTGGTTGGTTGGTTGGTTGTAATGTTGTTTTACGTCGCATCAGAAAGTTTTCAGCTATTTGCGACGAGAACAGGTTTATTAATCTTAATCTAAGAATACTACAGACTGGCTAATGAAAATTTCACCAATTGTTAATTATTTCACTGGTTGATTGACTTAAATTGAATGGCGTTTGACGTCCAAAGTCAAGAATATTTCAATTACATCTGGAACGTCATCAGTTAAAATTGAAGTGGCGGTTCACTGAGGGCATTGTGCAGGAAGGATTCTTAAGCGTGTCAAGCCTATCGTGACACCAGTTTTTAAGGTTTCTTCCGAAGGACCTGATTATTTTACGGATTATACGCTTGATTGTAGATAGCACCTTCTGACATTGATTAAGATTGTTGGTTGGTTGTAATGTTGTTTTACGTCGCATCAGCAATTTTTTCAGCTATTCTCGAAGAGAGCAGTTTATTTATCTCTAAAGGATTAATCTAAGAACAATTCATGTATGTGTGAGATGTGCGAGTGTGTTTTTGGTCTGCCTTGTACTAGCGCGCACTCGGGGCGACTTTACCGTGCTGGCTCACAGAGTCAGTACGGCACAGACAAGCGTACCACTCCCAAGGTCACATTATCCTGGCACCAGATGAACCAATCGATACTCTATCCTCTTAATGCCGAGCGCCAGGCGAGAAAGCAGTATCTAAAATTTTTAAGTCTTATGTATTACCCGGCCGGAGTTCGAACCCGCGACCTCCACTGAGCCACCGAGGCAGTCAACTACTCAAGGGATTTTCCCGAAACTTTACAGAAGTGATCGGTAATATGTGTTGTGTAGCATATTTTATGATGGTTGATGTGACTAGATTTTGCATTCTTATTTGTCGAGATATTAAAAATTTATCAGACGTCAGTTTTTTAAAGCTTAAAGTTTGACAGTTGGTGTACAAGTTGAATATATTGGGAGACATTATATATTCAACTGGTTTCTTTCTTTGCATCCAACTGTTTGCCCGTATCTGTCCACTTATCTCGAAAATTTGTATATGCAGCCACTGCGAAACTAAAAAAGGGATTTTCCTGAAACTTTACAGATATATATATGGTCAGTCATAATTCCTGTGTTGCATATTGTACGATGGTTGCCAGCAGTTCGTCATGTAACTATAGATTGTGCTTTCTGTTTGGTCAAGATTTAACAAAATGTTAAAAATCGGTGTTAAAAGTTAAAAGTTTGACAGCTGGTGTACAGGATAAATGTCTTTTGAAACATGATATATGCCACCGGCCTCTTTATATGCACCCATCTGTCCATTTGGCTGTCCGGCTGTCTGTCTATTTGGAGACATTGTATCAACAATTCTTCCAAGACTACTGATGGGATTATCTTGAAACTTTATTGGAATCATAATAGTAAGTGCTCTGTTGCATATTGTATGGTGATTCTATGTCTTCAGATGGTCATATAACCAGATTTTGTATACTCAAATAAAGAATTTGATAAAAAAAAAATATATGAATAAAATTAAAAATCAGTTTAAAAGCTAAAACATTAAAAATTAGTGTACAAGTTGACCCAAAAGCATGGTATATTTGGTGTAGCCTACACTGAGCAATATTTTCATGTTTGTTACATTTACTTTGCGGCCAAATTTTCACTGACTGTTTACTGGCTGGGGACTTTTATTGCTTGCAATACTGACTGTAAGCTTGTTATGTTGGTATTGTGCTACATTTATTATCCTTATGGCATAAGTTAAAATAATGTGACCCCGAATCATTGTTTTATGAAGATATTTCTAGAACTCAATAAATCTAATTCTCGTGATAAACGTGTTTGTAAGAAATGTTCACTTATAATGTCCATAAATCTCTCTCTCTCTCTCTCTCTCTCTCTCTCTCTCTCTCTCTCTCTCACACACACACACACACACACACAGAGTAAACATTTTTCTTTCTGTTTAAGGTAAATTCAGAAGGCGCGCGTTTCAGTTCGAGAGTTATCGTCAAGAATTAGAAAGAAATCGAAACGACAGCAGTCCGAGGCGAAGAAGGTTGTTCGAGAGTTCATCGCAAAAATTTAACAGCGATGAAAAATGTGCAGTCAAGGTATGCATGCATGTAATAGAAACATCCAATGAGAATCAAACTTTTTTTGGCCATGTATAAGCTATTAACTACAAGGCTAAGATATCTGCAGTTCACATCAGATATCTTTTTTATACACAGCGCACTCCCGCTACATTTTTCCCGTTATTCAAATTTTTTAAATTTCCCGCATCCAAATTTTTCGTTGGATATCTCACCCACCCTGTGTGTAGATGATTTTGTATGACTTCGGATAATGTAATATATGAAAAAATCCCTTCCTCGCCGATTGTCCAGGTGAGGATTGAACCCAAGTGTCCTTGATGGAAGAGAAGCGTGTTAACACGAAGCTAGAAACAGTAAACCATACTCTTATGTCTACTATTTATCGACTAACTAACTTTCAGTCTATACCTCTCGTTATTTTAAGAACTCCTTGGAAATCTCAAACACCGACAGATTGAAATTTTTTTGTGCGCGAATATTACAGGAAGCACGCACATTTCTCACTAACCGGTCTCCATGGCAATCTCTGTCGCTTGAAAAATTTTGTTGCAGGAGCCAATTTTTTTCATTTTAAGACTATTTCTTAAGGGTCATCATGACCCACAAAATAACACGAAGTAGCATATTTGTCATGTACAGTTTCCATCTAAATGAAGAAATCTTTACCGGGCTGAAGTTAGTTACTTATTGCTTTTTCCTTATTCCTTATTCGACAAAAATTTCTGAGATCGATTAAAAAATCTTTTGGCAAAAAAATTATGTCATTGAAATTAAAATTTTGTGAATTTCAACAAATATTTCTGTCACACACACACACACACACACACACACACCACACACACACACACACACACACACATGTGACGCCCTAAGGGTTATCGGTTTTTTTTTTTTTTTTTTTTTTTTTTTTTTTTTTACTTTAATTGTTTTGTAGCCAGTTTCGCTTCAGATACACGAGAAATATTTCAAAAGTGTGTATTTGTTGCTGGAAGCTTAAGCAATAATGTTATTTTTCAGCTACACGTTGGTCGAGGTGAATTTAAAAATGGCATATTCAAAAGAATAACCGCTAACACATCAGGAGGAGGAATAGTTGTGGTCGGACCTTTTCCAAAGGAAATTAATTGCGTGCAACAGATAAGAGATGAGGCCTTCGAAAAATTTCAAAATATTCATCGTGACACACGTAAAAAGTATACATCTTCTGATCAAATGACACTAGTGTATCCAGACGGAACGAAAGTTGCGACTCTTCCGGATGGTTCAAGTGAATTTACGATCAAAGGATACAGAGATTACTTAGATCCAACTAAGAAATACGATCGTTTACGACTATATCTTGTTGACACAGGTTCAGTTTTTTTTTTCTTTTTAAGCATGTGCTTGTTAGTAATTCGGGAGCTTTGCCTCTAGGCCTTGAAATTTACCGATGCAAGAACTGTGGGCCATATTCACCCCACTCGGCAAAGCCGCGTCCCTCTAGGGGGTTTTTGGGGTAACCCCCCCCCCGGAAATTTTTTAATTTTAGTCAAATTTACGACATTTCCTGCATTTTAATACACTTATTCCGACTTCTTGGCGACAAAAAAAAAAAAAAAAAAAAAAAAAAAAAAAAAAAAAAAAAAAAAACATTTGCAACTCATTTTAAAAGGGATATATACGAAACTAGAGATCTCTTTTGCTTGTAGCTTCTGCCAAAATGGTTGTGTGGCTAAACTTTGACTCTTAAACCTGCCGGTAGTCACATTAAAAGTATAAAAATAGTTCTTTGACATGCAAGGAAGTTTTTATAACAGTGCAGTATAATAGGAAAGCTGAAAACTAGACCAGTACCTGTAAAATGGGATGGTTTTGTGCTATGAAATCTAGTTTAACAACACCACTGGATTATTCAGACTGTTTCTGCGTTTTCACAAGCAAGATCCCTTGATTCAATTACACAAAACAAGACCATAAATGCCACACTCAGTTCCACAATACAGCAAAAAGTGACATCGGAGCGCTCTCTCTCTCTCTCTCTCTCTCTCTCTCAAAAAAAAAAAAGAAAAAAAAAAAAAAAAAAAAAAAAAAACTTCCTTGCAAAAATGTACTTGATTAAATTTTTACCGAAGCAGTTGCCTCGGTTGCCTCATAGGTAAAAAAAAATTACAGATAGCACTAACTAAAATCTGCACTTTTAGTCTTCATTATTTACCACTTTTGTTTGTGAGGTGATCACCCGAACCATTGATTTATAGAAACAAATATTTTTCAATATTTTTTCATAACCAATAACAACTCTTTTATTCACAGAATTTTACTTGAATATTCGAAGCAAGGTAGTGGCATAATGCCAGTATGTGCTAACACGATAGGGTCAATTAAGACCAGACTAGTGAGACAAATGAGAAAACACATCTCAATGCAATTATTACTACGGTTGAAATTAACGATAGATACTGCTACTAATTTCATTTAAAAAAAAAATTAGTTAAAGTTTTTTTGATATCATGTTTTGGACTTCTACATAACATTGCAAATAAAATTAAGTACCCCAGAGGTGAAAATGTTTTAGTAAAAGTTTTTGCTTATAAGGGACATTTGATCTGACCATGACTAGTTTTTAATTAAAAATTTTAAAAATAATCATAAGTAAAATCTTGAAAATGGCGGTCATATTTGCAAGTTCTTGGGTGGGTCCATATCTATTTTATCGGTACACCTTCTGCTATATGTGTCGCAAATGTCATGCTTTTTATTTTAAAATGTCATGCTTTTATTTTAAAAAAGTGACCATTTCACCCATTTTTGGACAATATGTCTTTAAATTATGTTTTGTAGCTCAGATTAGAGAGGACGATATTGAAATTTTAAGTACTGCTGATTCTTCAGATACCAACTCCCTTCCGGAAATATTTGGAGAAATAGAATCGAGACCATTGTCTGATATAATTTATCAACATCAAGGTGAGGCAAATGGAATAGCAACAGAGACTGAACCAGCAGCAATAGACGACATATCAACAGAAGATGATAATACGAAAAATGCGTCTAGTGTATTCCTAAATGGTTTTACCCCAATCGATTTAACGCATGAAGACACAATGCCAGTTGAAATTAAAGTACGATTCACATATATTGGAAATGCTGTTCTAACAGGAAGGTTCGAACATACATTAAAAGTTGAGGTAGGTAAAGATAAGATTATCTCAGCCCGGAATTTCATCAACACGTCTATAAAACATAAAAAGTTTACTCGTTACTGTCATAATGGGACCAAGATAGTCATTTGTGAGTATGCATCAGAATCACCAAGGTCATAATTGGAGGACCCGAATTTAGAAGCTTTTATCATCTAGCTTACGTATAAGGAATAATGTAGTCCGAATTTCCTCTGACCTTAACACACTTTTATGCCTGACGGCTGTGTGTAGGGTCAGAACAATTTCTATATCAAAAAGCCGGGATTTTCCGATACCAACTGGCATATACTTTTTTATTGAGAAAGGTGAAGTGTCTTGTAGGTCATGTGTGGCCGGATGTGAAAATGTTAATAAAAGTTTTGATATAATTTATGCATGTATATACATATAAAATTTTTAATGTGACACTTAAATAAAATATTATTATTATTATTATTATTATTATTATTATTATTATTATTATAAAGAATTTAATTCCTGTCCACTTAGTTTTTAAGTGATATATTACCTGTCCGGAGCACATGGTCTCACGTCCATTTACTAGAAATTTGACTGATATATTTAAGCTACGTCTAAATTTACACGTTTTATTATTTTGACTTATGGACATATACTTGTGTGTGGATATAGCACTCAGTCAACATTGAGCAATCTTCCACTCAGATGAAAACCCCTTGCTGTACGTCAGATATTAGACCTCATTGGACAAGTATAGTACAAGGTTGAGTACGAAATCATAAAACATTTCACCCCTTGAAAATTTAATGGCATGAATCAGACACGGTTCAGCGACATACATTTTCTTTTAAATTGAAAACTTGTTGTATTTATAGAAATTGGTTGAATTTGTAAAATCCAAGAGAATATGTCCGGAGGAAAGATTTCAACTGAAAAATGCCAGTGATGACACTATTCTTGATCCCCAAAATGAACTGTATTTATATCATGTAACTAATGACATCATGGAAGTTGAAATAATTCCTATAATTGAAACAACACATAGGTAATTATGTATTGAATTAACTCATTGTCATATATTTATAATACTAATAGTTTAAATTGTTTAGTGCTGTGTGATGATAGTTATTTAAGATTAATTGTCTGGGCGAGATAGCCTTAACCCCTGAAATGTGCCTAGGAGTAAGAATGATTACCATGATAAGGCCAAGCGCATTCATTCCTTGTTTTGATAATCTACGAGATTAAGGACCGGGGGTGTGGGGGGAAATACAAACATCTTCGGCAATGATAATGCCGAAAACTTTCTCTAGATCTCATCTGGAGCGAGCACGGACGGGAGACACAAGTTTTGTTTCAGCTTGGAACTGGGTGTATATCAATGACGCCGCACATCACCATGTTCAACATATCAGTAATAATGGATAGTACTTTATTCACAATCCTATGCAACATAACAACTAAGAATTAACTCACTTTTAAAAGTGAAACTAAACTGGTGTGTGACAAACAAACCGTGTCTCTCGTCACTTCAGGATAAAAAATGTTATCTGGAAATTTTATCTTTAATCAATTGTCTAAAATGGACATGATCATTGTTTTCTAAAACATCATATAAATAAACACTGAAATTATTATTTTAAATGAATGTCACGTCTCATTGTTTCAACTATTTGGCACTTTGGTTTGCAAGATTCAAGATGTGTATTTGGAACTTATTGCTAAGGTAAGCCTTCGATTCATGTTGTAATGGAAGTTGCAGAAAATATGATGAAAAAAGCAAGGAGGGTCTTCACCGTGCCAACGCCTAATATGAAAACGAGACCTCGGATTTTGAAGGCTAAACGACTTTCCTTTTTATAACGCGAGTAACAGTCAGCTACCGTTTTCAAAGTCTGTATGTTAGACCTAATCGAGATCAACCAATGGCCGTAAGGAGCATCTCTCTCTCTCTCGGTCTCTCTCTCTCGTCGTTCCTCTCTGTCTCTCCTCTCGAGAATTTTGAAGCAGTTATCAAGAATATTCCTTATTTAAAATGATATAAATATAATATTTATATTAATGTTTGATTTGAGATTCGCTCTGGCCGCCTGTTCCGTATCGTTTTTTACTTCCTCGCTGTAGTGATTCTTGTTAGAAATAAACTGCCCATGCAGAGGTACCCATTATAGGTTTTCGGTATTAACCAGATGAGTGATGAGTTTTCAATGGCATTTGAATCATTTACGGATAGAACGGTCCTAGAGTAGACGAATTATAATCTTTTTCTTATATGTATTAGCAAAAGATAAAATAACTTTTTCATCATGTAATTGGTTTCGTCGTCCGTGCGTTCATGTGTCCGTTTGTTCCTCACCATTTTTTAACCAAACGGCTTTCATACTTTTCCCGCGTTTACATGACATCATTTTCCACACTCCTGTGCAATCGTTTGTCATCATTTTCCGAATATTAAAATATCCCCAACGCCCGGGCCCCAACGCTCAATCTCTACATTATGAGAATGATTCTAAATGTAGTTGCTATTCGTCTCCCAAAGTTAAGTAATCTTGTTTCATTAACTTATCCCTGTACATTTTATATGTTCGAAGTTTATTGTCTTGAGTGTGCATATAGCGTTACCCATGCCCGTACGTCCAATGTCCGTACGTACGAGAATCCATTTCTCTCCATAGCTATTGGAAGGAAAGTGAAACACCACAGATGCATTAGGAGAAGACAATGTATTGCATACCAAATTAAGTCATCAAGGTCAAAGATCGAGGTCACATAATCATAAAAAAACTTTGAAAAATGCAGTTTTCATACTGACATTTCTGTCCGTATCTAATTTGTACCTAATTTTGTCACCAGAGTCAAGGTCAATGGTCACGGACAGGGGCATGACGTGTCGTATTGACACTTTACTCAATTTTTTTTTACATAAGATTTGTTCACACCTCTTATATTAAGCAAGAAATTCATTTAAACTTACATTTTTAGAGTAAGTTTTAAATTAAGAACTTTTGTTTATCTAATACATGTAATAAGTAATCAAAAATTTCTATTGTATTACAATAAAAACACTTTTTTATTCCTGTTAGTGTAACTGGTGAATTCAGCTGCAGTCAATTTCTAATTTGATATGTACCATATATTATAGATATATCAAGTTCGCCACTTTTTTTACAGATTTTAACATTCCAAGTCATTAAATGTTTATTGAAATAAGGATTTTCTAGTTCCTTAGTTTATTTTGGTATCAACCCCCCAAGCCAACCCATTTGTAATAATCTGGTTTTAACAGTATGGTAAAAGACGTGTTTAATTTTTGGATTATGATTAGCAAAATATTTCCTTTACATCAATTTAAAAGCAAATAAACTAACTCATATTGATCATGGATTGTTTGATATTTTTATGTATGTTAATCATGCTATAAACGATATAAAATATTTACCCTTATGAGCAGTAATTAAATGATTGGCATAAATGATGTACAAAATACACAGATCTGTAAACACCTTGAGTTCCATCACCACCACCACACACACACACACACACACACACACACACCTATAGTAATAAATATTTTTCTTCTCAGTTTTTCCATTAATTCAAACATTATTATCAACTTTATTTCTCACATTATACATTAAAGGCTAAAATATGAAAAGTCAATTTTTTCATTAAAACGAAGTTTTTGGTCATTTTAGGGCCATGTTTCACAGGCACTTGTTTCACTGAATATAGACCTCTTATATATCAAATATATTTGTTTATAAGAGGTTTATTGAAACAAGTGCCTGTCCCATGTTTCACCATTTTGACCTTAAGAAATCATTATGTCCTATTTTTGGAATTTTTGTTTTTTATTGCATTAATGCATCATTGTTCAGTGTGAAATAAAACGACTGGTGAGGAGAGAAAAGGCTTAGTCATAATGATAAAATGGCACGTGCTACACTTAAACTGTTTGGTGATTTCTTTGTTTTGAAATAAAAACCACCAATATTCAAATTCATTCTAGCTATATTATTACTACAAAACATTTCACACTTACTTTTAGTAAGGAAATGAATTCCAACAAGTGTTTAATCCAATACTTTGAATTAGTTGTTATCAAAACATATAAAATTAATGGTATCTCAAGGAAAAACGAGAGTTTTTAGCTCACCTGAGCCAAAGGCTCACATGAGCTATTGCCATCTATCCCCGTTCGTCGTCCGTCGTGCGTAAACTTTTTTTTAATTTTAATCATTTTCTCCAAAACTACTGGGCCAGATTTGATGATATTTTGAGGTAATGATGTCTAGGTGAAGCCCTTTCAGATTTGCACAAATGAAGGAGTTATGTCCCCTTGGGGCTCCATAAAGGAGGAAATAGTGAAAATCTTTAAAAATCTTCTCCTCTGAGCCCACAAGAGATATAGCTTAGGTATTTCATGTATAACATTGTTAGGACACCTAGTTTCAATTTGCTCAAATCGTAGCCATCGGGCCCAAAATGGGGGAATGGCAGGGTACTTAGGGGAAATTTGCTGAAATACAAATATTTGTTAATATATCTGGAAAACTATAAACGTTTTGTATAGACATGTACATGAATATTGGAAAATTGTAGGTATTGATATAACGATGGCATTGATGTATCGCTCAAGGTTATGGGTTCAAAGGTCAAGGTCACAGAAGCAAAAGAATATCAAAATGGTTGATTATCTGGAAAACTATACACTTTTTGTGTAGGCATGTATATTGGAAAATTGTAGGTATTGATATAAAGATCGCATTGATGTATCGTTCAGGGGCACAGGTTCAAGGGTCAAGGTCACGGAAACATTAGAATACCAAAATGGTTGATTATCTGGAAAACTATAAACATTTTGTATAGGCATGTATAATGGAAAAATCTAGGTATTGATATAACGATGGCATTGATGTATCGTTCAAGGTCATTGGATCAAAAGTCAAGGTCACGGAAGCATTAAATACCAAAATGGTTGATTATCAGGAAAACTGTGAACATTTTATATAGGCATGTATATTTGAAAATTGTAGGATTTTGATATAATGATCTTATTGATGTATCGTCCAAGGTCATGGGTTCATGTGAGTCCATGCATGATTGAATACTGAACACATATTTACATATTTTTTGCTGAATAATATTCACCTAGGACCTGGTTTTGATCGGACAACAGAAAATTATGCAGTCACACCTTTCTCCGCTGTAATCGAACTGGGGAAAAAGTCGGCTAAAATTAATAAGGAAAGAAAAAATGAGATTAACCGATGGCCGGGACTATCTATTAAACGTGAAACGAAACTTGGTCAGAAGCATGTATGGGCCAACGCAATTCAAGTTTGTTCACGGGATCGTCGTGGCTACCAAAAGAATGTCACTGTGACCTAGGAGCTGAAACATATATATATATATATATATATATAGTTTGTTCAATTCGTTAAATTTCGTCGAGAAATAGATTAATAGATTACGCGTTTTAGCGTTAAAATTCGTTTTTTACGAAATGAGCTGTTTTTAGATCACCTGATGAGCTATTGCGATGGTTCACCGTCCGTTCTTTTACATAAACTTTAAACATTTTAGTCTTCTCCTCAAAAACTACTGGGCCGAATTCTTTGTGTTTTCTGTATTAGAATGATTATTTTTGCATGAAATTTACTTTGTTTTGTCCTAAATTGGCTGTTTTTGATATTTAGATGTAGAATCCACTGTTTAATGTAATGTTTGCAGAAAATTAACTACGTTTTTGCATTTTGCATAACATTGACTATTTTTGATGATATTTTGATACATAATTCACTATTTGATGTGACATTGTTTTATAGAAAAGCATTTAAAAGAATAAGATTACCTCCCTTTATTTGTAAGAAATTTGTAAAAATAAATAATAAAAAAATTAATAAAAATGGAAGGAGTAGAAATTGCAGTAATACCAGGTGAGCGTTTCAGGCCCATTGGCTGCTTGTTTCTATTATCCGACAAAATGTTAAGTTTAATACATACTCTCTGTTTTCGTTTTACAGAGCTTATGCTAGGTTGAGTAGATTGAGCAGAAGAGGTAGGACGAGGTAAGTACAGCATGAATATTGTTTTGGTCGCGCCAAGATTGTATATCTGACAATATTTTTTGCAAAATGAAATTCCGTGTTCACATTTATCGGTAAAAAATAAT
>CM056606.1:3179441-3367537 GCA_029721355.1 Tegillarca granosa | reverse complement strand
GGTTTCAAGCTAAGTGTGACAACTGGAAGATCTAGGCGTGATTAACATCCAAAATGAAATGCGTGTGACACACGCAATTTGTGTGACTTGATAGGTATGTGTACATCACAATCAAATGCTAGGCTTTTACAAACACATGCATTATCAAGGTATCTTGAAAATAGAATCTGGGGACACAGATATTTTTTTATGTTTGTTAACATCTTCATTGGCTGGTAACACATTAACACCTATTTTCAACATCTCAAAACTGCTAGACAGATTTCAATGATACTTGGTCAGAAGCGTATATGGGCCGTTCAATTCAGATTCGTTTATGGCATTGCTATGGCTACCAAACTAGTATAGGTCAAGGTGTTTGTTCAGGCCCATTGGACCTCTTGTTTGTAAAAATAAAGAAAATGGAAATTTGCCATTTTCTACAGAAAAACATTTGAATGGTGCAAAGTTTGTTTAATCAGTATGGCACAATTGTTAATATTTGCAATGTATGTGCTTTCATGATAAACATATAAGAAATGAATGAGTGGTTACAATCAATAACATGATAAAACTAATATTAGTGTTGAAGAAAAATGAACAAGATGTAAATAATAATGCATTTTGCAACTGTGAAATGTACTAATTTTGGATGGCAGAGTAATTTCATGCCATTGAAACATTTTTTAATGTGTCAATTGTGTATTCATAAATTGAGAAATTGGACTGTATTTACAAAAGCTTGATTCTTGTAATTACCATGTTATATTTGTATATTTACATATTGTAATTTGGAAGAATTAATACATGTATAATTTATCACATTTTTCATATGGAGTTTATATGAATGTTTTATTGAGGGATTACACAAACTACCTTGCCTTCCTACTAATTCCATAACAGTTGTGAAACTCATACAAACCAGTAATGCTATTTATAGTGTTTCATTCTATGTTCATGTGGCTACTATACTCTTCCTTACTTCCAATATACCCAAACAATAACATGGCAACCATGAATTACTTGGTGCAGGTCTAAAAGTTTAGTTTTAGGATTCAAAACCTTCTCAAATCAAAATCTTATTTGTAATTAGTAGGATATAATTGTTACATCATTTGTGTTGGTGACCTGGTATGATTTATACGTAATAGTAAATTTCATGTGTGGGCTAATGCTACTATTCCACACAGACCAAGAATCCCACGAATCGCCACCAATTGATACATTTTTGGATTCATAGTTGATTCCTTATCGTTTCTTAATGTTTGTATCTGATCCATAGTCAGTTCTTGCAATTCTTCAGCAATTGGGAATTTGTGGCTAAAGTTGTGAGCTGTTCAGAATTTGGCTACAAAATTCCCGATTCCAAAAATCGTAGTTTGTAACAAATTTGAAGCGTATTCTCAGTTATCTTAACTGAATCTTATTCAAATCGTAGGCATTCTTAGATATTCTCAACTCAATCAGGGATTCATGAATTCATGGCTTGATCAGAAATCTGCTACTAATTTGTCACGAATAGTATCTTCAGGACAATTAATCATACAACTTGTCAAGAAAAGTCACGAATTCAGTTTTATTCGTACATGCTTTGCACACACATTTGGCATATTCTTAACTGATTCACAACTGATTCCTAACATTCGTGAAGCATTTGAAATGTATTCTTGTAAATCATAGTGAATCCTTGACATGTATTCGTGGGATTGCAGCTGAATCCAGACGAATACCATGAATATCCATAACTCTATCATAACTGAATTGTACAGTGTCACAAATTGGATCTGAAAATTGGCAAAAGTCTATGAATCATCACGAATCCAAAAAAATCAATTCGTGGAATTCTTGGTCTGTGTGGAATAGTAGCATAAGAGAAACGTTTTATAAAACAACATTGTTTGAAATGTGTTTCACAGCCATTAGAAAATCTGTAGTATAAATAGTTCTGACTATTTCCAGTTGAAATAATCACAGTCACTTAAATCTTATATTATAAACTGCTATATGCTATTTCTTAATATCAGAAATAAGTACCTTTGGAAATTACCCCGGGGTGATGCAGGTTTGGATCCCTTATGGGTCTTGCATTATTTATTATTGTTTTGTGAATGAAAAAATCACAAATTTGATTATCAGAATACCAAATCTTAAAACAAATGAAGCAGAATATGTCATGTATTGATCTAAAATCACTAAACTCATGGAAAATAGGTGTTGGAGGGGTCAGAGGTTTAATTGGTTAGTAAATTGTTTCAATACCTAGGTTCAATTTTGGTAGATTTTAGTGTGGTTCACTAACCAGTGGTTAATAACTTCGAACAGGCAGAATTGAACCTCATTAAATGAATGAGTAGATGGTCGCTTTCTCCTGGCCAAAGTTGCCAATCTTTTTACACGTAAATTTGCAAATTAAGATCGTGGGAATATTTCCAACATGCAAATAATTATTTCTATGTTGACATTTTTGATATGCCAAATTTGCCTATACTGAAAAGGATACCTCTCTTGTTTCAAGAGCACTCCAATATCTTTATGCATACCTTTTTGAAAAAGAATTTTAAAGAATTTGCTGTTTAATTGATTTAGTTTAACACAAAAATACAAATTAATCTAAATCAAATTTGAACATAGACAAATAACAGTGTAACAGTGACAAATTGTATACATACATCTTGGCAATGTGTAACATGTAAACTAACCAAATGTGAGTTCATTAATAAGAGCAGTAAGTACTTTAAACTGCAGTAGTGAATACTACTCTAGTAAATAAAGAAAACCAACCAACTGTAAGCATATGTTATAATCTTATATTTATTAATATACTAAGCGGTGGTTTGATAAAATGGCAGAACAATTTGACAGAGAAAGAAGAAGCTTCTTTTTGAAAACATGTCATGCCTGTTGTTCTTTATTTTGCCATTTATATTTATGTCACAAACAATCACATATTTTTATATTCAATAAGATTCCAAATGTGAATTCAAATATTCATAAATATGGCCAAGAATTGGTCTTGATGCGAAATTTTCTACTTGCAAAAAATAAGTCTACAGTTATAATCTTGTTTATGTTTACAGGTATCCGAGGAAGATGGAGATTCCAGTGATGCTACAATTACATCTGAAGAAGAAAAAATGGTTGATTATGAAGAAATCACTGACATTAGCAAGGAAGCTGAACAAATGATGAAAGGCAATGTGGTAAATTTTTTCAATTTAATTTTAGGATCACCTGAGTGACTGCTCAAGGTGAGATGTTTAAATGCTCTTTTAAAGATTGTCTTTTGTCTGTAAACTTTTACAAGATCGTTTCTGGAGCTAGTTTACCCTTTGCTCCAAAACATACTACTTACACTCTCATAAGAAGCATTGATCATACATGCAATGTGAAATTCAATTCTTGATCTTAACAAGATCCTTGTGTTTAAATCCAAAGCTTACAAGCTTACAGATAATATAAACAACTGTAGTATATCCAAAACATATGCATGTAATAGCTGCTTGTAAGGTGCACAAGGTACATCTTTCGGATGAAAAAAAAATTCATGATTTTATGATTGTGTACACTTTACATCATATGAAGCAAGAATATTATCCACATCACTGAAATCCTTAAATTACAAGCCAATCCAGTATTTCTATGGACCACTTTCCAGATGGTGGTGATAGGAAAGTTTTGATATTAAATAGTAATTATTTATTAAAAGTGTCAAATTATTTTTTTTTAAATACTTTAATACTTTTATTGTTAAAGAAAAAATCTTTCTTCATATTTTTGCTTTGCCCGAGTTAAAATTAACATATTTGTTTATAAAATGTTCCACATCACCATAATATGTCAACTAATAACCTTATTCAAGTGAGGGGTACATAAATGTAGCATAGACTTGTTATTATTCCTTTTTAATACCTTCCATAACAGGAATAAATTAAAACAAACATGCTTAAAGAACAGAAAAGGACTGCATCATGAATTCCTTTTATGTACCTCAGGATACCTTTTTAGTACAACTTTGGAACCGATATACAGTAGAACTTCGATAACTCATAGTGCTCGGGACTGTGCTGGGGACTTCGAGTTATCGGGGTGTTCGAGTTATCGAAGTTGAAGGATGATGTCTAAGAATGGTGTCACCTTAATATATGATTTCCACTACAAAATCTTGATGTTTTAAACAGTTACCTGTACTCGAATGTGAATAAAAAAGTAAAAAGATAATTTTTAAAGAAAATATAATAAATAATTTATTAAAGAATTGATATTGACGGTAAAAGCGTGCGAAACGTGTTATTTTCTTATAAAATCACGATACATGTATATACGAACAACGAAATCGGAAATCTGATATATGTACATGTTTATCAAAATGCTTATTTTTTACATTCGTTAGAAAATACGAACAGAAACTTAATGAAATTATAAAGCAGTGCAATAAGTAATTTAAGATTTTAATGCAGTCGTGAGTACAACGGGGTTAGTCGTTTTAATTAAGCTTGGAGAACTTGGCTTCTTTTATTACAGTAGAGGATTAGCGTACCTGTTAGGCTTAATTGTCCGTGACGGTACTGGATATTAATCCGTTAATTGATACTAATAACAAGAACTACTCGGTTATTTGCTCTACTATAACGGTAGCCAAATTACCGATATGTGATCTCTCTGATCGTTTTGTCATGTGCTACTTTTGAATTTTTATGAAATAATGCATTCAAAAGTAGCACATGACAATTGTCATGTGCTACTTTTGAATGTATTATTTCATAAAAATTCAAAAGTAGCACATGACAGTTTTATTAAACGAGCCATTGACATTGATCATACATTGTTTGCAAAAATTCGAGTTTTTGAAGTTAATTTTAATAGATTTTTAAACTACAGACCAAATTTTTACTTCGAGTTATCGGGGGTATTCGAATTATAGAAGTTTGAGTTATCGAAGTTTTCCTAATATAGTTTATATAGAAAACCGGTCGGGACAAAATAAAGGCTTCGAGTTATCCGTGGTATTCGAGATATCGAAGTTTGAGTTATCGAAGTTCTACTGTATTTATTTATTCATTTATTTATTTATTTTATTTATTTTAATTATATTATTTTTCATTCATTTATTCATTTATTTTTTTAATTTATTCTTTCATTCATTCATTTAAATTATAAAACGATGCCACAAAACCAGTAAACCTCTTTGATCAGAAAAAATGGTATGTAGAGGATATATCGGATGAATTTTGCATGAACCCCTATCTCTGTTCATTGAAGATCTTGTAAATTCTATGTTAATACTTACTATACACAATACAGTACAATGGTTCGACGAAGTATTTAACATTACATTCCAATAGCTACACGTGCTTTATCCCTCATATCCTTTCATTCTTCCATTTTCTGAAAACACTGCGCACACAATCCATTTTCTGAAAACGCTGCGCATACAATCCAAAATGTTTCTTATATTAACCATAAAATTTGTTGACGAGTTTAACTTCTTTCAACAATAATTTAAATATAATTTAGAAATGATCCCGTTTTCACCGATATCAATGACCTTAACAATAATCAGTCCAGTGCACACAAGTGCATACGTATATTAATGTTTATTCCGCTTTCAGTAATCTACCTGCTGACAGTTCTACCCGGGTAGGCAGTCAATCGATTTAAAAAACGGGTAATGTATAAAAAGATTGACTACAACTGTAAGGTATCTTAGGGGAAAACAGACGATATCAAAGTAATAAATACACAATTATGTTGAAAAAATACCAAATTAGGAATCTGCCATATTCAGAAATATTTGAAAGTTTTCGAGGAAGAACATCCGCAAAAAAATCATAGTGTTTTATATGGTTTATTTACTTTTTGCTATTCTAAAAATTCCAAAATGGCGACTCATAATTATATTGTAATGTAGATTCTAAGTACAATGTTTCTAACTTTAGTGATTTGAATATTTTCCCCGTATCTTTGTTTAATATGTGTTTGTTTGAAAACCGAAAAACACTTAATCTTACATGACTTTTTTTATTGTCGGAATTGTACTAATATGCCTGTTTTACGCATTGAGATACCGAAGTCGAACTAGGGACAGTGTCATTGAAACGGATATACCACTAAGACATGACGGATTTACAACTGAAATATCCAGTAATATACTTACAAATAAATGAATAAACGTTATCGTATTTTCAACACAATTGCAAATTAAGGAAAACTTTGTTGGGGCGGGTGGCGGGGGGGGGGGGGGTGCTCTAGAAGCCTGTTGTGGAACGTCTGTTAATGGATATTTAATAATGAAGGAATTAAATAAACATCTCAAATCAAACCGGAGACGGGAAACTTTTGCCTTACAAAATAACCTACGGTTTCTATCAAAAATCTTGACTGGGGTGTAAAAAATGGAACTCCATTTCATTCTTAAAGTGTTCAGGGTATTGTCCTGTCTGTGGTTAATAATACAAAATACAAATCCTAAAATTTTGTTGATTTTTGTAAATTTAAGATTTTAATTACTTACATACTTAGCACGGCCTCACTTCCTTGATGGAAGTTCATGTGTATAACTAAATTGTTCAGTTTTCAAAGTTGGTATATATATAAAATTTATTATTTATTTATTATTATTATTATTATTATTTGGTCATGGCCTGGTATGTTTGTGTTTTATTTATATATGTTTTAAATTTTAATTACAACGATACCATTTTGATAAGTTTAATTATAACAGTAAAGAAGCCCTCAATGGGATACTTATAATTGTTATTTGTAACTGTCTGTAGTTATGCAGAAATGTCTGCAGAAATGCTTTATTTGTAAACAGTATGACTTGTTGTTTAAGTAGAAAAAATTTTATCCTGAAGGAACCTTGTGCGTAATATTTATTGCTCAGTTACATTATCCACTTAGAAACTTTATTATTTAAAATTGCATAATTTATTTTTTAAAAAAAGAACCATTAGATATATTTTTTACAACACAAGGAGGTACACGACAATGACTTATTTGATTTCTCAGCTACACAGTAGGTATACCGCCAAACTGGCGTAGGTAAACCACTAGACTGGCGTAGGTATACCACTAGACTGGCGTAGGTATACTACCACACTGACATAGGTATTCACACTTTCGTAGGTATACCAACACACTGACGTATGTATACCACCACACTGTTGAAGATATACCATCATTATGACGTAGGTATACCACCAAACTGACATAGGTATACCACCACACCGGCGTTAGTATACCACCACACTGGCGTAGGTTTACCACTCCATTGGCGTAGGTATGCCAACCCACTGGCGTAGGTATACCGATACATTAGCATAGGTATACCAACCCACTGATGTAGGTATACCACCACACTGCTGAAGTTATACCATCACACTGACATAGGTTAACCACCTCACTGGCACAGGTATACCAACACACTGTTGAAGGTATACCATCACACTTACATAGGTTTACCACCACACTGGTTTAGGTATACCATTACACTGGTTTAAGTATACCATCACATTTACATAGGTATATCACCACACTGGTTTAGGTATACCATCATTATGACGTAGGTATACCATCACACCTAAATAGGTATACCACCACACCGTTGAAGATATGCCATCACACTGACACAGGTATACCACCACACTATTGAAGGTATACCACCACACTGGTTTAGGTATATCACCACACTGGTTTAGGTATACAATCACACTGGCGTAGGTATACCAAGTTCAGGTTCGTCTTCTATTTTTTGTCGACCTGATTGGCTTGGTATTATAGAATAAGATGAGCGGTCTAATGTTTATCTGCAACGTTGTGGTTGAGTGTACTAGCATCCCCAAAAACCTCTGTAATTGCTTTCAAAGCTGATCAGAAATACAAATCACGTGACAAATGATCTTAAACCGATAAATCCTTAACGATAAATAATTGTCTCGTCTCAAATAAATAAAATCGGGATCTCGGTGGCCGACTGGTCTAAAACGCAAACTTACGGATCTTACGTGCCTCTTAACACCTGGTTCAAATCCCACTCCACAGATAGATTGAAAAAGTTTGTCAGTTCGCTTCTCGAAGGTCAATGCTTTTCTCCGCCATTCGAAAACTGACCGCCTTGACATAAGTAAAACAAAATTGATTAGGGTTTAAAACACCATTTATTCAATCCAATTATGTAGCTGAAGAATTCCTGATGCAAGGTAAATCATCATTTTATTAACCAACGAACCTTCGTGCTTACAACATGATTGAAATAATAAAATCTTGGAATGACAAATTGTTACACTTCTTATTACAGGTAGAAAAATCGATATCCTAAACCAATCTCATAACTTCATGTCTCATAACTCATCATTATAAGTTAACATTAGTAGGAAATGTCATACCTGTTTATACAGAAGGTTTTTTTTTTAATTACGGGAGGACCAATACGGGATACTTCTTCCGTGTTAAAAACAAGGACTGTCAGAATTCATACTGAATGTTTTAATGATGATGATGATGATGAATTTTATTATTATTATTTTTATTTTTATTATTATTATTGTTGTTGTTGTTGTTGTTGTTGTTGTTATTATTATTATTATTATTATTATTATTATTATTATTATTATTATTATTATTATTATTATTATTATTATTAATATTATTATTATTAATTCATATATTTGTTACAGATAAAATGAAAAAACAGACAGTGACTTTAAAGTTATCTTTCTTTCCCTGTTTGTGGTAGTTTGAAATGTTAACCAATTGAAACCTGCTATTGAATATCAGGTTATCGCTTCTATACAAACCTCGGGTCAGTGACATGACATGTTTCGAAAGTATTTTTACAAATATGATGATGCACAATATAATATAGGTTTTATGTACTGTTCAAATGCCATTTTGAAAACGCCACTAAACACAAGCATTTATTTGTCGAGACGATGAATAAAATATATTAATGAAAATAATTGAAATTTTAGCATAAAGACGGGATCTTTCTGTCTGTCTGTCTAATCGTATGCGCTTCATAACTTTCATATAAATGTATGAATTTTGACTCACTTTTTTTTTCAAATGCATACATGTGTCGAGTAACAAATTAAGGACTTTGCAACATGATTACAAGAATATTTAAAGCTGCATTAAGTTTTTCAATTTTCTGATTTTTTTTTTTGATTTTCTAAAAATATATTTATTTTAAAATTGATATCTTCTAACCACGATCCGTGAGATTCATTTTCTAAAATTTCATTTCTTTTAGCTGTAAATAAACGAAATCCTCTGACCAGTTGGTCAATGTTTAATGTGGTAATTATGAGCTTGGAGCATGCGCACGGATGTACAGAAAAACCCATGAATCGAAAGTGAAACATGACAAATTATATTAATTGTCCTTAATTAATATCCAGATATATTTGAAATGGTGTTATGTATCCCTTTGTCACAAATGACAAATTCAACGAAGTTCTGTGTTTAATTTATCGTATTTCACCGTTTTTAAAGTTGTGTTTAAATGACCCGGGTTTTTATGACGTTACCATGTTCTAATATTAGATCCCAAATGCTGCATCTCGCTGGGTAAATACTGTAATTTCTGTATTTATTCGAGCCTTTATCGTTTAACCAAATGTAACATTGTTCATTAGGAACATCATTAATTAGATTAGAACTGTTTTAATTTTTTCTTTGGAAAACTTAATGCAGCTTTAAACCTATTATCAAAAACAAAAGTTCTAAAAAACCGACCTGAGAATTATAGAGGTATCACGTTACTGAGTTGTTTAAGTAAATTATTTACAAGTATACTTAATAATCGTTTAAATATGCTGAACAATGTGAACTAATCAATAAAGCACAGTCAGGTTTCAGAAAGTCATTCTACTTCGGATAACATTTCTATTTTTTATTTATTTATTTATTTATTTATTTATTTATTTATTTATTTATTTATTTATTTTTTATTTTTATTTATTTATTTTTTTATTTATTATTCTTTATTTTTATTTATTTCAAATGCGCATTGGATTAGGTATGGAGATCAGGTCTTTGGTAAAAAAAGATAAACTCCGGTATAAACGGCAAAACTTTTCCTGTCGTTTCCTGTCGTTTGTAAAATGTATATGTCAGTTAAGATGTGTGCGCAGGTAAATAATGAATTATTTATGTCAGAAATTGGTGTTAGGCAAGGGGAAGATCTCAGGGCTTGCCTTTTTTATTTTCTCTGTATCTTAATGGCTTGGAAGAAATTTTGGAACAGAACAATGCACCTGGTATAGATTTTATGTGAAATCTTATCTGATAAATTTTATATATATTTTAAGTTATTTTTCTTACTGGATGCAGATGACAATGTGCTGTTATCAGACAGTAAAGGTGGATTACAGAAAGGCCTTGATGTTTTATAACAATTACTGCAAATAGAAACTCGAGGTCAACACAACTAAAACAAAGGTTCTGGTTTTTAGGAGAAGAAAAAGTACTAAGCCAATGACTGTTATGTTAAATGGTAAACGTCTGAATGCTGCTGACTCTTTTGTATACCTCGTTGTGTGTTTTAAATATTTGGCTGAAGATAGAATATAATAAAACCTTAACATTTTGCAAGCTCCGCCCTTTGAATCACAAGCTTCCAATAGAATCAGGAAGGTGGAACAACATTTTGCAAGCTCCGCCCTTTGAATCACAAGCTTCCAATAGAATCAGGAAGGTGGAACAACATAACGAAATATAACAGAATTGTCCATATTGTTTAGAAGCTATTGGAGACGAATTTCACTACATATTTATATGTAAAAACTTTACACAAGATAAAAAAAATGTACCTAATTACTTTTTGAAATACCCTAAGTATGAAAAAATATATGGGTTACCTAGTATTGTCAACTCTGATATAACTACATTTATATATTATATCGAAAAATAGTTAGAGATTTTTTTCCGCTCTGAAGAAAGTTGGACGGTGAAAATTTGAAAGAATTAAGAAATAATTATATACTAAACATTATTCATAGAAAGTAACGAGTTGGCTCATAGTAAAATAGCGTTTTGAAATCCCTATAAAAACGTCTTTTTGGGCGATAGATTACATATTTTGATAGCTATCCAGGCGATTAGGCCACAAACACAAATACCCAAATAACACAAAAAATCGTTTAAAATTGTTTACACTATGCAAATAGCTGTTTCTTTTCTACCTCTATGTTCATTAAAAGTTAGAGTTCTAGTAAAAAACTACTGACTACTGTAAGATAGTATAAAATCCTGTCCGTTATCCATTCTTTCGTTAAACACATTACTTTCTTACAGTATCAGTTGAGTAATAATGTTTTACGACCCAGTGAATATTTTTTACTTATATCTAGGGCAGTTCTGGGATGGTGGAGGAAACCGGAATAAGTAAACAACCAGCCTTTGGCAAGCAAACTGGCATTTTTCTGACACTAGGATCTACCCGAACGGGATTCGAACCGTCTACTCCGTGAGAGGTACTGTGATCCGTAAGTACTAGAATAAGTTATTTAGGCGTTTTGGCAATATCTGTTTGAAGTAAACTTTACAATTCCAAACACTGCTAACCACCTTGAAGAACTCTATACAGCTCTCAAAAACTCAAATACTTGTTGTAAAATGTGAAAAAAAATATGTAAAATGTCGACTTTACGTGAAACAACAATCCAGCAGGTCAGTAAAAGGACAATTCAAAGGAAACTTCATGACACAGATTTTAGGAAATGTTCAAAGGGTACAATGGAAAAGTTGGAGCGAGTAATATTTTGGGACAATTTTATTTTTCTTTCTTTCTTTTTTTCTTTATTTATTTATTTATTTATTTATTTATTTATTTATTTATTTATTTATTTATTTATTGTTGTCTTTTGTTTTAAGGTAACTGTACTTTTTGGAATTTTAGTCGATGTCAATATTGCTCCTATATTAACTAAAGATAATAAACAAATAATTTACGACATGTTTTTTAAAGTAAATATAACAGCTATATACAATCAGTAAAAATCTACAATTGGTTTTTATATAATTTAACTATATTTCAACAAGCTAAGTAAAAAAACCATAAAAAATTCTTTAAAAAAGGATTTCAGCTATTAACCTGAAAGTCTTCAACTAACAAATCAGATTTAGAAACCATTGCAGTAGCTCAGGTTAAAGAAATTAATGCGTTTAAGTTAGTTGATAATATGGGTTTGTTCCACCTCGCAATTAAACCAATAAATTTCTAAAATAACCTTTAATCAATGACATTTTAATGTAACTTGAAGTAGCTTTGATTTGACGTTAAACACAATTTGAAAGGGCGTAAGAATTCCCGCATTTTTTTCACAAAGTCATATTTTCATTTCCGCATATCTTTATTGTTTTACCTTGCAGTTAAGTATTAAGTATTTTAGGTTGCTTCTTTCCATTAGGTCATCATCTTCTCACTACTTGTTTCACTATCAGTGTCATATTATAAATTTTTGAATATTTCATTCAGAAAATTCAAAAATTTATAATATGACATCAGTATCCCTGGTTTACGTTAAACATGGAGAACCGGATTAAACAGGGCATATCGTGTTTGATATTTGAAAGATATACATATAGAAAGTCTCATGTGTTGAAAAAGTTATTGTTCTGTTAAGATCGATGTAGCTCTATCGAATCCTGTCAAGCAAATGTAACACTGGATTTGCATAAAATTCCGGAAAATTATCATTTTCTTGCGGAAGTGAACTTTTTAAAGGAAAAGTCATTTCAAATTGCAAAAATGAAATGCACCTTCTTTGCAATAGGTTAAAAAACAATGTCAGCAATAAAAAACTAGAGATTGTAACTGGGATACCAGTTACGTATGATTCCCCACCCAGTCCTACCCCTCAGTGGGAAAGGACCTTAGGTGTCTTTGATTAGTGTCATTCTTTTCATTTTATCATTAGGAACCAGAAAATATATACTTTAGGGGTGGGGATCTCAACAGTTTTAAAGTTATGACAAAGCCCTATATATGGTTTTATAGCACACCGCAAAGTGTTAAAGGAAAAATTGGTGATTTTTGTTTTTAAGACCCCATCTTCCTGTCCCTCCCCCAAAAAATACCCATGGATGTAAAAACTTCAATGTTGCAGGAACCTATCCTAAAATTTTGAACGAGATTGAATGATGCGTTTAACTTGTTTGGCAGTGCTGATAAAAATTTGATATATTTTTAACAATTTAATACTGGTGTATTTTGTTGGACAAGTATTCAACTTTGATTGATAGCAAATTTATTTCACGAACTGTGAGGTGTTTAACCAACAAATTTGATTGACGTGTGTCATGACTGTGAAGTAGCCATAACCTACATATTAATGGATAATTGACAAAGAGATTAAAGCAATTATACATATCAAAACATGTAATAATGCTATTGAATTTGTTTACAATTCTTTGAATAGGAATTTAATCCTGTAAAATTGCCTTAAGAAATGAAATCAAGTATGCCATAAGATAGTGTTTCTTGACTGAGGATGGGTGTTAAGAATTCTGGCTTCACACCCCTACCCTCTCTTGAAAAGGATTTCCTGGAGGTTTTTATCACTCTTTTTCAAAAGTCCATAATGAACAAGAAAATATACAGATGAGTGGAAGGGATTTTAACTATTTAAAAGCTATACATGTACATAGCACTACCCACAGTGGGAAATGACCTTAGATGCCCTTTATTTATATCACTCTATTCAACTTTTCATAAGGAACCAGAAAATACATAAATTAGGGGTGGCGATTTCAATAGTTTAAAATTAACTTAGCACCACCCAGCCCTACCCTTCAGTGGGAAAGGACCTTAGGTGTCTTTGATTAGTGTCATTCTTTTCATTTTATCATTAGGAACCAGAAAATATATACTTTAGGGGTGGAGATCTCAACAGTTTAAAAGTTATGACAAAGCCCTATATATGGTTTTATAGCACACTGCAAAGTGTTTAAGGAAAAATTGGTGATTTTTGTTTTTAAGACCCCATCTTCCTGTCCCTCCCCCAAAAAATACCCATGGATGTAAAAACTTTAATGGTGCAGGAACCTATCCTAAAATTTTGAACGAGATTGAATAATGCGTTTAACTTGTTTGGCAGTGCTGATAAAAATTTGATATATTTTTAACAATTTAATACATAGTAACTGAGAATTTATTAAGAACAAATTCTGTATGTGAGAAAGAGGTTGGTCACTTAATTAACATGTAATTCATTAACATTCAATCATTTTTGTTTAGTGCTTAACTTTATACATTAATTCAGATTACCCATTTTTATCGGGCGCTCATATATCTGAGAAACTGAAGAAGAAAGAAGAAGATTCTGTAAGAGTTATCTCTCTTTGTACGTATTAGACAGAAAGATGTTCGGTATTAAATTACGCAATTTACACGCACCGACCGCTGACCCGTCGAGATAGAAAAAAATTTGATCATTTATCCATATCTACCAAGATAGCAGATTGTTGGTACCAAATTTCATCGAAACCCATCATACCGTTTCCGAGTTCTGCACCGGACAATTTTAAAGGAAAAATAAAAAATTATAATAATAATAATAAGAAGAAGAAGAAGAAGAAGAAGAAACAGAACGAAAACAATATGATTCCCCACCTTTGGGTGGGGAATCATAATAATAATAATAATAAAATAATAATAAATTTATATTATTATCATTAATATTGTTATTATTATATTCTATATTATATGTCGTTGTTCCATAAGATTATCCATAAACAATCGAGCTTTCTATATATTTTTTAAAAAGGTTAAAGTTTATTGTTGACGAATACTTGCATTTATATGCCATAACCTGAAATGATTTTTGTAAACCAAGTTGAAAAAGACAAATTTATGGTGATAATTCCGAGTTAATCTTTCGATATAATTTTTCAAGTCTAACAAATAATTTTGAAACCGAGTTTACCTTTCCGTCGCCGTCACCAATTTAATTCCAATTTCATACAATCTTCGCTATAATATACACGATATGACGTAACCCATTGTTGTACGTTGTATCTTCTTTGTGTGGCCACGTGTCCAGGAATTTGTCGCATATAAAATGACTCGAGTCTGATTACCTCCCTTTATCCATTTACCTGTGCTGGGTTAATATCGTCTGCTTGCTATCGACGTATAGTAGTATGTACCGGTACTACTATAATGAGATGAGCCTGGTTTTACAGATTTTCCTTACTTTAAGATGTATAATTGCCTTAGAAAAAAAGAAATACATTTAATTTTTAATTGCTCGCTCGCCTTTATTTTTTAACTAGAACTATAAATTAATTTGGCGTGGCCTTAATGTTTTGTTTGTTACCTTTACTTTTTATGTAAAAAAAATTAATTCACTTCATTTAAATTTTAAAATATATATGTGAATATAGGTGAAACAGAATGACACTAATTATAAATTCCAATTGATTTAACCTGCATTGCGAAATGTAGGTGAAACAGAATGACACTAATTATAAATTCCAATGCATTTAACCTGCATTGCGTAATGTTGTATAAGCGTATATATTTATGTATTGCGGTGTTTATTAAGCTGTGTATTCCTCTGTCGATGGTACCAGCTGGCGTTTTACTTCATATCGTGGAACTTATCTTGTGGTAACACAGCGTTAAGCGACATCTGTTGTTACCGCCGCTGCTCGGGTTCGAACTCTACTGGAGAATTTAGCTCATTATACTCGCTTTTATTTCTGCATCTTAAGATCTTAAAAAGATAAGTCCAGGTCGCATTTTACCAAACATTTGTTTCCGACCTCACATCGTAAGTGAGGATGGGCGGCATGGTCACATATTATAAAGCGACCATGGACAGTCTTGATCACCTTACGTCCTGAGAAGTTTATTTTACTGATAACTAAATTTAAACGTTAAAAAACTGAACAACATACGTTTCCTTCTTCACTAATTACTGGCTGGATAAAGTTTATTTTGTAAAAACCAATTGATAAACCAAAATTTGTTTTAGAAGTAAACTAAAGAAAACTAGTAACTTTATAGGCTTGAAACTTTAAATAACAATTTTGACTTTACATTTAATTATCAAAATATCGAATAAAACTTATCCAAATGAAATTTTTAATAATAGAGTTAAAAACTTTTCTTTACTCAAAATTAATTATCTTTATCTAAATCCTATTCATAATCAACTTTCCTTATTTATTTATAAATTGTATCTATTTATTTATAAATTGTATTTATTTATTCATTTATTTATTTATTTATTTAACAAAATGCATCCATTTTTACACCATTACGTGTTTGTCGTCACAGCTGATTGATTGACATCCGTTTTCTGTCTGTATCACGTGGTTTTTATAAACGTTTAATAAGTAAAAGGAGGATATTTTACGACGTTGCGTTGAACCTTAACTTGCTCTAAACGATAGAACATAACGGGCAAAAAATACATGACTTCGTTACAAAAACAAAACAACTAACAACATGTTTCACCTGTTCATATCACCTTAAACTGATAAATGCACATGGTTATAATGCAGTTTTCTGTTGCAGCAAACAAAGCTTATCCGACCTAAGCTAACATCGTTACTGACTTAACACGTGTCACTAACTAATGCGTTAACTAGCTGGACCTAAAGAGTTGCGCCGTAATTACCTGACGATAAATAAAGTTTGACAATCACTGAAAACAATATGGAATTCAATATGGGCCGAAAAATTAGAAATATTCCTATCAGAAGAATAATGTCATCAAAAGCGTATAGTCCTCCGTGGGTTTGGATAACAACATCACTTCGTCTTGGGGTGGATCGGATCAAGAGGCGAATCGTGTTTTATGGGATTCTAAGCCATTCAGTCTGTTTCTCATTGTTAGACATGAAATCTGCTTCTTGATAGCCTTTCTGAACTAATTGTTTAACTGCACAGCAGATTCAAACCTGTTTCATCGAGCCAAGTTACCAAGATACCGGTCCTCTTGGGCTGTAATAGCTCTTGGTCGACCTGAACAAGGTGAAACTGCCAT
Organism: Tegillarca granosa; assembly: GCA_029721355.1. Lineage (NCBI taxonomy): Eukaryota > Metazoa > Mollusca > Bivalvia > Arcoida > Arcidae > Tegillarca > Tegillarca granosa. Next base: position 3,350,561 of record CM056606.1, on the reverse strand, counting down.
TGTGTTGGAATCGATTCGTCAAGCCGTGACACAACACTTTGTGACACATTATCTTCTTGTGCAACTGTCCTTTGGCTTTGTCCAGATTGTAACATTCCAACTGCCTTAACATTATCAATTGCAGTCAGATGACGCCGCATAATTGTGAAGTGAATAAATAGGTCCACAGATTTTCCCTTTCCCGCGTTTCGTCAGTAAAGCGGGAAAGATCTGTCTTTACGGTGCGTGAATTTCACGTGGTAAGGTATTTATCCAATCAGAAGAAGTTGGTTAGTCAGTTGAATAAGTAGTGTTATAATCAGTTTCTAGCTTGCTCTCTCACGGTTAGCATCAACTTTTAATTATATAAAACATATCGTTTTTTATAGGACTAAGTCCACGTCCTAAAAAGGCGCTGAACTGCTAATGGACACAGGTTAACATTACATTTTTTACTCTGTCAATACTCTATAGGCAATAAATGCTCGCTAACTGCAGTCATAGTATTTGTTGTGTTTTAAGGGGGGTAAAAAAATGACGTATATGAAAGACGCCAATGGATTAACATAATGTGGAGTTTTTTTTGCAAATGCAAAAATAAAAAAATGGTATACACCTTCGACCTTCCAAAACCAATTTTCACAAGACGGAATCGCATCTTTTAGCACCTTTAAGCCGAGCTTAAAGATGTTTAAAGATGCGCGTAAAGATGCTTAAAGATGGCTTAAAGGTGAATTAAAGACACTGTCATCTTTAAGATGGCTTAATGGCACTGAAATTTTAAGCTCCTGTACACCATTTGGCTTAAAGATGGCTTAAAGATGGTATTAAATGATATTAAAACATAAATCTATGAATCATTTGATGGTCTTTTTAAAACAGTAATCAGAAATAAAAAGGAAACAAACAAACAAATAAATAAATTAATTAATTAATTAATTAATTAATTAATTAATTAAAAAATCGGATTTGGAATAAAATCAAACACTGACATAGATTTAAACATGGCACAATACAGGTAAGTAACTTGTTTTGATAACCAAAGTGTTAGCTAGTTCTGTGCAAGTAGTATTTATGCAATTAACTATGTAACAAATTATACAAATCACGGAAAACAAAATGAATCTGGTTTGATATGCAAGTAGATAGTTTACAAGTGATTTGTTTGATTGACAATACAATTTTACTCGGAAACATCATATAATTAATAAATAAATAGTCAATAATAATTAGAAATGAATTAAAATTAAAAAAAAAAACGAATTCAATAATACATAATTTAATTAAAAATAAATAAATAGACAGATAAATAAAGGATGGATACTTAAATGAATGGATGTATGGATGGATAGATAAATCGATATAGTAAGAAAGAAAAAAAAGGAAAAAAAGACAAGAATGTGTGGGTGGTTGAATAAATAAATAAATAAATAAATAAATAAATAAATAAATAAATAAATAATAAAAAATGAATAAATAATTAAATAAATTCAAAGGGTGGATGGATGGTTAAATGCATGTATGGATGGATGAATGGATAAATAAATAAATTAATAAATAAATAAAGGATGGATAGTTGAATGGATGGATGGATAAATTAATAAGAAAATAAAGAAGGAAAGGAGAAAAGGAGAGAAGAAAAGAATGGATAGTTGATTGAATAAATATATAAATCAATAATTTAATTTAAGACGAATAAATTGTTAAATAAATATATAACGGATGGATGGATGGTTGAATGCATGGATGGATTAAATGATGGATGAATAAATAAATAAATAAATAAATAAATAAATAAATAAATAAATAAATAAATAAATAAAATGAAGTAATAGATGAATTAAGCAACGACATGTTGTTTTGATTTAGTAAATAACTTAAATAAATAAAGGATGGATAAATGATAAAATAAATACATAACGATGGATTGATGGATGATTGAATGGATGGATAAATAAATAAATAAATAAATAAATAAATAAATAAATAAATAAATAAATAAATAAAATGAAGTAATAGATGAATTAAGCAACGACATGTTGTTTTGATTTAGTAAATAACTTAAATAAATAAAGGATGGATAAATGATAAAATAAATACATAACGATGGATTAATGGATGATTGAATGGATGGATAAATAAATAAATAAATAAATAAATAAATAAATAAATAAATGAATAAATAAATAAATAAATAAAATTGAATGGGTGGTTGGATAAATAAATAATGACATAAATAATGAAATGATAGACGGAAAGATGAATGAAAGATCAAACGTTATTTATCTAGCCGAAGTATTTGTTAATTCTGTGCCAGAAGTACTAAAGAATTAATTAATTAACATATGGCACTGAAGATGATAGGTGTAGTGTACCTTGTTCAGATCGGTAATAAGTGATTTGTTTGATGAGATAACTTTTAAGTGTTTTATTCTTGGATGATTGATTCTCAAACTTTTTATAATTATTTATAATAATTAGTTTATTAAAGTGTCACATATAATCATACCATAATATATATATATATATATATATATATATATATATATATATATATATATATATATATATATATATATATATATATATATATATATATATATATATGTAGCGTTACATTATTTAACAATCGCTTATACATATAAATTTGATAATAATTCGAGGATACTTTTTTAGCTATTTATAAATATTATTTCTCTTTTCTGCTGTTTCTTTATATCTTTATATTTCGGTATCCCATTACACAGATCTCTCTCTCTCTCTCTCTCTCTCTCTCTCTCTCTCTCTCTCTCTCTCTCTCTCTCTCTTTACGCCAAACCTCTAACCGCCTAGGTTCGAATCCCACCCGGGACAGACTGAGAAAGTTTGTCAGTTCGCTTGCCGAAGGTCGTTGGTTTTCTCCGGGCACTCCGGTTTCTTCCACCATCCCAAAACTGAACGCCTCGAAATAAGTGAAAGGATCTTGACTTGCATCGATGTTATATTATAAATTCATGAATTTATGAATTCTCTAAATGAAATATCACAACGATTACATTATGACGACATTAAAAATGTTTGAAAATATTTGTCAGTTTGCGTGCCGCTTGTCGGTGGTTTTCTATGGGCATTTCAGTTTCTTCGTTCCCTGTAATAACCCCCTCCCCCCCCCCCCCGAGAGAAGTGTATAAACTTATAATTTGACAGGGCATAATCCCCCCTCTCTCTCTCTCTCTCTCTCTCTCTCTCTCTCTCTCTCTCTCTCTCTCTCTCTCTCTCTCTCTTATGCAACGTAAAAGCCATCCCTGAATAATTCACAATCTTTGCTGTCATAAAACATCGAGTTTATTTTGCTTCATTCGTTCTTTTTCTTCCTTATTAGAGATAGGTTATTCGATATATTTATTTCTATATTTTTAAATATTTTTATTTGTTTTGAAAAGTATCTGTGTATCAAATATTATTATTCATTTTAATTAAAAACTAAATTAGAATTTTCAATTATATAAACAAATTCAATTTACAAAATAGTCTCAAAAACTTTTTTCTTTATCAAAAATGAATAAAACAATATCAACATCAGAAGTGTACTTAGATTAAGATTCTACAAATGCATATTAATGTCTAAAAATAACTATTATCTAATTAACTGATTTAGTCAGTCAGATAAATAAGTATATTACAGGTGAGGTTTGATAATCCTGCCTTCCTTTGATATATGAATGATTTATTTTTCTTTAGAATAAAAGATTTATTAAATTATTCTATAAAATTTAAAAAAAATTATCATTATATATAAAATGAAATATTAAAAATGGAGTAAAGTTACACAATTTGCATATTTTCTATTCAAAATCTGAGGTTTTTAAGAAATGGTCACATGATCACATTTCCTTAGGTTTATATATATCATTTGTCCCCGTATATACATCCTACCCCGTGGCCTAATGGATAAGGATGCAGAGCCTGGCAACCAAAGGATAGTGAGTTCCAGTCCCGCTTAGGACAAGTGTTATAGGTAAGATGTAACGCATTGAGTTGTGGATTCTTTTAATAAAGATAATAATGACAAAATATATTTATAAATAAATAAAATAATAAAAAAGGTAATATAAATAATGAAATATAACTTTTACATGTAAAAATATACAGGAAAATAAATGAAATATAAAATATAAACTTTTTAAAAATATCATTTTGTATAATTTTTATTAAAATAAAAAATATTTTTTTAAAAATAAAAACATTTGAATATATATAGGACAGTAAATAAAATATGAATGATAAATTTTAAAAAATATCATTTTGTATAATTTTTTTAAATAATTTTTTTTATATCAAAAACAAATATTTTTTTTTACTTCTTAAATTAATAAAGTAATTAAAGCAATAAATATTCATTTCTACCGATAATAATTTTTCTGTGCTTAAAAAACTTAAAGGTGGCTTAAAATTTCAGTGCCATTAAGCCATCTTTAAGCCAAGCTTGAAGATGGCTTTAAGACATCTTTAAGCAACTTAAAGATAGCTTAAAGATGGCTTAAAGACATATTTAAACCATCTTTAAGCCACCTTTAAGCTAGCTTAAAGATGATATTTCGTCTTGTGTTTATTTAAACCTCACGCTATCTATATTCGTTTAAAACCTTATAATACACGAAGAGCCCGCGCTAACATCAATTGTAAAGCAACAAATCCTAGTTGAATTTGTAAAAAATTGATTAGGCCACTTAAAGAAGACGCCGAACCCATCTCATCTTATACTCAAGAAATTGTTAGTGTCACAAACTGTAATGACCATTAAATTGCAAATGTAAAATGACCCCGATCAGATATAATGTCAAAAAACGAAGATGATCGAAATTAATTCGGTTTTACTGATGTATTAAACTGGACCGGTTCTCTAGTTAACTATCTTGTTGACTGTTTAGTTTTTACATGGGAAAAAATTCTTAACTCGTAGTTACGTAAACACAAACCTGTATTACCGACTTACAATAGAATATGTATTCTAGAACAAACATTTTTAATTTATAGTGTAATTAATCAGAAACAAGGATATGAAATTATTAATAATAAATAATTACTGAATATACAATATAAATATATACAACTTATGTTGTTTTTTTTTTCTGACTTCTAGTCCTATATATGACAAGGCGGCGATTCAAAAAAGTTTCTTGTTTTTGACCGTCTCAATGGTGCAATGGTATAGCGTCTGTGGTTGGCCTTGGATACAAGCACGGTTCGGGTCAGATATATGATTAAAGAAAAAACTGATTTTTTTAAATTTAAATTGCAAATACTGCTTCCTTGTCTGGAGTTTGGTATTTATAGGAAAGAGTAACTACTGGTTCAAGATAATGTAACTGGAGATTGGTATGCTGTCTTTGGCAAACTAAGTCGATGAGCTAGCGTGTCCGTTAGTACAATACAGATATGGCAAGCAAATTGCACAATAATTCGAGAAACCTATATTTACGCCGTAAAACCTAGTTTTGCGGTCGTGAAACCTACTTTTACGGTCGTAAAACCAGGTTTTGCACCGTAAAACCTACTTTTGCGATCGCAAAACCTAGTTTTACGAATTATTGTGCAATTTACGCCGTAAAACTAGGTTTTACGACCGTAAATTCAGGTTTTCAAGTTGAATTGCATTTGCGTTCGTAAATGTGAATTTACGGTGCAAAACCAAGTTTTACCACAATTATTGTGCAATTTTAAAGAAAATACATTTACGACCGTTAATAAAATTTACGATCGTAAAACCTGGTTTTACGAACATCAAATAAGTTAGCCAATGAGATTGCTCGTTACAAATGGATTCGTGGCGCGTTAATTGATGCGTTGTTCAAAAATTAACAAAAATTACAGTGCATGTGCGTGTATGTTTGACTATAAAAACAGAAAGATAAGTAGGATATTTAAGCCATTATTAATACATGTTTTAATAACAGTACAATTAAAACTTCGTTCAATATTTATTAACAAAAAAATCAATCAAGAAGCAAAAAGATTAAATACAATTATGAAGATGCATCGCACTTCTGACAGTTCTTATCCATTTTCGAAAACTATGCTTCATTAAAAGTTTATTAAAAATGCACAATTCAAAATATAAAATGTGTGATATACTTAACTTATGTACGAGTTTGGTTTGTGGGGGGGGGATACGACGTGTTTTTTTTTTTTCTCCAAATTCTGAACGCATAATATGATATGGCGTTTTTAATAATACTTTATTATGGATTATAATAAAAGAAATATTATTATTTAAAAGTTTTTATGTCAATGAATTAGTACAAAATTAAACTATTTGACTGATTACAATCTTAATACTTTGTAGTTGTATTTTTAATTTTTGAAATAAATAAATAAATAAATAAATAAAAATAGGATATAAAATAAAATAAAATAAAATGAAGTATGTATAGCTTTAAATTGAACCTAGTGAACACGTATATATTCTTTCCCTTGTAACAACAAACTTGAATTGTTAGAAATAGTATTATCATTATTACAATTTGGCTCAATCGGGTAAACTCGATGGGAATTTTAAGAATTTCAGAGATTTCGGCAAATCATTTTAGCACTAAAATTTATTAATCATTTATTTTTATTGACTTTGCGATATACAGTAGAGAAAATGTGTATTAATGTGTCACATATCATAGTTTAATGACATTTAAAATTATTACCACTTTGGCAAAATACTAGGAATTTGATTGGTTAAACGCAAAATCATACCATCCCGTACAATTGATTTTCCCAGGTAATACGGTCGCCTGAACGGGTAATACGGATACCACGTGAACGGGTAATACGGAGGGTCTAACCTATCGAGTAATGGCCGCCTCCTTGACTTGCCTCAGACATTCAGTATAATTTTAACCGGTTGATCTTCAAAAAATCGTCAAAATTAATAAACGATTTTTTATTTTATTAATGACGGAATACTTTAAAATTTAAATATTATGCCTTTCGTTTAGAAGATAAAATACGAAATTCTGAGAGTAATAACTTCGCTTCTATGGCCAAAGGGGAACAACTCTCATAGAAACGTCGTCTGCAAAAAGGCGAAAAGGTTTGCGAGCCACACCGATGACGAAATCATCGAAAAAAGAGCAAAAAATATACCAGATAATACACAGAAAGCAAACAAGAAGGCGGCCAATATTCTGAGGGCATATCTTCAGGAAAAACAACAAGAAGATGACTTTGAAAATTTTGATGTCTTAAAACTGAATGAGGTTCTCAGTCATTTCTATCTGGATGCAAGAAAAACTGACGGTGAAAAATACAAAACCTCGTCGTTAGAAAATTTTAGGCATAGTTTAAACAGGTATTTGAATGCCCCTCCGTATTGTAAAAAGATAGATATAATAAAGAGTCACGATTTTATGGATGCTAATGAATCGTACAAAACTGCGTTGAATGAACTCAAAGCTTGTGGTAAAGGTGCGATAGATCATTACCCATGTATAAGTGATGACGATCTAGGGAAAATGTATTCTACCATACACATGAATCCAAATACACCCACAGGACTGTTTGATAAAGTACAGTTTGAATTACGTTTGTATTTCTGTCGCCGGGGTGGTGAAAACATTCCAGGAATGACAAAATCTACTTTTACCGTGGCTTCAGATCCGTCTACAGGGACCAAATTCGTGAAGAAAACTGTGGATGAGTTAACAAAAAATCGTAGAGAAAATGAAAAAGAAAGCTACACTGGAATAATGCCGGCTGATAACACGCCAATGTGTCCTGTAGCTTCCTACGAAAAATACATAAATAAACTGAATCCAAAACTAGATCGTTTATGGCAGAGACCGCTGGATAGTTTTGTGGAAACTAGCGATGTCTGGTATTGTAACCGTGCAGTTGGAAAGGATACATTGGGAAAATTCATGCCTGAACTCAGTAGAAAGTGTTCTTTGTCACAGATATACACAAATCATTCGGTCCGTACAACTGGTGTCACAATCCTGACAAAACGGAATTTCTCAGCAGCGCAAATTATGTCACTTACCGGTCACAGATCTGTGAGTTCACTGGCTATATACCACAGGGTTTTCGATGATGAAAAGGTCCAAATGGGTCAAGCAATAACATCTGCAATACGTGGTCCAAACAAAATGCCTGCACTGCCATCATCCTCATCATCTACGTCACTCGGCCTTGAACTTTCAAATTTACCCGCAATTCAAACTAATGAGACAGGTGCTGCCTCTGATGGTTACCAAAAAGGGAAAGAACTCGAAGAACTTAATGACTTCAACTTGGATGAATTATTTAACGAATTTCAGGATGAAAACGCCGTTCAAGAAAACATAAATACTGTGAATATGTCAAGTGTTAGATATGTACAGTCTCAAAGAAATGTACCAATGTTCAGTGGTTGCAAAATTGGAAACATTAATATCACATTCAATGTACAAAAATGATTTGTTAAATGTACTTTATATGACAGATCAATTTATCGATTTAAAATTCAGATATTGAATTAGTTTTGAAGTTTTCAGTTTTTTTTCCTGATGATTTTTTCCTCCAGTGGAATTATAATAAATTGATAAAGATTATTTCATATAGTTGTTTGATTTATTATGATAATATTCCAAGATTCCAGCAAAATCAGACCTTCATAATCTTACTGTAAGATTTCAAATGTTGAATTTAACAGACCAAAGTGGTAATAAATTCGTTATTCGGGATTTTCCCGGGGTATACGGGATGGTATGACCGTCCTGGATTTCGTATTGCCTTCGGCTGCGCCTCGGGAAATACGAAATCCAGGACGGTCATACCATCCCGTATACCCCGGGAAAATCCCGAATAACTAATAGTATTTACAAATAAATACATTAAATAAGTGTGACACCCTGCCTAAAACACATACGAGACACAATTTGATTCACAATAATTGACTTAAATACAACGTCGAAATAGATAAAATTTAAAAATACATATTTTACGACATAAAATTAAAAGTTTTAGCTAAAAGAGATTGTGCAATAGATTAGCATAGGAATTCTACTGGCATTCCTGTTTTCTGTTAAAGCAATGATAAAAAATTACTTATCCGAAAAATGAAGCACTAACAAGGTTCTTCATCATGTAACTCATACGAACAGGCCAATAATAAAAACAAGAAGTGTTTAAAATTTTGATATAACATGCCAGGTGTTAAGCTTGTATATAAATTCGAATGCATGGCTTCTTCGATATTATGGCAGACTCCGATAGATGAGGACATATTCACGTATCTACTTGTGCCGTACAACAATACAGAAATAATTGGGGGACAATAACATAATTTGTCTTAAGATTCCACGTTATTGTTTTGTTAATGCTGTACAATATCTTTATAATATCTTTAATTCACACGATTGAACAATGTTATATTTTACCCAAATAATTTTTTTAAATTTTTTAATTATATTTTTAATACTTTAAAGTAGTTAATAGGTAATATTTATACAACCCGGCAGTGATTTTTAAAACGCTTTTAATGTCGCTGATACAACCCAGTCAGAGATATGTAATATTCTATAATATATCATTACACAAACCCTAATACTTATAATTTTTATGGCCTTATTCGATTTTTTAAAAATTACTTTATTTAGAAAATACCACAAGCTAAATTGTTTATTATTCAACAGATCGATTAATGATTTTGATCTTATATTGTTGTCACATACACTTTATCCAATCAAATAAGGGGTTGCATGGCATTAAAAACTATTAACCAATCCGATAACGTAAATGTCAATACTGTGCACAAGTATTAAGTAAATCTATCATTTACGACGTAAAACTTGGTTTTGCGACTGATAATAAAATTTACGATCGTAAAAGTAGGTTTTACGGTGTTCATACATGTTATGATACCGTAAAACTTAGTTTTACGACGCAAATTGCACAAAAAATAAAAATATGCATTTGCGATCGCAAAACCTAGTTTTACGATCGTAAAACCTACATTTACGATCGTAAAACCTAGTTTTACGGCGTAAATTGCACAATAATTCGTAAAACTAGGTTTTGCGATCGCAAAAGTAGGTTTTACGGTGCAAAACCTGGTTTTACGACCGTAAAAGTAGGTTTTACGACCGCAAAACTAGGTTTTACGGCGTAAATGTAGGTTTCTCGAATTATTGTGCAATTTGCTTGCCATATACAGACCTTAGTTCACACTCGAACGTCCAACACATACAATAACTTATTCTTAAGAGAAATACCTAGAGATCAATAACCTTGTTCTTGTTGCAAGAATCTAAAGAAAAAAATGCTGATACAATGTTAAATAGCATTGCAACCAACCACTCTTTGGTTTTCGCTATATAAAAAGTAATCTTTACCTTACTTTTCTCAGCCTTTCCCTGACCTACCATCGCTGTCCCTGAGAAAATAAAACTAACTTTGAAAAATGCTTTATCCCTCAGCATTATATACGCCGATTTAAAAATGGCAAATTTACTCTGTAAAAGACAGGATTACCGACCAACTTTCACTCAAAACTAAAATACTGCCTTTTAACTACAAATTGTTTAACGGGAACTATTTAGTAGTAACGTATGTGCTTAAAAAGGGATTTACGGGAACGGCTGGAGCACTTTTTGATTTGGTTTCCTACATCTATACGGAATTAGACACTACATGCACAAAGAATATAGGTTTAGGACCTTCGCACCCTCTCAAACATACAGTCTCAAACAGTGTTTTTGTGATTTTCGGTATTAACACAATTTCAATCTAACGGGAAGAAGAAAAGAAAATACCGACTGAAAAAAATCATATGCCGGTTAAAAATAAATATATATATATAATTATAATAAAAGTGTGTTACAACAAGTTACTACATACCTTTTTACATACGAAGATAGATGTGTGTACGAAGATGGAGCTTATGTTGGTAACAGTCCACTAAACGATTTATGAGTTGTAACTTATATACTGTATACAAACAAGAAGAAAGAAATATTTTTTAAGCAACTAACTTCACATCTGTCGCATATAAAATGACTCCAGTCTGATTACCTCCCTTTATCCATTTACCATAATGAGATGAGCCTGGTTTTACAGATTTTCCTTACCTTTAAGATGTATAATTGCTAAATTGTTATGCTAATTTGTAAAGGAATTTCTTAGCTAATAAATGACTGTGAAGCTTGTAATAAAGTAGTGAAATGAAAATGTAATAACAAGATTATTTTATATTAATATTTCATAAAATATAGAAATACAAGTAAAAACAAAAAAAAAACCAATATTTTACAGCATATTTTACAACACTAACCTCCTAGAACTACAAGTAATCAAAGCACCAAGTTGTAATTGGATTTAGCAGATGAATATATAACTTTACTCTGAGTAGCGCATGACATACAGTGTTTTTATATGGTCAGTCTTGTTTATTGAAAATTTAATGGGTCGATAAAGTTAATCCTTTGAGTGGGATAATTTTATATATATGTATATATATATATAAAATTGGAATATATGTTATGATCTTTTTTTTTATTATACACATACACATATATACTTTATTCTCACATTGCATATAACAATCAAGAGAACAATCACAATACACATAATGCAAACAATACAAAGCACAGTGGTATTAAATTATATATAAATGTTAACCTGGAGAGTAGATTCTCTTAAAAAAATTTGTATAAATTTACAAAGTTGAAGAAGTATAAATTTGTTTTTTGTATTAAATCATGGAAATTCATAACATTAGGTTTAGAAGTATCTTTTGCAGGTACATATTTTTTTCTTTCAATAGCAAAATGCTTACAACTCATAATAAAATGATATTCATCCCCCAATTCCTTTTTACATAAACAACAAAGACGATTTTCCCTAACAATATCTTTCCATCTGCCAGTTTCTATAGGAAGTTTGTGATTACTGGTTCTAAATTTTATTAAAGACATAAGGTATTTGACATCCAAATCTGTAGTTAAATAATGTTGTAGTTGAAGATTTGTACTCACAAATAATCTATAAGAAATACCTTTATATGAATTATTACAATTTTCGTACCATAACTAACTGAACTGATCACTAAGCTTTTGATTAATACATTTTACTAGCCATGTGATATTCGGAAATGACTGAAATAACCATTTATTATTTAGACCACACGTTTCAAAAATAGACTTTACAAAATTCACCCATTTACAATTAAAACCAACATTACTTTGTAGATATAACAAACGATACAAAACTGAACAAATTTTTTCCTGTTTATCAAAAATTAATTTGCACCAGTAATTAATAATTCTAGTTTTAACGATTATTTTTAGTGGTTTTCTCCCTAATTCACCATAAACAATATATTTTGGTGTAGAATTTTTTAATCTCAAAACCAATTTACAAAACTTAAGATGTACTCTTTCTATTATATCTATATTTACGAAACCCCACAGTTCACAACCATATAGTAAAATAGGTACTACAATTCTATCAAAAAGTTCCATTTGGCATTCAATTGATAAATTAAAATGTCTAGCTTTTTGTAACACACAGTACATAGCCTTAGTTGCTCTGTTTACCAAATACTTTTTTGTATTAAAAAATGAACAAGTTCTTGTAAAAATAATACCAAGATATTTATACTCATTTACAGTTTCTAGGATAGAGTTTTCTAAAATAAAATTTGGTAGCTTATTAATTTTGCCTTTTGAAAATATTAAAACTTTTGTTTTGCTAACATTAACTTGCAATTTCCAAATTCTACAATATTCTGTAAATATATCAAGCTGATGCTGTAAACCCTCGCTAGATTCAGACAATAACACTGTGTCATCTGCATATAATAAGATCAGTAGCTTAAGATAAACATTTAATTTATTCTCAATCTGATTTGATATTGTATCTAAACCAAGTACATCATTACTGACTAAAAAAGACTCTATGTCATTTAAATATAAAGAAAAAAGTAATGGTGATAAATTTTCACCCTGTCTTACACCACTTTTACAAAAGAAAAAATCTGAAAATTCACCATTTATACATATCCTTGACTTACACTTATCGAACATATTGTAAATGATTTTAAAACATTTACCTGAAATATTATTATCTAACAGTTTTCGCCATAAACCAATACGCCACACTTTATCAAATGCCGCTTTAAAATCAATGAAAGCACAGTACAATTTCTTTTTCCTACATCTAAGTAACTCAATAAGACTGTATAAAACAAACATATTATCAACAGTGGAATATTTTTTTCTGAAACCAGCCTGGTTTTCACAAAGAATGTCATAAGTTCCTATATAATTTGTAAGTCTATTACATAAAACAGATGTGAACACTTTACTTATACAACTTAGTAGAGTAATGGGTCTATAATTTTCTGGATCACCACGACTACCTTTATTTTTATATATTGGTAAAATATTGCCAGCTATCCATTTGTCTGGTATAATTCCAGAGTAAAAAATAAAGTTAAAAAGTTTAATATACACCGGAAGCATAATATTGATGCTAGATACAATATACTCATTAATAATATTATCAATGCCAGCAGCTTTGTTGGTTTTCAGTGCATTAACAGCGTTTAATATTTCTTGTTCTGTTATGACATCATTAATATAATCATTACCATTTGCAGAAAAATGCTCAATATAAAAATTATTTTCATTAAAATCGTTTGCCGAATTCAATTCTTTAAAATAATTGTAAAAATCAAAAACAGATACATTACTATTTCTATTACTTTTGCCACGTTTATTCAAAATTTTCCAAAATGGCTTTGGATCTGAATGGCGCTTAATTGTCAATTTCTTTTGTAAACCAGACCTATAATTGTTTAGACATTTATTAAGTTCGTGTTTATATTTCTTTTCAGCAAAACGCATTTCTGATCTAAAAATTGCGGTACCGTTTTTTTTTTGTACATTCTTTTACGATACAGCTTTCGAGACATAATACAATCATTATTAAACCATTCATACTTTTGTTTTTTATAACTTTTACTACCCTGTCTAAAAACACCAAAAGTTGTCTTTGCCGAATTTAACAATATATCGGCTGTTGTGTTACAAAATAAATCTAATTGCTCCTGAGTTACCTTATTACTTTCTATATTGCATATATCATCAATGAGATTACAAACAGTAAAGTTATCAATATTACTACAAAATAAATCAGTTTTCTTTGTGTCCCAATGGCGAATTTTTTCATGTTCTATATTTATTACATTTTCAGTTTGAAAAACTGTTTTCTGAATAGACAATTCACACATCACCGGACAATGTGTATCTGAATTGAGCTTACTAAAGGATAAAATATCAAAATTATTTACAAAAGTCAAAAAATTAATATTTGAAATAAAATAATCAATAACTGTATCTTTAATAGTCGTAAATTTACCCACATTTGCATCGTTTCCAACACGTCCATTCAAAATAAACAAATTATTTACTTTGCAAAAGTTTAATAATAAATTACCAAAATGGTTTTTCTTTCTATCCATATTTACTCTAGTTTTTGACAAACTTAAAAAATCTAATTTATAAACATCTGATACCTTATCGATTTCATCATCATCTAGACATAATTCAAATTCAGAAATACCAACAGGATATAAATAATTATTATCATCTGAAACTCTACTATTAAAATCTCCATTTAAGCAAACAAAATCGTACTTACTGCTAAAAGTCAAATACTCCGATTCTATTTCGCTGAAGGCATCAGGTGTGCTATACAAAGTCCCTTCCGGTGGAATATATACTATACCGATTATAACGTCACTTGTACATAATGTATGGAGTAAATTTCTATTTACTTTAAACCATAAAACATACGGACAGTCTGTCTCTAAAACATAACTGAGTTTATTCTTTGTAAAAAATGTTTCAAAGTTGTGTCCACGGTAAGTTTTACAAAGGATAAATTAAGTTCATTTTATATATATAATTATAAAATTTTATTCTCAACAAGATAAAAATATAAGAAATAATATACATGTACATCCTATAGACGGACATTTGTAACCTATCAGAGTAATGTTATTTGCCGATGGTTCAGAATATCACACTTTAAAGTATGCCACCCAATTTTGGACGACATTCAAAAACGAGTCTTATATACCTGATCAGAAGTCCATGAATTAATGGGCTTTTGACCTGATAGATGTCCTGTCGATGATTATTGAAATTATGGATCTCGTCACACTGATATTTCGGGTTACCAAAGTTATGAGTGTCGCCCAACTTTGGACGACATCCGAAAAATCAGATAAAAATTGATTAATTTATTCTTTTTCATATGATCCAAGTAACTCTAGAAGTTTTTACCCTTTTCCGCAAATACATTTAACGCCAAATTTACTTTCGAGTATTTATTTCAACTCTTTGGCCGAAAGATTCTCATAATTTGGTGGCTTTATACTTTCAGTTTCTTTAAACAAGCTATTTCTTTTAAAATTTTTGATTTCCTGGTCGATCTTAATTTTAGAATGTCATGACTCCAATAATCTTTAGATGTTTTAGAATATTTTCTTTTGGCCCTTTCACAATTTTCGTTTTGCAAATGTTCAAGTCTTTTCTTAGTTTTAAGTGCATCAACAGTAGCATCTTGTCTATTGATTTTTTTTGTGGTGTATAGTTTTCACCTGATCATTTATTTTCTCCGTGCCTTGACCAAATATCCTTGACTTGGGCGTCAAACCCCATTTACTTATCAATCAAAAGGAGGAGGGGGTTAGTTGTCTAGTATACTAGTTTAAACAAATTCAAGTCAATATTGATTTTCTGAAACTACAAAAATTATTAACATATATATAATTAATGAAAGAAAAAAAACTTATATACAGAGGATCCCGGAAGAGGAGTATACGCTTATGTAAACCGGTTTCCTCAACAATTACAAATTACAATTTAACTATTTTACATGTCAATTGAAAACATGTAAATAAATAAATAGTGAAGGTTATAAATTTAAAAAATGGAAATTTAAAAAAAAATTATATCAAATATGTCATTCTCATTACCCTTTTTTAAAATAAATAAATAAATAAATAGTGAAGGTTATCAATGAAAAGATTTAAAGATTTTAATTTCGTCAACCCCCTTTTCAATCACATAGGCACTAGTTTTATTTACTTACTAAAAACACCACAAGGGCAATGAGGTTAGAATCTTACCTGTAACTGTAACATTCAATTTTATCTTAATCTGGTAAGTTGGGTTGCAAATTGCACTGGCCTTGCAATTAGTGAGTATCTGTCTGAATTATTGGTATTTATCGATAGATCTTATAATAAACGTCATTGATATGGTTCAGAAAGTTAGGGGTGCGCCAGAGGGCATATCGTCACAAATAATGAACTAAAATGTGGAATTATTAATGTGTGCGGCCTGAAAAGTAAATTACACATACCCGAATTCAAAGAACTCATTTGTAAGTATGACATTTTATTCCTGGTTGAAACAAAATTAAGTGATTGTGATATCTTGGATTTACCGACAGGTTACAGAATTAGCATGAAAAATAGATCCAAGTTCAAAAACAAATTGGGAGGGATAGCTGTTATTTATCATGAAAAATTAGAAAAGTATTTAAAGTGGTATAGATTTGATAGTGACTTTGTGTTTTGGACATCTCTGTCAAAAAGTGCATGTAACTTGAATAGTGATTTGATATTTGATTGTATATATATTCCGCCGTATGGCTCCAAATATGCGTCAACGGAAGCATTTGATGAAATTCAAAGTGAGTTATTAAATTTCAGCGATAAGGAATTTGTGTCATTACTCGGAGATTTTAATGCTCATACGAGCACATTACTGGATTACACTGAAACAACAAATTTTCCGCCGGATATTATGACTCTTGATGAGACTAATGGTTTTTCAAATGTGGAATTTTTGATAAATAAAGGGTTTGATATGAGGAGGCACAGTGAAGATACTGGAAAACCAAATATTTATGATTATAAATTAATAGAATTATGTAAGAATAATAATATGTATATAGGTATTGGACGGTTAGACAAAGGTTGTGCTCTCGGTAGGAAAACATGTAAAGCGAAAAGTGTTATTGATTATGTGCTTCTTTCTCCTTGTTTATTTTTAATTGTTAAAATGTTTGAAGTTTGTGATTTTGATCGTTTATATTCTGATACTCATTGTTGTATTAATTTTACAATTTCTGTGGATCTAGTTGATTTAGCCCTACCATGTGTTGCTCAAAATGAAAAATCGGATAATTTTATTAGATGGAACAAAGAACTTCAAAGTGAATATGTTAATGAAATTAAAACAAACTCTATCAATGAGATGTTAATCACTTTGGACAACTGTCACGAAGCCTCATTGCAAGAAACAGTAGATAGTGTTGTTAGTAGTATTATTGATTTGTTTACAAACACTGCGAAACACGTGTTTGGAAAGCGGAAAACAAATAAAAATCACGTGATCAAACAGGGGAACATTTCAAAACAATGGTTTGGAAAACAGTGCTATCTCAAACGGAAAGAATTTCACGGTGCTAAAAAACATTATAACAAAAATAAAACAACAGCAAATAGAACTATATTGAAGAACGCATGCAAATCCTATAAACAGACTTTAAATCATTACTTTCGAAAACATAAAGAAAAAATGGGAATAGAACTTAGAGAAAGTAAGAGAAAAGATGGAAGAACATTTTGGACAATTTTAAACAGATTATCTGGAAACAAATCTTCATGTGATGCTTCACTTAATGAGTTGTATGAACATTTCAAGGATTTAAATTTTAGTTGTGTTAATGACGATTTTAGTGAAATTAACTTTAGTATTGACAATATGGTTTCTAATGACACATTAAACGATCCAATTAGCGAAGTGGAAATCATTAATGCAGTTAAAACTTTGAAATCAAACAAGGCACCAGGTATGGATAATATACTAAACGAATATATAATTAATACTATTGATCATTTATTACCTGTGTATCATAAACTTTTTAATATTGTTTTAGATAGTGGCCATATACCACAAACATGGTTAATTGGAATAATTGTACCAATCTATAAAAATAAGGGTTCTAAAAGCGATCCATCAAATTACAGGGGCATTACACTTATAAGCTGTCTTGGTAAATTATTTACTTGTATTATTAACATGCGTCTGAACAAATATGCAGACCAGATAGAGTTGATTGATAAGGCCAAGTCTGGATTCAGACGTGGTTACTCCACGCTTGATAATATCTTTATTTTATATACCCTTTTAACTATATATTCCAATTATGGCAAAAAGTTATTTTGCGCATTCGTAGATTTAAAATGCGCCTTTGACAAAGTATGTAGGATTGGTTTATGGAAAAAATTAATCAACTATGGTATCACCGGTAAAATATTTTTAGTTATTTTAAATTTGTATAATGACATTAAATCATGCGTCAGTGTAGATGGCAATATCTCTAATTCTTTTATGTCTTATATTGGGGTAAGACAAGGGGAAAATTTATCTCCATTTTTATTTTCTCTGTACTTGAATGACCTAGAATTGTTTTTAGAACAGAATTGTGTAAATGGTACAGATTATCTGAGTGTTTTGTTGTCTGACAAATATAATATATATTTTAGGTTATTTTTCTTATTATATGCAGATGACACTGTGTTATTGTCAGATTCTGAACATGGTTTACAACAAACTCTTAATGTTTTTGCTGAATATTGTACATTGTGGAAACTGGAAATTAACATAAATAAAACGAAAGCTGTAGTGTTTTGTAAAAAGAAAACTAAGAAGGACTATTGTTTCACTATAAATGGTAATAAAATTGATACTGTAGATTCTTATACATATCTTGGTTTAAGTTTTAAATATAACAACAATTTTTCAGTGGCAAAACATAATTTGGTTGCCTGTGCTAAGAAAAAGATGTATTTGTAACTTGGAAAAATTAGATATCTAAGTTTACCAATTGATGCACAGCTAGAGTTGTTTGATGCTCTTATTACTCCAATTTTACTGTATTCTTGTGAAGTATGGGGATTTGAAAACGTCAATGTAATTGAAAATGTACATTCAGATTTTTGTAGAAATATCTTAAAACTGAGAAGGTCCTCCCCGAAATATATGCTTTATAGAGAGCTGGGTAGATACCCATTGTATATACAGATACATAAAAGAATGTACGGATTTTGGTGTAAATTAGTACAGCCATGTTGTGATAAATTATCATCATTTTTTTTATAAGATAATATGGTCTTTGTATGACAAAGGTAAATTGAAATGTTTATGGTTGAAACATATATTTAAAATGTTATGTCAATCAGGGTTAGGTTTTTTATGGTACAGACAGTTTAATGTTGATATATCTATGTATAAAAATACTTTTCATACTGTATTACAAGACATTTTTGTACAAGATTGGCTAAGTAATAATAATTCATCAAAAGGTATATTTTATTTTTCTTTCAAGTCAGAATTTAAATTAGAAAAATATCTTCTTAAATTAAATGTATCTAAAGCCCAAACAATGTGTAAACTGCGTACATCAAATTATAAGTTACCAGTTGAAACTGGAAGGTGGTTAAATGTTCACAGGGAAGAAAGATTTTGTCCGTATTGTCCACACACAGATGGTGATGAATTTCATTATTTATTTATTTATTTGTAGTAAATACTCAAGCATTCGAACCAAATATATACCAGATTATTATATAAAATATCCGTCATATGATAAATTATATAGTTTGTTAAGTCTCTGTAATGTCAAATTATTATATAATATTTCCATGTTTATTCAAATTATATCAAAAGATTTGCATTGAAAATAATGTTATTATAACATAATTATATTATATAAATACAGATAGATTTCATTATGTTACTATAACTCATCATATATAGAATTCAATAAAACATTATGTTATTATTATAGAAATAAATAATATGCGCTATAATAATTTATATATACGATATAATTATATTATATCAAAATATTTCCATTAAAATGTTATGTTATGATACATAAATATGCATTTATATTTTATATTATATTGTATTGTATTGTAATATTATATTGTAAAACTATATGTAATATCAGTTAGTCAGTACTACTATATAATGTGCTATATATTGTATGCCCTCATGCCCCACTCTTGGAGTGGCTGAGTGATTAACTGAATAAATTGAAATTGAAATTGACGTCTCATAGTCCCGTGTTCTTTTCATTCTTAGTTTTTATTTCACACGTTGCGGGTGAAGATATTTAGACAAGAGGTGCTTACTATTCCAAAGACCTCACTTTGCCCATGGCAGTTCATGTGTTTAACTTAATTTCCTTTTTTCAGTTTTTAAATTGCTTTTTACACTACGATTTGAACATGGACTGGTATATTTGTATTTGGTTATGAAAAAAATTAATGGTGCGAAACAACAGGTAATAGTGTAAAGCAAACCCTTTCTATTTCCGGTTGATTGAAAAAATCATCTTATCATCTAGCAGTAGAATAGTCAAACAAACACGAATGAAAATGAAAAAAACATTACAAAATAATGTTGAGTTGCTTGACCCGTGTACCATCCATACCATACCATCCATTTACTATTTATATTTATCACATATAATTGGTTTTTACTTGCCTACTTTATTTTTTACGCTATTGAATTCATCAATAAATTGTTTATTTGAAAATTTTATATCTTTTATGTATTGTGATATTTCCTGTTTCCATTTTTCGTCGTTGATTGCTTTCTTTTCAAACCTAAGTTCAATAATTATACCGGCAGCTAAAACAAAAGTACAGATCAAAATATCCTTGGCTGTAAACATGGTCAGTGTCTACTTATTATTTGAAATTTGTATTGCGTCCTTAATGTTGGTTGATTAGAAATCTGTATTGTGTCCTTAATATTGGTTAGTTGATTAGAAATCTGTATTGTGTCCTTAATATTGGTTAGTTGATTAGAAATCTGTGTTGTGTCCTTAATGTTGGTTGGTTGATTAGAAATCAGTATTGTGTCCTTAATATTGGTTATTTGATTAGAAATCTGTATTGTGTCCTTAATATTGGTTAGTTGATTAGAAATCAGTATTGTGTGCTTATTGTTGGTTTGTTAATTAGAAATCTGTGTTGTTTTCTTATTGACGGTTGGTTCATGAAAAATTTGTTTTGTGTACTTCTTGCTAAGTGGTTGAACAACAATATGTAAATTATCTTGCGAGTTACCTCCTGGATTTAAACATCATTTTTTTCTAAGCAAAATGATTATCTGAAACCAATAAACATAAAAATTATTTTTTAAAAATTATTTTGGTTTGGTGTTATTATTACATTTTAAGTAGATGGGAAATCATGGTTCATGAAATTTGTAAAATATGAATATATAAAGTTCAGATATATATTAGACGACTAAGGTGTGTGTGTGTGTGTGTGTGTGTGTGTGTGTGTTAAACTGTTCATTTGTACTTTTATATATATATATAAATATATATATATATATATATATATATATATATATATATATATATATATATATATATATATATATATATATATATATATATATAGATGTTATTTAAAGTAATGAAGCCAAACTATAACATTCGTCACGCTGTAACGTTTAAAAGATCATTTAAAGAATCGTAAATTAACAATGTAAACTTGATCTTAAAAGCTGTACATATATAAATACTTATTCGTTATCATACCAACGAAATTGGTGCCAAAAGACGTATTTATTATTTCACAAATCTAATTTCTTCACCATATCATTTCCGTGGCGGAAGTCTGAAATCTCACCCAGAGTACAAGTCAATGGTTCAATGCACATGTACAAAACAGCGACGTATGTATTTTAAAAATATTCACATACAATAAAGGAACATGCATGTTTAAATCATTGTTCAGTAAATTTAAAAAATCATATATTGTTTATACATTATAGTTTTAATATAGGGGTGTAATATTGTATTTTACACAAATTCTATACTATTTAAATGGTATATCTTTGTCATCGCATTGAATTTAAAAATATGGGTGTCACGTAATAGATTTCTTTATTGACAATGTCTTAATTAGTTGAAAAAAAAAATGGTTTTGTTAGGTGTGCACCAAGGTTTTATAGATTTGAAACTCGAAATTGAAATATTTTTTTTCCAGCAAAAGAATTATAATTATGCACTTTATTCTATAATAAGATGTTTTTGTTGTTTACCTGTAATTTATTCTAAAAGAATCGTAATGGATTAGACGTATACTAGTAAGATATTGAGACACCTTTATAAATCCGTAATGCATGAATCGATTTCAGACGATCAAAACCGACATCTATAGATCTGAAAAGTAATTTTTAATTTATTATGAAATTTTGACTTCAAAATCATTTTTTAAAGACAATATTGATTATCTGACAACGCGGATTTCAAAAAGTGTAATAACTTTTTATAAAGATTGAAAGCAAAATTGTAAAAAAAAAAATAAAGATTATTTTCCAGTCATCAGTATATGAACACCTGTTATAAGTTCATTTTCTGATCTAGATATCCAATTTGAAGGAGTTTAATATTATTTACATTATAAAACGTTCTGCAAATCGTTGTTTATAATATCAGTTCTCAATTAAGATTTTTTTTCATATTTGTTTTAATTTTTGTTTTAAAACAAAATATTTCTCTTCTTTTGCCTTTACATCATCTTTTATTACTTTTATATTTTTTTCTGCTTCTAACTCTCTCCATATTTAAATATTTTACATTTCGTTGAAATCTAATTGCTAAATTACATCAGTGCCCTCATGGAAGACTCTCTAATTTATGATTTAATATTCCTCATGTTCAAAACTGCAGACGTCACAAATTTCTATCAATTAGACTCACAGCGATATTATTCAATTCTCTTATATTGTGGTTTAAAAAATGTATTAAGTGCAATCACAAATACCACGTTATTCTAAAAACATTTTATCTGCTGAACTTATCTCAACTTTTTATTTTGGTACCACAACTTTTCATGATATTATCCCTAATTTTCAAGATATTAAGTCGACATGTTAAGATAATTTTATGTCGACTAAAATTATGTCGATGTCAGAAATATGACACTCTACTAAAGAATCGAATAACCTCTAAGTTTTCACGACTATTTCATTTTTGTCATTGTTGTATTTTTATTATAGTGAATTGATTGTTACATATTGTTTATGCTAACAAACTTTTATGCAGTTGGAGTCGGACGTTGGAACCGACAACACCCAATTTTAGATCAGAATAAACCGTTGAAACTGTTTTGCATCTTATTTCGTATTTATCAGTAGTTAAGTTATCGAGATAAAAATTATAACTGCAAGCCACAGTTCCTTAATGAAGTGTATTCCCAGATTGCGACATAATACTACATTGAAAACTTCTCCACGAATAATTAGATGACAATCTCCAATATAAACGAAAATGACAAAATATTGAGTAGCATGTTCCAGATAATCTCATTTTCAGAATTCAGTCTTTTATATTAATGAAAGATACTTATTTAAAACTAATCATTCTTTTTCTATTTATTTTTAATTATGATTTAAATACCAAAAGGTTAACAACGAAACAATTTTAGTGATTTTATATACGGTTGTGTAACGTGTAGTCGGACAGTAGTAGTAGTAAAAAAAAAATTCCGTTGTATCGGAAGCGGCACAATATTCAAGGCTGTTTCCGGTATCGCGCAAAAAGTACTTTAGTCCGTTGCCTAACAACACATTTAATTACTGTTTTTTTTCCTTATTTATGATTGATTCTTTCTGTTGACACGTGATCAAAAATGAAATCATTACGTGACCAAACAAAAAATTATCATGTTACCAGGCAACTCCATCATTGGGCAGTAGATTGTCCGCAATAAGTCATTTTTTCAATCAATATCTATATCTTAAAGAGGAAAACTTTATGAATAGGCAATAAAATTTTATATTTGTTGAAACAGATTACCAATTCTACATTTTAATTGATGAAAAATCAAAATGATTTGACAAACAAACGTGTATTTTTTTTTTAATTTACCAATATTGGTATGAACTTCATGCATTTACCAATTCAATTAAATTTTAGGGTGTTATGAATGGTGTTAGACAAAAGAACATTTATGTAGGAGATGACGCTCAGAGTTAAAGTGACATCCTCGACCTAACATACCCAGTAGAACAAGGTATTATTACAAATTAAAATCATACGGAAAAAATTGGCATCATACGTTTTACAATAAACTCCGTGTTGTTCAAGAAGAACATGAAGTTTTGCTTACTGAAGCTCCGCTAAATCCAAAAGGCAAAAGAGGAAAAGATGGCACAAATTATATTTGAGACCTTTGAACAATATCCCTGCCATTTACGTCGCTAACCAGGCTGTTCCTTTACTTTACGCTTCAGGTCGTACAACTGGTATTGTTTTGGATGCGGAAGATGATGTATCACACATATATAGAAAGTGTTCACCTTGATTTTGGTAAACGAATATTAAAATTAAGGAAAAGTTTTCTAAATTATATGGTCCATGGTGAACTAAGTAGATTTCCTCTTTATTTATTTTTAAAACATGTATAATTTCTTTGGCAGTGTTGTCCAGAGTGTTGAATTATCTTCATGTTTGTAGTGGTTGAATTGTATGACATTGGTGATTCAAAATCAAAATTGTTTAAGCAATTTTTAATGGATTTGTAGTCATACAAACATGTAAAAAAGTTCTTCACCATATATATATATATATATATATATATATATATATATATATATATATATATATATATATATATATATATATAAGAATGGTTTAGCCATAGTATTAGTAGCTCTTCTAGATGTGATTTTTACTTATCTTTTTAAAAAGATTTCAAACTTGAAGAATATTTGCTAAAGTTAGGATATAATAAAACTTTAACATTTTGCAAGCTTCGCTCCTCGAATCACAAGTTTCCAATCGAATCTTGAAGGTGGAATAACATTACAAAACATAAAAGAATGTGTCCATATTGTTTAGAAGCTATCGGAGACGAATTTCACTACCTATTTATATGTAAAAACTTACACAGGTTAAAAAAAATATATCTAATTATTCTTCAAAATACTATTCGTATAAGAAAATGTAGGGGTTACTTAGTATTGTCAACAATACATAGTAAAATAAAACTGATTGCTGATGACACGTCTTTATATATATATATATATATATATATATATATATATATATATATATATATATATATATATATATATATATATATCAGTTGAACATTCATGCGGTGCTGCTTGCATATTAAATAATAATCTTCACCTTATACATCGAATTAATAAAACCGAATCGATGATCATATCACGCAAAACATTTATGCCTTTTCACCCCCAGCTCTATATGAATTACAAAACATCTTAGCATACTGTTTTCTTCTGATAGGTACTGGAAAAAAACATATAGTTACTCTTTTATCAAAAACTAATAATAGACTTGCCTTATTGAGGAAACATTAGTATAACTCGGGTGTCGCTATCTGTAAAAGATATATATTAGTCTAGTCAATCTACGGTTTGACCTTAAACTAATTGCAACAGAACAAATTTTGTTACTAATATGCTCTCAAATTCATGAAATGTTTAAAGTAAAAAGTCTACCAAAATCTGACAAAGGGAAACAAGTTTTTGAGAAGTTTTTATTTCTTATGAGGATTTCTATAGACAAGGGAGATAAATCCTGTAAAACAGGTGGAGTTTTAGTCCAATTATCTTTTTTTTTTTTTTTTTTTTTTTTTTTTTTTTCTTTTTTTCTTTCTTTCTATTTTAGCAAAGACCCTGGGAGTAATCAATCAAAATTGATTCCATACATATATTCAACATTTCTGATTTTATTTAAAGTGAAATCATTGGCCCATTTTCATTCAATTGCATTTTATTTTAAGTCTTTTACAATCTAATGTTTCTATAGTGATGAGGAATTAATAACAGAATACTCAAAGTAATGAAGTAGAAGTATAAAAATGTTATGTTTTTAACCTGAGATATAATTATTTTATCATTTCTGTGTATAACAAAATATATTTGAGGTGAATTAATCTTTTTTCTATCTCATCAACATGCCCTTAATAAGCGTTTTGCATAAATTCTTTCAACAAAATTATTTAATTTTTTTTACATTCCATTTATATATTACATTCTAAATTGTCTTAAATTATCTATTTTAGGTCTATGTATAAATTTCCATCTAATTTCTAGGTTGTTTTTCATATAGTATCAGAGAAAACTTGAAGTTTTTGAAAAATTTTGTAAAATAGGATCACAATAAAGAGTTATCTCCCTTTTCTTTAGAAAATGCTATTTGTAACTTAAATTGGCAAAAAACCCGAATTCCACTGGATTGAAATTGGTAGATTTTTTAAGGTGAATAAAAAAAAATCCCTCAAAACAATCACATAAAAATATTTTCTGTTGCAATTACTTTGAGGTTTGACCCTATTTTTTCATAGATTGACTAGACTATATAACTTTTATAAGATCACCATTAGAATATGATGATATAGTATGGAACAATATGACCGAAAACTTAGCAGACAAAATTGAAAGATTAAAATAAAAAAGTCAAAATAGTAACTGGAGCCACCAAACTGACAAGCATTACTCGCTTATACAAAGAAACTGAATGGGACACACTACGCGACAGACGGAAGAAACATTGACTGGTACAAAATGAAACACGCACGTACACCTGACTTTTCAACAAACTAAATTCCCAACGAGCATACTCATAGTTTTGATACTAGACGCAATTATTTGCAGACAGTACGCTGTAAAACAAATTATTTTATTATCATTATCATTATAATTCATTTCTCCCTCAAACCATTAGCGACGAATTCCGCAAGATGTAAGAACTGTTACACTTTATGGTTTTCAACGATCTATTGACAAAACATCTAAATTTTCTTCAATCTATCATTCAGGGTCACGCCAATGTCAACAATTCAACATGCTAAACTTAAAATGAAAGGTAGTTTTTTTAAATTCTTTTCAATTCAATTTATTTCGTAATTTTTACAAATCATTGGATTATAGGATACAAATATTATAAACATATATGACGTATGATATGATTGACAGTGGATCCATAAACTAACATAATAATGAGACAGCGAAATAATGGTACATTTTTCTGATGGATGAACAGCCAATAGACATGCTTTTTATCTTTCTTAAACAGTAGTTTTTAAGTTAAACGCTTGTAATAGATATGTCCCTAAATTTGACAGTTGTTTAATATTTATACTCAATTATTAAATAAATTTAAACATAGAAGGTCTTTGCCAGTAATTAGGTTTTATAAACTTTTTTCTTAAACTAATATATTTAGGACAAAGTAAAACAAAATGAAACTCATCTTCTATAACATCATTACAAAAAAGTACAAAACCTTTGATGTCAGGATACATTTTTATAACTTCCAGTTTCAATAGCTAAACAGTGAGATGACAATCTGAATTTTCTGATAAAAACTTATTTGATATAAACATTTGTTTACAGTTCTCAGTGTTCATGTAGAGAAGTAGAATCAATATTTCATTTTTTGCAAACCTGTCCCAAATACGATATTATTCTTAACAATTCAATCTCCAAACTTATTCAAAGTTAAAAATTTGTATTAATTTTTTGTTACATGATGAGACAGTTTTACTTTCCGACTCACAAAGCAATGACATTTTTTAAACTGCTCAAGGGATACATTGCTCATCAAACGCTTCTGGTACAATAACTTGTTTTTCAACAGTAACTATTTAATATTTTATGGTACACTGACTTATTGTTTTATGAAATTTAGGTACACTGACTTATATTATTCATTTACATGTGTAAAAATACATATATCAACATCGGTCAAAAATGTTAGTTACAGATGTGAGACTGGTTAATATAAGCATCTGGCTTGTTCCCGAATACTACATAACAGTTATATATGTTTATTTATTTATTTGTTAAATCATTTTTTAAATAAAAATATTGTTTGAACTAAAAAAAACTATCATCAACAAAAAGGTATTGTCTGATATAACTGCATTTGTATAAAAAAAAAAAAAAAAAAAAAAAAAAAAAAAAAAAAAAACAGTTGAAGTAATATAAATGACGTTTGTTGTATTTATTGTTTAAGTGGACAAGGTTGTTATGATATTGAACAAAAGTAATTTCGTTTATTTTTCGGCATTAAAAACGAAAATTTACTTAACGTTGTCTTGATTTTTTAATGTAGTACATCAGAGATGTCGTCATAAAATTGGTGACCCTTTTTAGGCGGATGTAATAGCTGTAACGCACATCGACATAAAGTTTTCACTGACCTTAAGTCGTCAGCGAAACATAATTAGATATTATCGTTTTGTCGCTCTGAAAAAGTTGGACGGTGAAAAATTTGAAAGAATTAAGAATCTTTAAACTCCAAAACATTATTCAGAAGAAGTAACAAGTTTGCTCATAATCAAATGGCGTTTTTGGAATTCCTTTAAAAACGACATAGCTGTCTTATTGGGTGACCGATTTCAGATTTTGATTGTCAAACGAGCGATTTGTCTTCGTAGCAGAGGCACACAAACCAAATAACACACAAATCCGTTAAGAATTGTTTACACTATGCAAACAGTTGTCTGTCTTCGACCAGATTGTCCGTTAAAGGGTAGAGTTGTATTTAAAAACGACTGACGAATTTCAGACTCAGTGATGTCTTTAAGAGAGAATCGTGCGGTTGCGTTAGTGGACATTACAGACAAGTTTAATAATTTTAATCATGTTGAGGCCAGTAAAATGACAATTCAAAGGAAACTTCATGAAACGTTCAAAGGGTCACATGATAATAGGAAAGCTGGAAGGGGATATTTAGATACATTTGAAATAATTTCTATTTATTTTCTATTTATTGTTCATTTTAGATTCGACAACCAATGGCATCCATTCTCATTGACACGTGGTTGTACCAAGTTAACGGATTCACTCTGATGCATTTTGCTTTTACTGGTTGGTTGAAAAAATTCTTCTTTATATCATCTCCTTCAACGTTTCCAGCAAATACCTAAATTAAAGAAATAAAAAAATAAAACCCCCCAAAAAATTAGCACAGGTGAACACAAAATTAAACTGTGTTTAATAATAATAATAATAATAATAATAATAATAATAATAATAATAATAATAATAATTATAATAACAACAACAATAATAAATTTATTATCTATAATAATAATAAATTTATTATTTATAATAATAACAATAATAATAAATTTATTATTATTATTATATTCTGCATTACATGTCGCTGGTCCAATAGATTATCCATAAACATCGTGAGATTTCTATACTTTCTTTGAAAAGGTAAAAGTTATTGTGGACGAATATTTGGAATTGCCATGCCGTAACCTGAAATGATTATAGTAAACTAAGTTGAGAAAGACAAATTTATGATGATAATTCTAACTAATCTTTCGATATAGTTTTTCGAGTCTAACAATTTATAATAAAACCGGGTTTACCTTTCCGTCGCCGCCACCAATTAATTCCCATTTAATACAATCTTCACTATAATATACACGATATGACGTAACCCATTGTTGTATGCTGTATCTTCTTTGTGTGGCCACTCCAACAATACGACTTATAAATGGCAATTCTACCTACAATAATTTTGAAACGTCACTCTCCCATCAGTTAAGGTTCTGTTGTTTAGTACGTGCATTCCATTATCAATCTGAATGCAAATATAAACCTTGTGCTTGAAATCTATATGGTTCAAAAGAAACAGGATCTTTGAAATATATCAAAATAAAAAAGTGCTACGTAACTGAAAACAGAGAGAGAGAGAGAGTGGAGAGTGGAGTGGAGTAATGGTGTGTTACGCCCCAGTCAAGAATCTTTCACTTATTTCGAGGCCGTCAGTTCTGGAATGGTGGAGGAAACCGGAGTGCCCGGAGAAAACCACCGACCTTCGGCAAGCGAACTGACAAACTTTCTCACACTAGGATCTTCGAACCCAGGCGAGAGAGAGAGAGAGAGAGAGAGAGAGAGAGAGAGAGAGAGAGAGAGAGAGAGAGCGCCTCAACAGTCGAAAATAAATGAATACAAATTTCCAAAATTATATGAATCAAAATCAAGGTAAGGCTAAGGAATCCTTTTGACGAGAGAACAAACCTTAGTTTTCAATAATTTAAAAAATTAATCGGTTGAAAATTTTGCTAAAATGTACATTTCCTCACAGCACAAAGTACTGCCGACTGAGTTATGGATACCCTCGGTGAGTTTAACTCAACCAGCAGCGGTATCCGCTCACTGGTAGTAAATATATAACAAAAATACCTTTTCAATTTTGATGTGCCATATGTGAACACTTCGGAAAATCATTCCTCATCAGTGACACTAGGGGCCGAAAAGTTTGATAGATAAAAACAAATCAGTTGAAAATATGAATCGAAAGTTCCAAAATTATATGAATGTTAATCCTGCTAAGGAATGCTTTGCACGAGGGAACAAAACTTAGTTTTTAATAATAAAAAAAATCAATCGGCTGAAGTTAAGTCATGAAAAATGTCAAACAATACTAAAAGAAACAAAAATGTAATGTATACTGACTTTGAAAAGTCCATTGATCTGCCCAAAATATAAGATGTGGGCCAAAAAACATCAAACTTAATTTTGAAACCAACGGTTAAATATAATTGGGTACATTGTATTTGAAAAAGATGTGCCACCTAAAAACAATGAAGTTTACATCACATGCACATACTTTAAACATTCACCAACTTATATTTACATTACCGATGTTATCGCCTTATATGAATCTAGCCAACGACCGATGTTATCATTTCTCGATGACAACATCGAATCATGCGCTAAGTTTAGTTAAAACACGCCAATTTGAACTGCAACCAATAAGCTTCCTTCTGAGCGCTGATAACTTTATGGCGAATGAAAACCACGGAACTACCTTTTTATTCATAATTTCACAATTTCATTCATAACTTGCAACAAAATGCAGTATAGCAACACGGGTTGTGTATATGGACAATTATATCGATTAAATACCAATTAGTTAATGTCTATACTTCTGCAACTGCAGCCTGCTGTCATCTGACTTCTTCAGATCTTGTACAAGTAAACAACCCATTAACTGATTTTTGCGAAAATGACGACATATCTAGGTCAAGCGTCTCACCACTTTGTAAGTCCGCTGTCAGCGGTGCAAGAAGAACGAAGTAGAATTTACGAAGGAAAAATGAAGTTGTTTCTAATGTAATATTAATGTAAATAAAATACTTTTTTCAGAAAGAACGAACAAAGATAAAAAAAAAATGCACAATGATTAAAGAAATTACAATTTGCACTATTGAAAAAAATGGCTCTTCTGTTTAGTCGGTCAACAATGCGAGTTATCTCGCTTGAATTATGAGACACTGCCTTCATCAGCAACATACCGGTAATTTACAATGCCCCTTTCAGAAACAAAAAAATGTAAATATAAGGATTGAATGTCATTTTGAATGTTGTCATTGAGGTATGACAACATCAGACCACGTTCAAAGTAAGTGAATGTTTACATTACAAATGCATTGCCTTATTTGAATCTCTTTTGAACCATTGCGTTAATTTTTCGATGACAGCAGTGTGTCACGCGCTCTGTGATAAAGCGATACGTCAGTTACATCTTCAGCCAATCAACTTTCGATGTACAGCGAATGGCGGAGGAATACATACCACCAATTAACTACTTATTCATTTATAATTTTCTAAGGGTCATTCATAAATTTTGTCCGGCGACTGTAGGGACGCTCTTTACGAGCGGTAACAAACGTAGAAATTTTATTTATAGTAATTTCTTACCAAACAGATTATTGTTTAGTGAAAAAGGAGAAATAGAATTTAATTTTCAAATGTATTTTACGGAACTATATTTTACGATCGCCAAGCAACGAAAAAATCAATATGGCTGTTCTCTTGATATGGTTTACAATAAGAGTTATCTCTCTTTAAGTGTTTCCATCCTTATAATACATCGACTTTCGGAAGGTTAACAACACCTTATAATGTAAACATAAGGATTGAATGTCATTTTGAATGTTGTCATACCTCAATGACAACATTCAAAATGAGATTCAATCTTTAAATAAATCTTATATAAATACATAAAATGTACTTGTAAATATTGATTCCTGTCATTTGTTCTGGCACACCAGCTGCCTGAACCGATTTCTGTATTCAGAAATCCCCTGTGTGGTCCGTGATTTTGGTTATATGAAGACGAGGCTGTTAATGACACCGACTCCTTTCCATATCCAGAAACTAAGTACATGTCGCATGGATCTGAAATATAAATAAATAAGCCATCGAGTCTCTTTATAACTTAACAAATGGTTCTTTTGGGTTTGTAAGTCTCGTCGCGTGATGTCATTAAAGTTTACAAATGGCGTGACTTAACAATTGGTCATATGACGTTAACTATGTTATAATAAGTTCAAAACTTATGAACCTTATTGTGACCGTTCGTTTTTTTAATGGAGAATTTCTCGGCTTTTATATATCATTCGAATATTACCTTAATCAATCACACACAAACATACCAGTCCATGTACAAATATCATTCCCAAAAGCAAAGTAAAAACCGTGATAACTGACTAATTCAATTACACACGTGAAGTTCTATCGAGGAAACAAGACCGATTGCTCCGGAATGGTAGGAATGTACTATTTATCACATTAGTTTTTTACTTACCTACTTTATTTTTCTTGCTACTGAAATCATCAATCAATTGTTTAGTTGACGATTTTATATCTTTGATGTCTTGTGACAATTGCTTAGTTGACGATTTTGTATCCTTGATGTCTTGTGACAATTGTTTAGTTGACGATTTTGTATCTTTGATGTCTTTTGACAATTGTTTATTTGAAGATTTTATAACTTTGATGTATTGTGATATTTCCTGTTTCCATTTTTCGTCGTTGATTACTTTCTTTTCAAACCTAAGTTCAATAATTATACCGGCAGCTAAAACAAAAGTACAGATCAAAATATCCTTGGCTGTAAACATGGTCAGTGTCTACTTATTGTTTGAAATTTGTATTGTGTCTTTAATGTTGGTTGGTTGATTAGTAATCTGTGTTGTGTCCTTAATGTTGGTTGGTTGATTAGAAATCGGTATTGTGTCCTTAATGTTGGTTGGTTGATTAGAAATCTGTGTTGGTTGGTTGATTAGAAATCTGTATTGTGTCCTTAATGTTGGTTGGTTGGTTGATTAGAAATCTGTGTTGTGTCCTTAATGTTGGTTGGTTGATTAGAAATCTGCGTTGCGTTCTTTTTTCTGTTTGGTTGAACAAAAAATGTTAATGGTCCTGCGAGTAATCTCCTGGAATTAAATATCATTTTGTTTCTAAGGAAAATAATTATCTAAAACCAATGAACATAAAAAAAATTGATTTGGAAAAATTTATTTAATTTGGTGTTATTATTACTTTTTAAGTTGACGAAAAATCATCGTTCATGAAATTGAAAACATGAACACATGTAAAAAATGGAAGGTTATATTATATATATTGTGTCAAAGTAAGTTTGTAATAGATAGTTATAATATGATTGGGAAAGGTCTTTCAACGGGGGAAATACATTATACGTAAATGGTTTTATTCTATCATGGACCAAGATTTCTGGTACGTTTGTCTCAACTGGAAATTTTTGTCCCAGACGCTGACTGATGTGTTGTCTTAAGCAAACGACATGTTATACGGTAAAACGTCCGAAAGTTGTGAGTTTTTAATGTAAAGAGGATGTCTCATACACAATAGACATACTGTAGTATTTAAGCAATATGATAAGGTAATACGTTACAGAACCTTCGACTGTTTTAAATTTATTGATCTATCGTAACACAGATTTTATGCATTGTTTGTGATACTGTTAGTGGTTTCGTCTTAAGCAAACGACCTGTTCTATGGTAAAAGTCCAAAAGATGTGATTTTATTATATAAAGAATGTCTCATACAGAAGAAGCATACTGTATTATAAGCAAGACGATTGTCAGTAAATGCTGTTAATACAGACAGAAAAAACATGGTGGTCTGTGTTTCTTTGAAGAATCGAAACAATCGCTGTTCCCTTGTCGATTATTTTAATACAAAATCGGAACATTATACACCTAATTAAGTTTAATTAAAATTGCTTAAAACATTGAACAGATAAATCACATGCTTTGTTATAGGTTACAGAAGCTGCAACTGTTCTCCATTTAATGATAGATCGTGCCACTGGGTAGTGTACAATATCATTAAATTGCTATGCGATTGTTTAAATACCTTGTATCTTGTGATCTTGTGCAACGCAATAAGCTTACTTTCGAAACCATGTTGTTTTTGAAAATAAGTTTTACGTATCCATGCAAAGACGAACGGCAAAGAAATGTACTTTGATATCTAAGAGTTTTTTTTTAAAAAAAATTCCCAAAAAGTTAGGGGAAAGATTTTATTCCGTGTTAAAGCTGCATTAAGTTTTTCAATTTCTGAAAGTTGTGTTTAATGACCCGGGTTTTGATGACGTAACCATGTAACATTGTTCATTAGGAACATCATTTATTAGATTAGAATCGTTTTATTTTATTTTTTTTTTTTTGGAAAACTTAATGCAGCTTTAATTGCAGTAAGTGATATTGCTTACTTGATTTTTTTCTAAATAGTTATGCAGACAGTTATATGTTCACCACTATGCACGAGAACGTGAGACATACTGCTATTATGCTTTATATCATGAATATGCTTAATTCTATTTTGGTAATATATGAGATATTTCAGTAAATAATACTTTAGTAGAAACAAAAATTAAATAAAAATAAGTATTATTTCAACAACCCCAAATCCCACGAAAAAAATGCTCACTGGATTTATGCAATGTGACACTATGATATAATAACGTCACATTCCCGCCATAATCAAAACAATCTTACTAGAACTACACGTACGCAATGATTTCTATTGATTGTTTATAAATACTTTTAGGATCTCTAATAACGATTTGTTCAGGTAAGTTAATCATGAAAGGCTATCTCATTCTAATATTAACACCTTAAATTTTCTGCAATATCATAGGCACAGTAGATTTACAGATCGGAAACATTGATTCATCTTAATGCAGTATCAGTGAGTGATGATAATCTGCTCATTACGCCAGCCATTTTTATATGCCAAATTCAGATATTATCTTTTGTAAAAGTTAGAGCTGATGCGGTAGATTATATGTTTTAAGTGTTCATTTGGGTTTTAATTATTTTTGTCATCTCTGAGCAGTTTTGAAACACGACCATAAGCAGATTTATCGCCCACTGTTCTGTAGAATTTATGACGGTTCCATTTTTAACCTTTGACCTTCATCATCCATGACGTCATATTGGGTATCTGCCAAGTTCTTTTGTCAACAAGATTGGCACTCGCCATATATCGCTTGTTTCCGTAACATTGTCATAAACAAATCGACATTGTAAGTTTCTGTAAGTTTCGTGACGAAACTCATTTTTTACAGACAATTATGTTGTCGTTAATATTTTTGTAAATTATTTTAAATAAGCGATTTTGAAAAAATATATTGTTCACTTCCGTTTTTCCCCCACACGACCTCGGAAGTGACGTACTTCACTGGTACCAAAAAACAAAACTTGAAGGATAACTTATTTTCAACTGGTATCCGTACACGATATCTATAGAGCTCGCTTTGCGAGCTTACACCTGCGGTGCAAGCATCGCTGCGGTCTCTATTATAGTTTAATATAGACTCTACCTTAAATTTCATAGGCGCTTGTTTGATATTTAAAATAATAATAATAATAAAACCTCTTGTTAAACTTAGACCGTCCCTTGTATCAGAAGCCGTTTAACACTTAGAATGGCAATGTCATCACGTGCTGAATCAAGACAAACGTTCTGATTGGTCTATATTTCAAAAGTGAAAGATTTTGTAAAGTTTCCCGGATTTGTGTTAGGTAAAACGGGTTGACCAGTGTGTGTGTGTGTGTGTGTGTGTGTGTGTGTGTGTGTGTGTGTTATAAACTGTAATTTGTACTTCTATTTAAAGAAGTCATTTAAAATAACAAAGCCAAACCTCAAAATATAACATTTGTCACGCTTTTCGATCTTCAAAACAATCGCTACATAAATTTAAAGCAATATATGGTGTATTCCTAATTAAAATAAAAACCTAATATTAAGAACTGTACTTTTATAAATACCTATTGTATTGTTGTGGCAACGAGTTTGGCGTAAATATGAAATGTATCACAGATCAAATTTCTACACTATATTTCTACACCATATTACTTCCGTGGCGGAAGTCTGAAATTCTTACCCAGAGTACAAGTCACCGGTTCAATGCACACGTACAAAACAGCGATGTTTTATAGTATTTTGTTTTTAAATATTCACATACAATAAAGGAGCATACAGGTTTAAATGATTTGTCAGTAAATAAAAAAAATCATATATTGTTTATACATTATAGATTTAATATCGGATTGTAATATTGTATTATACACAAATTCAGTATTTACTAAATGGTATAGCATTGAATTAAAAATATGGGTGTCACTAGAAGTCCATTAATTACTTAGTAATTAATGGACTTCTGGTGTCACGTAATAGATTTCTTTATTGACAATGTCTTAATCAGTTGAAAAATGGTTTTGTTAGGTGTGCGCCAAGGTTTTATAGATTTGAAACTCGAAATTGAAATATTTTCCAGCAAAAAAAAATTTATTATGCATTTTATACTAAAAAAAAATGTTTTTGTTGTTTACCTGTATTTCATTCTAAAAGAATTGTAATGGATTAGACGTATTCTAGTAAGGTATTGAGACACCTTTATAAATCCTTAATGCATGAATCGATTTCAGACGATCAAAACCGACATGTATAGATCTGAAAACTAAAATTAAATTTATTATGAAATTTTGACTTCAAAATCAAATTTTAAAGACTACATTGATTATCTGACAACGCGGATTTCAAAAAGTGTAATAACTTTTTTATAAAGATTATAAGCAAAATTGTAAAAAAAAAAAAAAAAGATTATTTTCCAGTCATCAGTATATGAACACCTGTTATAAGTTCATTTTCTGATCTAGGTATCCAATTTGAAGGAGTTAAATATTATTTACATTATAAAACGTTCTGCAAATCGTTGTTTATAATATCAGTTTTTTTCATATTTGTTTTAATTTTTGTTTTAAAACAAAACATTTCTCTTCTTTTGCCTTTGCATCATCTTTTATTACTTTTTATACCTTTTTCTGCTTCTTACTCTCTCCATATTGAAATTTTACATTTCGTTGAAATCGAATAGCCAAATTACATTTGTGCCCTCATGGAAGACTCCCATTTAATTTATGATTTAATATTCCTCATGTTCAAAACTGCCGACGTCACAAAATTTCTATCAATTAGACTCACAGCGATATCATTCAATTCTCTTATATTGAGGTTAAAAAATGCATAAGTGCAATCACATATACCACGACATTCTAAAAAACATTTCATCTGCTTAACTTATCCGAAAACTTTGCAAAGTGTTGTTTATAATATCTGCCTGTTTTGGTTTCATACGGTTCTTGTCAACGGTTTAACCGCCGTGTGAAACCAAAATAACTTGTGGGCAAAATGCATCTAAATTTCTAATAATTCTGAAAAAGAAACCAGCTGCTGCGGAAATGTCGAATGAAAAAATATATTGACGTAATAACTTTTACATTGATTTTCAGAAAATCCCAATTGTGTTCTGTGCATTAAAATCATTTGTGTGCGATACTAGCCTGTCTCCAAACCAAATACTAGTTTCAATAGGAGCTCATTTAATTCAAAAACAAGTCTTCCTATCGAAACATATTTCCTTGTCTAAATATTTGTCCCACACAAAAAAGATTTTTGTGCGCAGTCTAATACAATGCTTTCAATAATTACAAAACAATCAAATGAAACAACGTAAAAATGGCTTATATAATTTGCGTCGTTTGTGACAACAAGCTATCAAACAATATTTGATACTTGATGTTACAGACAACTAGACGATGTAATTTACTTCTGCAAATTGTATAACTCAATTTGCCAGTTTTCAAAGTTTTTATTCATTTATTTTTTGTTGGAGGAGGGGTATTTGGATTTGGAAGCGGACTGGTATGTTTGTGTTTTATTAGCTTGAATCAACTTTTTTCGTCCCACGTGTCACTGATGAGGAATTAATTTTCGAAATATGCGCATTTGGCACATCAAAGTTTAACAGATTTTATGTTAAATATTTTCAATTATATATTCAATGATTCAACGTTGAGAGAATTTTTCCATTTCTTAATTGAAATCAATACACTTGTAAATAAAGTTTTGAACTTGACAGTTGGTCTAAGAAAGAATTAAATATATAACATTTTGTTATTCATTTTAAAAAACATTAACTATTGATCTGCACTAAACGCAATGTTACCACTTTGTTTTGTTTTCGGATTACAATTCACAATTTTGTGTTTTGCGCTATGTTTGAGACGTTGGTTTAAAGTAGTTCTGCTCAAGAGGTTTATTTTCTGACGTTAGGCTTTAATATGAGTTCTTTTTGTTCACTCAAGCAATTTTAAAATCACAACTCTGCTTTTAACGTGAAATAGTTAAAATAATTTTTAAAAATTACTGACACTGTAAGATGTCGGCATAAAAATAAATTTGCTCATAGCAATCATTTTATTTAAACTTTGTGAGCATACCTCCTGAATTTGGTGTCAACTTGCCGAATGGTCTCTTCTTTACCCGAGTAACATGTGTTGTCGGAAAGAACAAACTCTGGAGATTTTCAGTCCAAACGAGGTATGGCTGCGATGTCACGTGAATTTTTAGTAATATTAGATAGAAGACAAGTAACGTTAAGTTTGTGTCCTGATTTCAACAAGCTTTATGATGCAGTTGTGGCTATATTTTAGATGTTATAACATGTTTGTTTAGTGTCTTTTCTTATTGAGAGAAACAAAACTTTATTAACCAAAAAAGAAACTTTCTTTAAAGCTACATAAAGTTTACCCATTATTGAAAAAAAACTTTTTATCAATATAAATTGATTGTTAATACGATCTGTGCGATTCATTTTTTAAGTTTACTCATATCAGTCCATAATAAATAAAAATCCTAAAAGCTCGGAGCAACTAGAAAATTTTTTTTATCTGTTTATTTCTATATATTTTTTTTATTCTTTAGTATTATAAAATCCCATAGTGCTTTGCGATAGAGAGCAGATTTTTTTCATCATCATTCTGACAATTTAAACCGTCTAAAACACCGAAAAACTTATCTTTCAAAATAGCAGATGGCAATATAGCTTTTTTATTAATAGATAATGGATCCAGTATGTGTAAGGCAGGATTTGCCGGAGATGGTGCTCCAAGTGTAGTGTTTCCTTCAATTGTCGGAAGACCCAGAAATCAGGTAATTGACATTGTCTTTATATCGTATGAATTATTTTTGGTTTACCACTCTGTTACCCATTAATCCTATGAAACGCTGCAATAACCGGTTTCTGTTTCGTCCGTACCTCGCCTCTAAAATGAATCCTTTTGTTTGGTTACCTTGAAAAGTGAAATTTTAAATGGAACAAGTATTTTAAGCACCACATTGTTGCAGGTTGTATGATATCATAAATGTAGTAAAGCCTCTTGACTTATTTATAAAATTGGTAAAACCCAGAAGAAACGGTTTTGATTTGTGGCTTTTATGGTTATCTGTTAATTATAGCTAATGTATTAACTTTCACTGGGCGAAAAATCACCTTTTATACATCTTTTATTATTCCCAACAGGTATTGGAAAGTTCAACCCTTTGACAAGTCAACCTTTCCTATACCTTTCGTTTCACAAAATATCGTCTTTCATATTTTGAATTGTACGGAAGATTCAAAAGGTAATATTTCATCTTTTGACATTGTCAAAAGGTGAAATTCCAAAACTTTTTGTATACTGTCAAAAGATAACAGTCCCCTATTATTACACTTTTGTTTTGTCTAAAACTTCTAAATGCATATGAATTTTACATTTTTTACACCTTTTATACATGTCGATTAACTCAAAATGTCATCTTTTTTCACCTCTTTTAACCTTTGATATAAGTCAAAATGACAAATTTCGACACCTCTTTATACATGTCGATTAACTCAAAATGTCATCTTTTTTCACCTGTTATTACCTTTGATAGAACTCAAAATGTCAAATTTCGACACCTTTTTATACATGTCGATTAACTCAAAATGTCATCTTTTTTCACCTGTTATTACCTTTGATATAAGTCAAAATGTCAAATTTCGACACCTTTTTATACATGTCGACTAACTCAAAATGTCATCTTTTTTTACCTGTTATTACCTTTGATATAAGTCAAAATATCAAATTTCGACACCTTTTTATACATGTCGATTAACTCAAAATGTCATCTTTTTTCACCTGTTATTACCTTTGATATAAGTCAAAATGTCAAATTTCGACACCTTTTTATACATGTCGATTAACTCAAAATGTCATCTTTTTTCACCTGTTATTTCCTTTGATAGAACTCAAAATGTCAAATTTCGACACCTTTTTACACATGTCGACTAACTCAAAGTGTCATCTTTTTTCACCTGTTATTACCTTTGATATAAATCAAAATGTCAAATTTCGACACCTTTTTACACATGTCGACTAACTCAAAATGTCATCTTTTTTTACCTGTTTTTACCTTTGATGTAACTCAAAATGTGAAATTTCTACACCTTTTTATATATGTCAATTTCATGGTCGTGGTTGGAGTTGTTATATTTTTTAACAATTTTTCAGCTTTTCGCCACGAAAGCAATGCTATTTTATATTTATGGAGTAATCTAGGAATACGTTCATGTGTTTTGATTTGCCATGTACTAGCGCGAAATCAGAGCATTTTTTTTATTAAAGTGCGAAGAGACAATACAATAATAGGATTTTACTATAAAGTCGTATGGTGGCGCATAAATATATAAAACAGAATATAATGGTCAGTTTGCCGTTCCGTTTCCCAGTTAACTTTATTTTGGTTTATCCACCTGAATTATGCTATGTATATTATCATTTTTAAAAAACTGCAATCACGTTAAACAGATTTTTTTTTTTTTTTTGAAAACTACAAATAAACATCTAAACATATAAACAATCCCCAGATAAGCACACTATCAGCATTGCCAAATACATATACAGCTGTTTAAGATTTGGAGAGAAATGTTGTTGTTGTTGTTGTAATGTGTAATGTTGATAAGTGTCGCATAGGAAAATTTTCACCCAACGAGAGCAAGATTATATATCTTAGAAGTATAGGAGTTAATTATAGTCTGCCTTTTACTACCGCGTACCCTGGGCGACTTTTTGTTAAGGTGCTAGCTCACCCAGTCAGTAGGCCGCACAAAAACACACAGCTTCCCAGTCCGCTATCCTAATATCAGGTGAACAAGTTGATACTCTGTCCTCTAAATGCCTAACGCTAGGTTAGGAAGCAGTATCGAAGATTTTAGAGTCGTATGTATGACCCGAATGAGGCTCAAGACTGCACTTCCTGCTCTCAAGGGGGACGCTCTAGATCGAGAGGGACTACAGTAAATTTGTGCTAGATGTGGATAACTATAGGCAACTCCCGATTGTTTGGTATATAACACCCGGTTATCGGAGATAAAATAAATTTTGACGGGTTCCGATTTAATTGTTGTCGTAATTTCCATGCTAGATGCGAGATTGTACATGTATGCTCTTGCGTATAGTAGCAGTAAACGGTCTTACTACTCATGGCATTTAGCATAAATTTAAAATATTTATTTGGTCAAGGTGAACACAATTCCGTTTGTTGTTCCATTACTAAAAAAGAAAAACTTAAACTTATCGAATTATATCAGATTTACTTAGCCATTAAAATAAATGTCTTGCTGTGATCATTACTGACAGAGAAATGTTAAAAGTTAGAATTCCCTCCTCTCTTTAATTTGTAGCATCAACTTTGATACATCCATAAGAAAAATAATTGGAAATTTAATTGAATTTCATTTCTTGAAAGAAAGATAAAATGATTATTTGTAACAATGGTCTAG
The DNA here is from genome assembly GCA_029721355.1 of Tegillarca granosa. Classification (NCBI taxonomy): domain Eukaryota; kingdom Metazoa; phylum Mollusca; class Bivalvia; order Arcoida; family Arcidae; genus Tegillarca; species Tegillarca granosa. The sequence goes on along the minus strand of CM056606.1, from coordinate 3,308,501 downwards.
GGCTATAAACAAATTTAACCTGCGTTTTTTTTTTTTGTTTTTTTTTCTTTTTGCCCCCCCCCCCCCCCCCATTACACCACAAATAAACATCGTTTAACTTTTACACTTTATAGACGAGCCCAGATTTTCAAAAAGCAGTGGAGAAATGGCATTTTTCTGCTACATTAAACTGATACCTTTCAGGACAATTAAAAAAATCAATAGGCCATCTCCTGTGGTGTAACTTAACATTAAAAACTGACCAATTTAACATGACTGTAGGATTTATCCAATTCTGACCAGTTTTAAACTGAAATAACTGAACCTTATCTGACATAATTAAAGAAAAAAAATAAAATAAATCAAAGTACGTAAAAACTGATGAGAAGTGAATCTTAATTTTTCGAAAACTTCAAACTATTTTTTTGTAATTATATATAATGTAACTTACCCCTCAAATAATTCTACCAAAGTATTTATTACATTTTATTCAGTATTAAGTCAGTCTGATGATGATGATTGGACATTTTCAAATCGAATATGAAAAATGATGTTTTAGTTTCAATAACCAACAGATACTGTAAGATACTGTAATTAAACTATACACTGAGTATCTCTCTCTCTTTCTTTCTCTTATTTAGTCAAACACTCTTTAAAAACCTCAGATGCTTCAATTCCTGCAATGTTTAATAGTTTTGTTTAAGTATAGGCAAATTTAATTATATACATGTATATGCAAATAAAAAATATTTAAAAAAAGAAACTTATGATTATTTTCTAAGTTTATTTTTGATTGCTGTTATAAGTGAATTGTATGGTGGCACAGAGGTTACATGAAATATATTTTTCCTATTACGTGCGCACGTATTACCTCTTACGTGCGCACGTAATACCTATTTCGTGCGCATGCACGTACTTACCAATACGTGTGCACGTAGTAACCTTTTACGTGCGCAGGTATTACCTATTACTAATAGGTAAAACGTGCGCACGTATTAGTTAACCTATTACGTGCGTACGTATTACCTATTAGTTATACGTGCACATGTATTGGTTACTTCGTGCGCACATAAAAGGTAATACGTGCACACGTAATAGGTTCATACGTGCGCACGTAATATGAAAAATATATTTCATGTCACCTCTGTGCCACCGTAGAATTGGGATAGATACATAAAAATTTACTGTGCACTACCCCTAAAATATATATTAAGGTAATTGATTTCCATTGAAATAATAAAACTTACGGGAATCCGATACAAAACAAAACAGCAGTCCGTATATTGTTTTGACAATAACAAATCTGAATTTTATTCTATGAACTGATATGTACGTTGCAAGGTCCCTTTGAACGTACAGACTTGATTAACAACTTTTTAACGGTTTTTCATAATGATTCCGCAATATGTCAGGAAGTTTTTCAAACCATCTTTCCTGTGCCAAATATAAACTTCTGTTTTTTTTTTTCTTTATCAGTCTCGTCTAAAATGCCTTCATGTACTGCAGAAAGGCGGCGAAGACACTGCCAAAACACTTGGTTTCGGAATCCTGTTTATTTCGCCTAGGGTCCCTCTGTCATGACTCACCTTGCGCAGACTTTTACAAAATGGTTGCAGTTCTCCACTTATCTTGTATTTCCCTTCTTGCTCCTCTCTCGCCCATGACTCTTTTAAAAATTGTTTCATAAGCTGAACCTCATTTCTCTTTTTATTGATTTTGTACGCCCCAGTATCCTATAAGATAACCAAAATGAATAAACGGGCCCATAATCTAACAATCGTTCAAGTGTCCATGAAGATGCATGTTTGGAGTTACACATTCCTGTCCATACAACTGCTCAAACATTTCACAAAACTGCAACATAAATCTGTCGGCAATTTTGGCGCTATCTACTGTTATGTATCTCTTACACACCCTTTTGCATGCTAACACAAATTTTCTCCGGCACTTTAAGTGACATTCTTGAAGAATTCTGTTTAAGCAATACATTGAAATCAGTACTGTCTCGTTTTTAGCTGGTCTGCATTAAATGATCCGAATAATGTCGAAAATTTTTGTGGAATTTTTCCAACATCAGTTGGACAGTTATAATTTTCTATTTTGATTATAGATGATTTGCAATGTTCCTCCAACAGTAATTTTTTGTTTTCCACACTGAGATCATGTGTTTCGCTGTTGCAAAAAAGATTATGCATGGGATCGATCGACGTCATTCTGACGACATTATTTTAACTTCTCTTGGAAACTATTCTCTTTACCAACTCCTCCTAGAAACTGTTTTTACACTTTAACACCCCATTGTTCAAACTACATGTATAATTATAGTTTCCCGTTTAAATGGCACATATGTAGGAAGATTGCAAATACAACTACCTACTTAATAATTTGTGTACTTGTATAGTTGGAACCAGTCTACATTCAACATAAGACCATGATTGCTGTGTTCAGTAAAAAAGTTATGTTTAAGCCCATTCAATTCTTCCCAATTTTTTTTATATGTCGCACATAACATTTTCACGTTTTTCTTGTTTTCGCCTGTTTTCACAAAGATCTTCGGTTAGTTATTCGCTATGACAGAGTGGTTATTCGCCATGACAGCGTGGTTATTCGCCATGACAAAGTATTAATTCGTCATGACAAACAAAAATTCGCCATGACAGATGAGTAATTCGCCATGACAGAGAAGTAATTCGCCGTGACAACAAAGTATTCAACATGACAGATTAGAAATTAGCCATAACAGTTAGAAATTCGGACTGACAGATTAGAAATCGTCATGACAGAGTAGTAATTCGCCACAACAGATTAGAAATTCTCCAGTAGTAATTCACCAAGTAGTAATTCGTTATGACAGATTTGTAATTCGCCATGACAGAGAAGTAATTCGCTGTGACAGAGGAGTAATTCAACATGACAGATTAGTAATTAGCCATAACAGTTAGTAATTCGCCCTGACAGATAAGAATTCGTCATGACAGAGTAGTAATTCGCCACGACAGATTAGAAATTCGCCACGACAGAGTATTCATCGCCATGACAGAGTAGTTATTTGCCATGACAGAGTAGTAATTCGCAATGACAGATTAGAAATTCGCCACGACAGAGTAGTAATTTACCAAGTAGTAATTCGTTATGGCTTATTTGTAATTCGCCATGACAGAGTAGTAATTCGCTGTGACAGAGAAGTAATACAACATGACAGATTAGTAATTAGCCACACACCGTTAGTAATTCGCCCTGACAGATTAGAATTCGTCATGACATAGTAATTAGCCATAACAGTTAGTAATTCGCCCTGACAGATTAGAATTCGTCATGACAGAGTAGTAATTCGCCACGACAGAGTAGTAATTCGCCACGACAGAGTAGTAATTCACCACGGCAGAGTAGTAATTTGCCATGACAGATTAGAATTCGTCATGACAGAGTAGTTATTCGCAACGACAGAGTAGTAATTCGCCACGACAGAGTAGTAATTCGCCATGACAGATTAGAAATTCGCCACGACAGAGTAGTCATCGCCATGACAGAGTAGTTATTTGCCATGACAGATTAGAAATTCGCCATTCGAGAGTAGAAGTACGCCATGACAAAGTAGTAGTTCACCATGACCGAGAAATTAGTCGGCATGACAAAATAGTAATTTGCCATGACAGAGTGGTAATTCGCCATTACAGAATAGTACTTCATAAAAGACAGAGAAATAATTCAACATGACATGAAGATAATCGCCATGGCTTATTAGTATTTCTTTTAGCCATGACAAAGAAGTTATTTATCATGACACTATAGCAAATGGAAAAGACAGCGTATTTATTCGCCATCGCATGATACTAATTACGAATGACAGAGTAGTAACATGCGAGAGTTAAGATTTTTAATTTTCACGGTGTTATTGTTATCAATTTTTATATTACAACAATATTTGTGCGTGTGATTGGCACATGTGTATTTCTTGATGTTCTTGCGTGCACTCGGGGTAACTTTTAGTTTACCTGATGAGTGGTTGCAGACTAACATATCATCCATCAGTTCCGAGTTGTTTTTCATTTACTCCAATGCCGAGAGCCAGCAGTAGAAGCTTAATCTTTCAGCGCCTTTTGTTAACGCTGTCATATGCTACTTTTGAATTTTTAGAAAAAAAAAATCACAAATAAAAAGTTGCATATTAATACTTTTTAAAAATTGCATTATTTCATAAAATTTCAAGCCCAGTACATGTCAAACGAGGCCGGGTATTAAAACAGATTCCGGGCGGACTTTACAACTAGACCACAAGGGAGGTATAAAACATTGAATACTGAATCGAGTGATGTAATATCAAAACTTCCAATCGCATCATTTTAAATTTTTGGAGTTGTTATTGTTTCAGAGATATGATAAACTTTGAACAGATTTTGAATCTTAGCAGTGAAATCCTTGATAATTTATATAAACATACGTTTAATCGATCCAGGATATCTTGTATTGGTTTGCTGTGGATATAATTCATTTATTTTTTTTTTATTTTTTTTCTTTTAGCATAGTTACATACTCTTCTTCATGCATAGTTGATATAAAATAAATTTTTATATGATCAAAAGCATGAAAGTTCATTTCAACTTGATATCAAATATGCACTTTGTTATTATGTTGTTACAAACAACACGATTCCGAAAATTGTTTCTTATTAATACAAAAAAAAAAAAAAAAAAAAAAAAAAAAAAAAAAAAAAAAAAAAAAAAAAAAAAAAAAAACTAGGAATTTAAATTTTATATTTAAGTAAATGTTTTATATAATAATGTGCCAAAATCCAAAAAAAGGGTAAGATTAATAGAAATTAGACCACTGCACAGATTTGCTTGCATGATGTATGTCTACTTATCATCAATAATACAGTAATATTAATTATATAATAATTATTAGAAACTGACTCGAGAAATGTTGTTCATGTTATAAAACGCGTATCATATTTTAATAATTACTTAATTTAATTTTCCATTTGTCTTTTGCTTATGAGGAAAAGTAGACTAAATTTCAATATTTGAGTACAATTATAAAATCAAAAAGTTGCAAGTGTCTAAGGAGAGAATGGAACAGGGTGTGGACTTCGAAATTCACTGAAAATGAGAAATGCTGGGGAATATACAATATTAAATTCAGTAAAATGTATGTTTCATCTTGGTTAAAAATAGATAAATTAAGCTAGTGTCATGTGCAGAATTTTTAATTTTTACGAAAAGATGTATTCAAAATTCGGCTCATGCAGCGATTTTTTAATATTTCTTTTGGAAAAATTCAAAAGTCTGTTATAAAGTTTTGTTGAATATAAATGGATGGTGTATTTTAAGATAGATTTTTATTATTTTACAAGTGGCTTGAATTAGTTCGAATTTTTTATGAAGCTACTTATTGTATACTTATGAATAGTGTATGACAGAAGACATTTTACCTGTCATTTACACCTTGAGGAATGAAAAAGACACAGATTCAGTTTATGTTAAGTTTGGAGGATAAGTATTACGTCATCTCAATCACTTTTCAGATAATAGGTACAGATGGGACTTAGATCTGACAGCCAAACCCCCAACTGTGAAATGGTGCCATAAACCTAAACATGAATAAAGACATCCCTTAACCAATGTATCTGTAACAGTTTTATAACCTCAAATAAAAAAGACACTTCCTTTCCCTTATTTGAGAGATAAGAACGCACGTTACTTAAAATTTTAAAATCAAGTATGTCGGGTATGAAATCTATGACAGACTGTGATGGAAGAACTTATGAAAAAATAAGCAGTGATGAAAGTGATAGAGTTGAAGAGATTGAAATAGATACAACTGCGCTTGATGCTAATAGCCAGGTAAAATTATAAATGTATTCCTTAAGAGCACAAACACACACAAACACACACACGCACACACACACACATAATGGTATTCATCTCCTAAATCAGTGTTAAAAAGTTAACACAATCTATTTTATTTCTTTTTTTATATAAATAAGTGGTTTTTGGTTACCACATCTGAAATTACTTAAATGAAATAGTTTTATTTAAGAGCGAAAGTTCTGAAGTTAAATAATGAGTATATGATTTTTTTTCCTTTTATAAGATGTGCCATTTAAAAACCAACTTTGTAAAAATGATTAACTGACGTTCTAGATAATTTAAAAAAGTAATTGTTGACTATTAACATCCTCATTCAAAATGATCCCTATCACTTATTTAATTAAATCAAATTAAATTAAATTAAATTCATTTGATTTAATTTAATTTAATTTAATTTAATTTAATTTAATTAATTTAATTTTAGTTTAATTTAATTTAATTTAATTTAATTTAATTTAATTTGATTTAATTTAATTATTTTTATTTTTTAATAAAGTTTTTTATTTTATTAAAGGTACAATGTTGAGGTATTTCACTACCAAAAAGCAGGAAGAAACATAAAAAAGAAGAAGAAATTGGATGCTGAAAAGAGAAGACGTGTTCTGTATGAAAGAAAAAAAAAAAGAAGTAAGTATTAGAACTTATCTGAAACCGAGTATGTTAAAACTCTTTAGGAGTCTAAAAAGAGGGCCTTTTTGGCCGAATGATCTAAAACGCGCGCTTACGGACCACAGTGCCTCTGACAGCCTAGGATCGTATCCCGATTAGGCAAGTCCTAGTGTGAGAAATTTTAAAGTTCGCTTGCCGAAGGTCGGTTTTAGTGATAGTTACCCATCACGAACATGTGATAGTTCATCAATTTTCTCTATTTTACTGTTAAAAGCAAGATTATGAAAATCAAATAGATGTACATTGAAGCATTTACTGGTCGTATATCTGGCCCCCGTTTCACAATCATTCACTAAACTGTATGTACACTCAAATCAAATTAGGAAATATTTTAATTTTTAAGACATTAAAAAATTAAAATTGAATATCGTATGTCATATTGAACAAAACATTGTCTTATATAACTAAAAATTTTGAAAATTTTGATGAGAGAAAAATGGGAATATTTGAGTTTAGTATATGTACTTAACTGAGTGAATGGCTGTGAAACTGACTGGGGCCTGGTCTTCTTCTAGATCACAAAATCCTCAAGTGCTTTTTAAAAATATACTACATTATGCAACGATAAAGAAAATATGAATACATTTAAACTTATTTTTTAGAAATCAAATAGAAGACTTGCAGCTCTGCAACAAATTACCATCGGTGATGCAAAGAAACAAAAAATTGCAAAGGTTTTAAAACCTGCTTACAGTACATGTCAAAAAACGAGGAGTGTGAGGATGGCTTTATCAAGCTTCAACCTTCCTGACAGAGTGAAAAGTTTAAGAAATACAAAGCAATACAAGACAACAAATATCTTGACACTTGTTCCAAAGAGTAAAAGATTGATGCAAATAAGGACAATTATAACAAAACATAAAAAAGATTGTCTTCAGTTGTCTGAGGACATGAGCTGAATATTTAAGGACGGTAAAACCAGTAACACTTAGTAATCTATCATGTTATTTTAAAAAAAAATTATTTCGGGGAATCTCAGTTGTCGAACGCGTTTTTGTTTGTTATCAATTTATATTATAACTGGAATAAAATATTTACTTCATTGAATGTGTTTTTAATAAAGTGCAAGAAGGATGATACGAGATAAGAAAAGTCGACAAAAGCATCGATTTGCAAAACACAATTTTGATTTTTTCTAAGAAAGTTGGTCTTTGGAATGAGTGAATTTAATTTGTTTTGAAAGGCTAAAACTGGTGTACCTAAAACTGGTGTACCTTTTCTGTTCAAATGATGTTAGTTTGTCAAAAAAACATATTTTGATGTACAAAATGTATTGAAAGGCTAAAAAATGCATCATTTTGAAATCAAAAGATGTAAATATGTCACAAAAGACAATATTTTGATGTACAAAATGTACAAAAAGGCTAGAAAAGGTCATCTTTTTGTGAGTCAAAAGATGTAAATATGTCACAAAAGATAAACTTTTAATGTACAAAATGTACTAAAAGGCAAATAAATATTTTGATGTACAACATGTACTAAAAGGCTAATAAAAGGTCATCTTTTATGAGTCGAAAGATGTAAATATGTCACAAAAGATCATCATTTGCTGTACAAAATGTACTAAAAGGCTAGAAAAGGTAATCTTTTTGTGAGTCAAAAGATGTAAATATGTCTCAAAAGATCATATTATGATGTACAAATGTACTAAAAGGCTAAAAAATGTCATCTTTTTGTTAGGCAAAAGATGTAAATATGTCACAAAAGACCAATTTTGGATGTACAAAATGTACTAAAAGGCTAGAAAAGGTCATCTTTTTGTGAGTCAAAAGATGTAAATATGTCTCAAAAGATCATATTTTGATGTACAAATGTACTAAAAGGCTAAAAAATGTCATCTTTTTGTTAGGCAAAAGATGTAAATATGTCACAAAAGACCATCTTTTGATGTACAAAATGTACTAAAAGGCTAGAAAAGGTCATCTTTTTGTGAGTCAAAAGATGTAAATATGTCTCAAAAGATCATATTTTGATGTACAAATGTACTAAAAGGCTAAAAAATGTCATCTTTTTGTTAGGCAAAAGATGTAAATATGTCACAAAAGACCATCTTTTGATGTACAAAATGTACTAAAAGGCTAGAAAAGGTAATCTTTTTGTGAGTCAAAAGATGTAAATATGTCACAAAAGACCATATTTTGATGTACAAATGTACTAAAAGGCTAATAAAAGGTCATCTTTTTATGAGTCAAAAGATGTAAATATGTCACAAAAGACCATCTTTTGATGTACAAAATGTACCAAAAGGCTAGAAAAGGTCATCTTTTTGTGAGTCAAAAGATGTAAATATGTCACAAAAGACCAACTTTTGGATGTACAAAATGTACTAAAAGGCTAGAAAAGGTAATCTTTTTGTGAGTCAAAAGATGTAAATATGTCACAAAAGACCATATTTTGATGTACAAAATGTACTAAAAGGCTAATAAAAGGTCATCTTTTTGTTAGTCAAAAGATGTAAATATGTCACAAAAGACCAACTTTTGGATGTACAAAATGTACTAAAAGGCTAGAAAAGGTAATCTTTTTGTGAGTCAAAAGATGTAAATATGTCACAAAAGACCATATTTTGATGTACAAAATGTACTAAAAGGCTAATAAAAGGTCATCTTTTTGTGAGTCAAAAGATGTAAATATGTCACAAAAGACCAACTTTTGGATGTACAAAATGTACTAAAAGGCTAGAAAAGGTCATCTTTTTGTGAGTCAAAAGATGTAAATATGTCACAAAAGACCATCTTTTGATGTACAAAATGTACTAAAAGGCTAGAAAAGGTCATCTTTTTGTGAGTCAAAAGATGTAAATATGTCTCAAAAGATCATATTTTGATGTACAAATGTACTAAAAGGCTAAAAAATGTCATCTTTTTGTTAGGCAAAAGATGTAAATATGTCACAAAAGACCATCTTTTGATGTACAAAATGTACTAAAAGGCTAGAAAAGGTCATCTTTTTGTGAGTCAAAAGATGTAAATATGTCTCAAAAGATCATATTTTGATGTACAAATGTACTAAAAGGCTAAAAAATGTCATCTTTTTGTTAGGCAAAAGATGTAAATATGTCACAAAAGACCATCTTTTGATGTACAAAATGTACTAAAAGGCTAGAAAAGGTCATCTTTTTGTGAGTCAAAAGATGTAAATATGTCTCAAAAGATCATATTTTGATGTACAAATGTACTAAAAGGCTAAAAAATGTCATCTTTTTGTTAGGCAAAAGATGTAAATATGTCACAAAAGACCATCTTTTGATGTACAAAATGTACTAAAAGGCTAGAAAAGGTAATCTTTTTGTGAGTCAAAAGATGTAAATATGTCACAAAAGACCATATTTTGATGTACAAAATGTACTAAAAGGCTAATAAAAGGTCATCTTTTTATGAGTCAAAAGATGTAAATATGTCACAAAAGACCATCTTTTGATGTACAAAATGTACCAAAAGGCTAGAAAAGGTCATCTTTTTGTGAGTCAAAAGATGTAAATATGTCACAAAAGACCAACTTTTGGATGTACAAAATGTACTAAAAGGCTAGAAAAGGTAATCTTTTTGTGAGTCAAAAGATGTAAATATGTCACAAAAAACCATATTTTGATGTACAAAATGTACTAAAAGGCTAATAAAAGGTCATCTTTTTGTTAGTCAAAAGATGTAAATATGTCACAAAAGACCAACTTTTGGATGTACAAAATGTACTAAAAGGCTAGAAAAGGTAATCTTTTTGTGAGTCAAAAGATGTAAATATGTCACAAAAGACCATATTTTGATGTACAAAATGTACTAAAAGGCTAATAAAAGGTCATCTTTTTGTGAGTCAAAAGATGTAAATATGTCACAAAAGACCAACTTTTGGATGTACAAAATGTACTAAAAGGCTAGAAAAGGTCATCTTTTTGTGAGTCAAAAGATGTAAATATGTCACAAAAGACCATCTTTTGATGTACAAAATGTACTAAAAGGCTAGAAAAGGTCATCTTTTTGTGAGTCAAAAGATGTAAATATGTCACAAAAGACCATCTTTTGATGTACAAAATGTACTAAAAGGCTAGAAAAGGTCATCTTTTTGTAAGTCAAAAGATGTAAATATGTCACAAAAGATCATCTTTTGATGTACAAAATGTACTAAAAGGCTAGAAAAGGTCATCTTTTTGTGAGTCAAAAGATGTAAATATGTCACAAAAGACCATCTTTTGATGTACAAAATGTAATAAAAGGCTAGAAAAGGTCATCTTTTTGTAAGTAAAAAGATGTAAATATGTCACAAAAGACCATCTTTTGATGTACAAAATGTACTAAAAGGCTAGAAAAGGTCATCTTTTTGTGAGTCAAAAGATGTAAATATGTCACAAAAGATCATCTTTTGGTCTACAAAATGCACAGAAAAGATACAAAAGGTCATCTTTTGAAGGTCAAAAAGTAAATACACCAAATGTAGAATTGTGTGTTTTACAAAAGGTTCTCAAAGTTTTAGAAAAGTAATTTTTTGCAGGTTATTTTGATTTAGATATGGTCATATTTACTGTATAAAATGTATTTAAACAATAGAAAATGTCGTATTTTAGAAAGACAAAAGATGTTGATTTGGCACAAAAAAATCACATTTTGTTGCCTTTCAGATTTCATAAAAGTTAATATTTTGTTACCTTTTGTTTCTACCAAAAGTGAGCCATTTGTGATTCCCAAAAGGTATTCAAAAGATCATATTTTTACACCTTTCCAAAAAGTTGGATATGTGATCAAAAGTTAATAAAAGCTTTACAAAAGATGGTCTTTTTATCACCTTTTATTTAAACTAAAAGGTGATTTTTCGCCCAGTGGTGTATCTTTTAATTATCTACGACCTTAGGTTTGCTCACCTTTAATACCGCAGAAAACATTTCAGAGTAATAAGTCTTGCACCCCAGATAGAAAAAAATCATACTTCCACCTACCTGTACGAGATAGCTTATGCGCTCTTTTTTCCCGCGAATTTTTATCAATGAAGTCAGAGGTGTATCTTACTCGACAAGCCTCGATCTGGATCAGATATATTAGAACTCTGGTTGAGATATCCCTATCTGACACCACAAGTAGTGATTGATTCTTTTAGTCTAAAATGCCGGTTTCAAAGCCAACAAGCAGTTTTTAGGTGTCCAATCAACATCGAGAAAGCGTCTAGGGTTTTGAAGGGCAACGCCTAAACATCATGACTATCAAAGTCCCTTAAACAACATGGATTAAACAATAACAATTGTCATTAAGTATTGCAGAGATCTTGGATTTTAATTTACGAGGTAAGGAAGATTCAAGTGCTTGTTATAAAATGTATGTATACATTAGAATATGACTGACTAAATTAACATATTGAATTAAAACGAAAAATATAATATAAATTAAAAGGATTTAAAATTATCTTTACAGAATGTGTCACAAAGATATCGACAACAAACATCATTGTCTCTGGTTTCATTGGAAATGAACAATATTTATTATAAATAGTCATGATAAAGCCTGAATAAGATACAAAACGCCTTTTTTTTTTTAAATTACTAGATTCCTCTGAGATGAACAACCTCGGTGGTATTTAAAAAGACGAGAATAAAAATCTTCAATTTTCTCTGAACAGACAGACAAAAGTTTTAGACAAAACAAGTACATTGATAATTATCGTTTTGGTCATCGACATGCAGTTGGCAAATCAGAAATATAAAAACATACTATAAAAATAATTAAAAAAAGGCACCAGCGGGAGAGTTAAGTGACATCCAATCTTATGTCACATAATAAACATATCACACAAAACTTATTCAAATAATCAGATATGAAGGGTTACTTGAGGCAATATTTTTTCTAAAAAAGTAACACCAATCTAATATTAATGGAATGTACACGGCTGAGGATGGTTAATATATACATTTCTCCCATATGTGATAGATTTATCTCACTGAATTGCTGGTACGATATTTGTCCATATCGCACCCCGCATGCGCACATGTAGCTTATTTCAGTTAAACGGGGACTATTTTTTTTCAATTGACAAGGGTCATAATTTAGTGGGAAAAAATTAAATAAAAACAAAAAAACTTTTTAATGACTAATAATATTATCTTTACTAAACGATGTATAAATCGTTGTCTTGTTTTGTCGCGTAAGTTCACATTCTACTGTGAGTGAAACGTTACTTGTTATTGTAGCATGTCTTGTATTCATCCGCTAGCAAAATCTTGCGTCGTAATAGTAAGCATTCCGGTATTTTATCGAAAATTATATAATCAATTATTCGACGACTGAGATCGAGATGGGGAAATTCCGACCTCGTGGTAAGATTTTTAAAAATAGGAATTTTCCCATCTCGACCTCACACTCGCAATAGATTCTTTTTAACTTTCATTGCAATTGCGTCGCTTGTCACAAAAAAAGAAAAAAATCTGTTCAATCTAGAAAAAAAATGCCTCCAATTGGAGGATTTATATTGCAATACTTTGTGACGCTAATTAATCTTCAGTAACTATAAAGGCTTGGATTTAAAAGATTTCACAACAGAGCTTCCTCTGTTTGCAATGACGACATTTTAATTAAAACTACGCTGTTCTAAGAACTGAAAACAACACAGTTATTATATAACAGAGAAGATATACGTATATTACGAGCTTTGCAATTATCTTCTCAATTTTTTTCTAAAGGTAATAAAATGTATTTATGTATCAAAAACCCTTTTTTCTTTATTGTTTGTTTTTTATTAATATTTGGTGTTTCGTATTCTTGGTTTAGTTGGCGATTGTCAAGCAACTGTTTACATTCTAAAGTTGTGTATTTTGATTATATTTTATGATTGGATACAGAGGAAGATATTATTAGGCTAAACAATCTTGATTGTACTGCTACAGAAATAGATATGAGACAAGTATAATTTTACGTGTTTGACGAGGAATAGTTAAAGAATTGAGATCTATATTATCTACGTTTGGCTAAATTGAAGCATTATTTTTTTCTAAAAAAGTAACACCAATCCATATATATATATTTATTATATAATCTACTAAGTAATCCATGCAATACGGTCATACAATAAAAATCGTATTGAATAAGTGTGACGTCATAAACGCGTGTGAATTGGGTTATATCCTTACGCACTACGCACTACGCACGGGTATTTACACGGCGGATTCCAAAGCATTTTTGCAGGAACAGTCACTGGAGGAAACATTCAAATAGATATTTATCAAAACAAATCACCAGTTCCTAAAAAACGGACCAGAATAATCATGGATAGCGATTCCGAGTAACACGTGTCTGTAAATCCTTGTCCAGGTTGTTGACATTCCAGAGTGCGCGCGCTATGACGTCACATAATTCACCAAGTTCACAGTGACACACTGTTTGTTCATTCATAATTTAAGCTGATACTTTTGTACTTTTTTTTCTAAAAAGGAGATATATTGTATTTAAATTGAAAATGTTTGTTTTGTTTTTGTATCCTGCGGACAGACTATTATTTACTTTTAATATTTCAGCAGGATTACTTTTGACGCATGTACACGGTAACGTAAACTTGTTGTGTTTCGGTCAATCAGCTGTTTTCTAATTATAACAGAAGACAAGTTTTAAATCTGTGAAAAAGCCGTTTTTATGGGATTACATAATAAATAGAATCTTGCATTCGTGTTTATGTAATAATGAATTTATTCAACTCGTTGAATAATGTTTTATGCAACTTGCCAAGGCTCGTTGCATAAAAAATTATTCAACTCTTTTAATAAATTCAATATTACATTAACACTCATGCAAGATCATATATATACATATATATATATAACTTTCAAAGCAATGGCGTCGTTTGTTACAAAAACAATAAAATGGAAAAAAAACTTGAGTTCCATCCAGAAAAAAAACGCCTCCAATATGAAGTTTTATATTGGAATACTTTGCGGCGCTACCTAATCTGCAATAACTGTAAAGGCTTAGATTTAAAAGATTTCACTAAAAAGTATTCTCTGTTTGCGATTACGACATTTCAAATTAAACTACTCTGTTCTAAGAACTGAAAACAACACAATTATTATATAACAGAGAAGATATACGTATATTACCCTACCTCTGACTAAATTCTATGATAGTGATTGGCTAAATTGAATCACATGACCAACCCAGTATCATTCCGTACATAGCCGCACGCGCAAAAATACTGGGTCAGCAAGGCTGATACCGTGTGGGTTAGAGTTACGTCCCCTGTCGCTAACGTATACGTCAACAAAACAACCTAGTTTTAACTCTGTATACGTCACAAGTACGTCATTTTACAAATTTCTACTGTGTAGGGGCGGTTCAAAACACTTAAAGGACAGTTCTTTTTTAAAATTATTATTACTTATTTATTTATTTATTTTTCAAGTTTAAATGTTATATTAAATAACATGCATTAAACCTTATTAAGTGATATTCCTTGTTGTAATATTTTATTGCAGTCGGATATTTTTATTTATTTTTAATTTCTTTCATCAGCAATATTTCTACTTTTAAAAATATATCTAGCATTGGGTCATCGGTAGGGTAAAAAAGTTACATGGTTTGTAAGTGTCCGGTACGGAATGATACAGGATCAGTAAAAAAGATACCGGGTTCGGCTCACGCCTCACCCGGTATCTTTTCTACTGACCCTGTATCATTCCGTACCGGACACTTACAAACCATGTAACTTATATTACGAGCTTTGCAATTATCTTCTCATTTTTTGCTAAATGTAATAAAATGTATTTATGAATCAAAAACCCTTTTTTCTTTATTGTTTGGTTTTTATTAACATTTGTTATTTCGTATTCTTGGTTGAATTGGCGATTGTCAAGCAACTGTTTACATGCTAAAGTTGTATATTATGATTATTTTTTATGATTGGGTAGAGAGGAAGATATTATTACGTTTAACAATCATGATTATACGGCTACAGAAATAAATATGAGACAAGTATAATTTTACATGTTTGACAAGGAATAATTATAGAATTGAGATCTATATATTATCTACGTTTGGCGACGACCTGATGATATTCCCTTCGTGTATATTAAAGGTATTCAATTGCTCCTATTGGGTCACTTATGAAATGCACGATTACACTTTATAATTTCACAAATACATAACAAAATTACAAAATGAGAGTGTCTATTCATAATGGGTTCAATTTAAGTATGCACAAAACAGAAAGTTGTTAAACATATAACACTAATACCTGTTAAATTTCGATGTGCCATATGTGCACATTTCGGAAAATCAACAATGACACTTAGAGCCGAAAAGTTTGCTATATATAAAACATAAGCCAAACAGTTGAAAGATAAATCTAAGTTCCAAAATTATTTGAATCCAAATCCAGCTAAGGAATGAGGGAACAAACCTGAGTTTTAAATAAATTTTAAAAAATAAAGGATTTAAAAAAAATTAAAGGGGTTTTGATTTGGATATGAACTGGTATGTTTGTGTTTTATTCAATGTGACATTGACATTTTCTTATTTGTTAAACGTTGTTTAGTCACTGTAAGTTAACCCTTTTGTAAAGAACGTGTGATTAATGATAATGATTTCTGACTTGAAATGCTTTAAGAATTTTAATAATAAAAAAACCCTGATGAGATAACAACTTAAAAAGGTATTTAATACCAAGACAATTGTTAAATCATATTTCAATGACAAAGTCATACTTGCAATTTTCCGCCCAACAAATATGTAGTTATTCAATAAATAGCAAATAAACTTGGTTCAGACTATTCGGTTGGGACCCGTTGCCTTTTCCCCAAACTAAATAATATTGAATTATGGTATTGTAAATGAATTGGTCATTGAATTCAATTTGCTTTTTGACAAAT
Source organism: Tegillarca granosa (assembly GCA_029721355.1). Classification (NCBI taxonomy): domain Eukaryota; kingdom Metazoa; phylum Mollusca; class Bivalvia; order Arcoida; family Arcidae; genus Tegillarca; species Tegillarca granosa. The sequence goes on along the minus strand of CM056606.1, from coordinate 3,292,151 downwards.
AGATGGAAATTTGAAATTATTCTAAAGACATTAGGAACAACTTTGAAAGTGTTTTACACTTGTGTTCAATATTCCTATTTTTAGATATATAAATTTTTTTTTAATTTTTTTTTTTATCGGGGGGGGGGAGGGAGGTTGGAATGGTATGTTTGTCTTTCATATCATATCCAAGTTGTACTTAACGTCTTTGTGTGTTTATTGATGCATTTGCGTATAAATCCATATTAACTTTCAATTTTAATCGAAATGGAATTGATTTTTTTCTTGTTTATAACATCCAATTCATTTGGTACACATCAGCCTTTAGATCAAACTGTCTATTTTTCATTTTTCATTTTTTTTATTTATGTTTTTTGTCAATAAAAGTGTCACGTAGTTTTTTAGTGAAGTAAAAGCTGCATAATTTATGTTGCTGTGGACAAAATATCTGTATATGTGTTATATTTTATTGTAATTAACAGACACCATTCACATACTAAGGTAGTTAGTTCAATGTTACATGTAATGTTGCTATTTCTTAATTTTTGCTTAAGAACAATGGAACATTAAATATGTGGTAAGGAAAAGGACCATTTAAAAGTATTTTAACTATATCACAAGATATCTATACCTAAAAAATTATGAATTTTATTTTATAATCAGTAGTCCTAATATGTGTTTGTCGTCTCTTTGTCTCTTTTTGGTCTTATTTGCTTTTTATCTTTTAAGTCTATTATTTAGTGTTCTAGGTAACGTTAGTTCTAAGTACATAATTTCCTGTTGCATTATCTTTTTGATTTTTAGTAATGACGATATATCAAATAAAACAAACATACAAGTCTTTATCCATATCACAATCCCCAAAACAAAGTAAAAACTTTGAAAACTAGCAAAAAAGTTATACACGTGAACTTTCATCAAGGAAGTGAGTCTGAGTAATGCGGAAGGGTAAGCACCTCCTTTCTAGCCAGCTACACCCGTCAGGTGCAAGTCAATTTTGAGAATGAAAGGAACAAAGAACTATTGTAAGTCAAATATATCCAGTATAAGCTTTGATTTTTCAAACTTTTTTAAGTTATATAATTACCCCAAAATTATACCTTATGTGCTGTGCATTCAAATTATTATTTCAATTCCTTTTTAAAGATAACAAATTTAGATTGTTTTTAATTAAACCTTATTTCTACTTTGTATTGACAACATTTACTGTTTCGTATTCTTGTTTTTATTAGCAAGGTGAAGCACGTGTTAACATTTAAATGTTTTATATGTAAACTATGATCGTATTATATGATGGTTTAAACGAAAAATATTGCAATTGAAGCTGTTATTTGAACGGCTACAGAAACACGACATGGTTAATGGGAAATCGATGCAGAATTGACATTTGGAAACGTGAATATATGTTCGTTGTATATAAAAAATAGATTCAGTCAGTTCAGTTAAGCAACGCTGAATTATAAAATCAAACTGATTTAAATTATTGTTGTTTTTGTTTACATTATATAAAACTTTTTATTTAGCAAAGGCATTAATTGTAAAATGAGAGTTTGGAATAAACAAATTTAACCTAGGTACATTGCAGAAAAACCTCTAAGCACTGAAGTTTAATCAATATATGTTACAGGTGTGTGTTAGTGATATTCAAACATTATTTAACTTTATTTACTTTTCTATTATCATAATATTTTATTGGTATTATTTATATTGTTGTACGCCGTTAAAGAACTGTAAGATATCTTTCAGTATAAATGTTTTTAATTTATTATTCTATTTTGTCTAAATATTCATTGTAAAAATCACATTTAATTATCTTGGAACCATTAGATAAGCTTCAGTAAAAATGATATTCAGATTGAGAATGATCAGGGACCGAAGCTATTGTCCTATAGCAACTGAAATGGTCTCTGCTTTATTTAATCAATGGGTATTAATCAGATTTTTAAAAATATTTTTTCCGTCTTTTATTATTTTTTTAATTATCCAAATTAGAATAAAAATTAAATGATCTAAATTGATGTAATATTTACATAGCAGTCACAATTCGACGTCAAGTACTACCACTTCACGGTGTGATCTCGCTTGCAGCATATACAGTATAAGGTATTAAGTTCATTGTTACGTGCAATGTTGCTTTTTAATTTTAAAAAAACTTTTAGCAATCGCACTAAATCAAATTTATTGAAAAACAAGTTAGATTTTTAGGACCATTGAATAGTACTTAAACCACATTACAAGCAATTTACTCCATTGCTGTGAAGTCGTTAATTTGTCCCAATATGTGTTTTACTTTTTCTGTATTATCTTGTTTGATTCATTCTTACCTTCTCTATGTTTTGTGTTTTACTTTTTTCTGTATTAACTTGTTTGATTCATTCTTACCTTCTCTATGTTTTGTGTTTTACTTTTTTCTGTTTTATCTTTTTGATTCATTCTTACCTTCTCTATGATTTGTGTTTTTCTTTTTTCTGTTTTATCTTGTTTGATTCATTCTTATCTTCTCTATGTTTTGTGTTTTACTTTTTTCTGTATTATCTTTTTGATTCATTCTTACCTTCTCTATGATTTGTGTTTTTCTTTTTTCTGTTTTATCTTGTTTGATTCATTCTTATCTTCTCTATGTTTTGTGATTTACTTTTTTCTGTATTATCTTGTTTGATTTATTCTTATCTTCTCTATGTTTTGTGTTTTACTTTTTTCTGTATTATCTTGTTTGATTCATTCTTACCCTCTCTATGTTTTGTGTTTTTCTTTTTTCTGTAAAATCTTGTTTGATTCCTTCTTACCTTCTCTATGTTTTGTGTTTTTCTTTTTTTCTGTATTATTTTTTTAATTCATTCTTACCCTCTCTATGTTTTGTGTTTTTCTTTTTTCTGTATTATCTTGTTTGATTCATTCTTACCTTCTCTATGTTTTGTTTTTTTCTTTTTTCTGTAAAATCTTTTTTGATTCATTCTTACCTTCTCCATGTTTTGTGTTTTTCTTTTTTCTGTAAAATCTTGTTTGATTCATTCTTACCTTCTCTATGTTTTGTGTTTTTCTTTTTTCTGTAAAATCTTGTTTGATTCCTTCTTACCTTCAAAATGTTTTGTGTTTTTCTTTTTTCTGTATTATTTTTTTAATTCATTCTTACCTTCTCCATGTTTTGTGTTTTTTTCTTTTTTCTGTATTATTTTTTTAATTCATTCTTACCTTCTCCATGTTTTTTTTTCTTTTTTCTGTTATATCTTGTTTGATTCATTCTTACCTTCTCTATGTTTTGTGTTTTACTTTTTTCTGTATTATCTTGTTTGATTCCTTCTTACCTTCCTTATGTTTTGTGTTTTTCTTTTTTCTGTATTATCTTTTTAATTCATTCTTACCTTCTCTGTGTTTTGTGTTTTTCTTTTTTCTGTATTATCTTGTTTGATTCATTCTTACCTTCTCTATGTTTTGTGTTTTACTTTTTTCTGTATTATCTTGTTTGCTTCATTCTTACCTTCTCTATGTTTTGTGTTTTTCTTTTTTCTGTATTATCTCGTTTGATTCCTTCTTACCTTCTCTATGTTTTGTGTTTTTCTTTTTTTCTGTATTATTTTTTTAATTCATTCTTACCCTCTCTATGTTTTGTGTTTTTCTTTTTTCTGTATTATCTTGTTTGATTCATTCTTACCTTCTCTATGTTTTGTTTTTTTCTTTTTTCTGTAAAATCTTTTTTGATTCATTCTTACCTTCTCCATGTTTTGTGTTTTTCTTTTTTCTGTAAAATCTTGTTTGATTCCTTCTTACCTTCTCTATGTTTTGTGTTTTTCTTTTTTCTGTATTATTTTTTTAATTCCTTCTTACCTTCTCTATGTTTTGTGTTTTTTCTTTTTTCTGTATTATCTTGTTTGATTCATTCTCACCTTGTCTATGTTTTGTGTTTTTCTTTTTTCTGTATTATCTTGTTTGATTCATTCTTACCTTCTCTATGTTTTGTGTTTTTCTTTTTTCTGTAAAATCTTGTTTGATTCCTTCTTACCTTCTCTATGTTTTGTGTTTTTCTTTTTTCTGTATTATTTTTTTAATTCATTCTTACCTTCTCTATGTTTTGTGTTTTTCTTTTTTCTGTATTATCTCGTTTGATTCCTTCTTACCTTCTATATGTTTTGTGTTTTACTTTTTTCTGTATTATTTTTTTAATTCATTCTTACCTTCTCTATGTTATGTGTTTAACTTTTTTCTGTATTATCTTGTTTGATTCATTCTTACCTTCTCTATGTTATGTGTTTAACTTTTTTCTGTATTATCTTGTTTGATTCATTCTTACCTTCTCTATGTTTTGTGTTTTTCTTTTTTCTGTATTATCTTGTTTGATTCCTTCTTACCTTCTCCATGTTTTGTGTTTTTCTTTTTTCTGTATTATCTTTTTCATTCATTCTTACCTTCTCTATGTTTTGTGTTTTTTCTTTTTTCTGTATTATCTTGTTTGATTCATTCTCACCTTCTCTATGTTTTGTGTTTTTCTTTTTTCTGTATTATCTTGTTTGATTCATTCTCACCTTCTCTATGTTTTGCGTTTTTCTTTTTTCTGTAAAATCTTGTTTGATTCATTCTTACCTTCTCTATGTTTTGTGTTTTTCTTTTTTCTGTATTATCTTTTTAATTCATTCTTACCTTCTCTATGTTTTGTGTTTTTCTTTTTTCTGTATTATCTTGTTTGATTCCTTCTTACCTTCTCTATGTTTTGTGTTCTATTTTTTTACGGTATTATCTTGTTTGATTCATTCTTACCTTCTCTGTGTTTTGTGTTCTCGGTGACATTAGCTTTTTTATTTGCATTTTTCTTTTTTCAATTACCATATAAATTTGTAAGTCAGACACAAGTAATCGTCTAGAAATAATGCAAGAAAGCATAATTTTGAATTACTTCCAGAAAAACCATTACTTTTACAGGATAATTTATACTCACAAATTCAAGCGGCAAAGTATATCTTGAAAACACACGCACTAAATTTCACTCAATCAGTGCTTCAATTAACAAGGTTTGATTATGAAAAGGCTTGCCAATAATTCATTGTGACTTAAATTAGATATTGACATACACTGCTACTGCAAAATTCTTAAGTATATATATGTTTTTGGGTCCTGGGGAAAGCAGGAGCACTCGGTGAAACTTTTGATTAACAAACTCGCCCTAGGCCCTGTCGTATTGGAATTCTTACCCAGGCGGTAAGATGCACTACGATCCAACAGCCAACTCATCTAAGAATATAAACGATTTAAGTCATTGTTAAAAATCCAAAACATAAAAAAATAAATAATACATATATAAATAAATAAATTAATCAATAAATAAAAAATGGAAAAATAACAAACAAATGTTAACATCACTGACAATTAAGTTTTCAATTAAGACTGTCATAAAATATCAGGTGCAAGGGGTTTAAAATAACACTTATGAAACGTCAAAAAGGATTTAAATAATATTTTTAAAAAAAAAACGTTTATTTTGTCTGGATGACTATCTACAAAAATCAATAGGCATACAATAACACAATTCATTATCAATTACACTGTATTTAAGTATTCAAGAGAAAAATAATTATTCTAAAGAAATTTTAGCGTTTTTATTGTGTTAATAATGTCATCAAACATAACAAAATTTGTTTAAAAGCATTTAGAAATAAAAGTCAGGAAGTCTTATGAAGGAGACCATAAAATCCGATGCTTTTCCGACAGGCATATCACGCTGAAAAAACCTCCATGCAAATTGTTGTAAGTCCACTGCAAAAGTAAAATTTTCTGCCATTTTATCTAAAGCTGTTGCTGTTGACAAGTCGATATAAATGAAATGTCCTTGATCAAATTATTTTCCTTCTTGAAAGCTAAGATATTTGTTTTGTAAAGCTTTATTATACATCAAATTTTCATATTAAAAATACCAAACGATTTAAAACAAGATTAAAGTATGAAATAGAATTAGAGTCATTTAATGTTTAAATCCTATATAAAAAGTCGTTAACGAGTTTAATCCTCAATGTGACAATTTTTGGAAAATATTATTTTATAGTTTTACTCAATTTAGTATGCTGTGTCTAAAATAGCAACTATGACAATTATAAACAAATTAATAAAATACGAAAAAAATTTGAATTTTTAATTTTGTACAAATTACCTAATCGGATGTAATTTATAAATTATAGGTATTTGTGATATATATTTATTACCCCTTATCCGTACCTCAGTAGGCAGTACTTTGTGCTGTCAGAAATTATACCATTTAGCAAAATTTTCAGCCATCTTATTTTTTGAAATTTATTTAAAACTAAGGTTTGTTCCCTCATGCAAAGCATTCATTAGATGGATTTTGATTCATTAATTTTCAACTTTTCGGCTTATGTTTTTTTATCCATCAAACCTTTCGGTCCTTAGTGTCACTGATAAGGAATCATTTTCCGAAATGTGCACATATAGCACATCAAAATTAAAAGGTATTTGTGTTATATATTCATTTGTTATTGAAAAATTAAACATGTTATAATAAATGGTTCTAATCTAAAAGATAGAATAACTTGTTTTTCATTTTTGTGTTCGTATTTGTCTGCTCCAACATAATCTTATTCGACTATTTGACACCAGTACAAAGTTTATAAATTATTCTTTTCCAAGGTATTGAAACAAAATATGTGCATTACGAAATAAGTTAGTACTTTCTAATTAATTTTGTTTTCTTATTTAAGCAGCTGCTTGTCATGTAGAGTAATTAAAAGTTAGAAAAACAGGGATCGTTTGTTTCTTACAATAAATTGGTGTTACTTATAAGTTATGTTCGTTTTTATTGAGCATATGAACATGTAAAAGCATTTTTCATTATCCAAAAAAGCGGCATTATTTACCTGGTTTTCTTTATTTTGTTTGTATTCACTTTGACCAAACAACATTTGTCAAATTTTAAAACCTGTTTAAGGTTTAAAATTTGTTTCAGATATAATAACCGAATATAGATTTAATATATGTGTCACTACATAGAATTGTATTTTCTAATCATTTTTAAGCAATTTACCTACAGTTTAAGTCTTGATTTAATAATTTAAAACAAGAAATGTACCAATCCATTTACAAACCGCAATCGCCAAAACAAAGGAAAAACTTTGAAAATTGATCAAAAGCTATGACACACGTGAATTTCCATGTTTTTTTTATTATTAATCAAGTGTTTTAACCTTATCCACCTATTGTAACCTTGTATAAACATGTATTTTGTTTGAGATATATGATTCCTTGTTCATAAAAAAGGTAAGATTTTGTATGAGGTTTTTTATTACAATGAAACAATTTTTCGTCTGCTGTTCTGATGTATTTGATATATGAAATCGTTTAACTTAATTAAAATCACATAGAAAATGTAAAGATTATATATAAATATAAGTGTGTGTGTGTGTGTGTGTGTGTGTGTGTGTGTGTGTGTTATAAAAAAGTAAATGAGCCCAAACGTGATATATCTTGTGAAATTCAAAATTATGCCGTTTTAAAAATTCGAAGAAGAAAAACAGAATTTCCAATTAGAAATGTACTTTTCTAAATCATTAAATCCTAAACTTAATGAACGTTAATTTTCTCCTCTATTTGTAACTCTTCTCTGATATATATGATGTCACAATAGACACCATGACGTCATAACCAGTTTGTTGTTATTGTAAGCTTGATAAGTCTCTAGAAGGATGAAAACGTTAGCAGCATATAATATATATATATATATATATATACATAATAACAGAAACTACATTCAGCTAGTACTTCCATTCGTATGGTAGCTATCTTCATGCACATATTAGAAATGTCAGAAAAAGCCATCGATATTTCAAACAAATAATCACTAATTTAGTGTAATTTAAGAATTGGCAAAACATTTTAAAATATTTAACTAGTTTAAAAAGTTCACTTTTACCTATTCTACCTCTAAACAATTGAAGTCAATAATCAAAAATACTCAATAATCAAAAAGACGAAACGCCTTATTCAGTTTAACTAATTGGGTAGAAAATTGAAAAATAGAAAAGAAGCACACATATGAATTACATAAATAAATATGAAAATATGAACAATGAACAAAGGATTTTGGTTTACATTTTATTTGGTAACGACAATCTTTAGCAATTCCAACTGAACTGAAATTCAAAAGTATTTCAAAGTCATAAGATTAACGATAACAGAAATTTATTAGTTAGTGATGGTTTCGGTTAACATGGGGGAAGATAATATAATTCGACATTTCTGGATATTAACCTTAATCTCTACCTGAATATATATATATATATATAATCAGTGTTTCCTATTTATTTTTTTATAAATTGTATTGTTTCATGTCTTGCTTATATTGGATTATCCACTGTCTAGTGCACATTTTCAATTACGGTTTATTCTTCCATTTTTAACACTTTTCGCTAGGTCTGAGATTTTTATATGGCTTCTTTTGTGGTTTTTCTGTTGATTTATTTATGAACGTAATGTCACACAATCGATCTTATAAGTTGTTACTTATTGGGTTGAGTGCTATGCCATTAATCTTGATACGGAATTACTTCTACGTCTTAAATACCGGATAAAACATGTTATTTACTATTAATGAAGTAAATCAGTCTGTGACAGATTTAAGCTTTCTCAGTGTATTTGGATCAAATCACTGGTGACCTCACTAAATGATTACTGTAAAATGTATTAATATGTAATGTATTCCATAAGAACGGTAGGATTGTTTTTAATGTCTTAAATACGTTTTGCTGATGAAAATAATTGTCTGAATTTGTGTCTAAAGGTAGGTAGTCCTATTTCACATTATAAGGACACAGGTTTTTTTTATATTTAGCATCAAAAATGATTACTACATTTTCAAAAATAGCTATTTATTACACAGATGCAAGATGTTCCTTTAATATATTAAAGATAGTGTTAAATCGAATAACCATAAGTCGATACAAAATACTTTCAACAAAGTTTATTTTTGGACAACACTTAATAAATGTTTTCTTTTCTTTTTAAAAATGTTTGTCAAACTACACGAAATTAAAACTTGTTTCCCGTATCTACAATGTTTATATTCAGTATTCTGTACATGTAAAGTCTTTTAGGAGGTTTAAAAACCTTATGAAAATAATCAACAGTGATAGGTTAAAAAAATATTATAAAACATTATATGTGCAAATAAAAAAAAAATTAAAAATCAAATAACAAAAGAAATTTAAAAAATGTTTATAGGCGTGAATACAAATAAACTGATTTTTTAATTTTTATCTTATCTGTAATACTTCCGGTTCTTATCAGCCTCATCCGGAACACCCAGCCTAATTTTTTTATGTAACTGAATTAGCTAGTTTTTAAAGACTTTACTTTGATATTGGCACTGTGTTTCGGATCCGGACTGCTTTTGATTTATTATGTATTATATTTGTAAAATATATATAAATAAAACACAAAAATATCAGTCCATGTCCAAATCAAAATAAAAAAAACTTTAAAAAATGGTAACAGTAATAACATGAAATTTTACAATAACTCAATAACTTTTGTTTGTTTTATTTAGAGTAAAATGTAACTCTGTATGATGTAGAACGGGGAAACCGGATATAAACCTCAATCATTAAGATAAATTAAAAGCTTTTAATCATGTAAAATCTAATAAATGTTTTAAAAGCATGTACTACAATAATAGATTACATGTTTAATGGCGTTTAAAAAGTAATTACGGTACGAGAAAAAGGGTCATAACAATTTCAACAGCACATCAACATTGGCAACGTGCCATTAAAACTAAGTTAAATTCGGATTGCAAAAACAGTAAACAGGATTATGTTTTTTTTTCAAATCTAAAAAATGATAAAAAATCAAGGAAATATTAACAGTTAATAAAAACATTGAAAACCTTAAAACAAATTTGCAATTGGATTTTGAACGAACCGATCAACAGCAAATTAAAAAAAATAATTCTCATCTTATAATAAAAATTATTGTGAAAATGTCCAAAGCAGATAACGTATGTGTGAATTTGATAATTTTAGATACGTATAAAAATCATTTTTGAAAATTAACAAGGATTTGAATCATTTCAGAGAAATGTCAATTACAGAAGAAATGTTTTCATTTTAAAGGTTAAAATTTAGGGATACGAAAAACAGATTTACAGCAATATGAAACTATATCCGAGTTACATAACAGATTTATAAGAAAAACGAATTACAATTATTAACGGATATAAACTGTACAGACATATAAAATATGAATAAAAGTAAACGGTGTGTTGTACATTTTTGTTAGACTGTTTGTAGTTAAATATGACCGTATAAAGGGCCAATTTTGTTAAATATGTTAATTGTAAGGATATTTGCTCAAGGTTTTGATGCGGTGATAAAATGACTGGATAAGAGATCGTGGCACTATATAACGAGGTTTAACTTTTGGAATAAAGGGATTGGTAAATTGATCGAGAGACATAACAGGAGGTTTTTTACTGTCGTGATAATGCGTTCCATGAGGCATTGTTTCAAAGGGGTAAATTGATCGAGTGGCATATTAAGATGTTTTTGGCTGTAACCTTTCATCTAGTAGCTTTGAAACTTTAAATGATCTAATGGAGAAAATGTGAATCTCGCAATTATTGTAATTTTTTAATCGTGTAATGTCAAAGTTATTGATAAAATTAACCTAGGATTAGTTATTCAATATTTGAAGACAATACAAAAAATTTAAATAACCAAATTTAGTTTTTGTACATTAGTTTATGGTAACAGTATTTGCTCGAGATTGATTAAAATGTTAACAGTTCAAGATCAAGGTCACAGAACCCAGCCTCACAATCTTTCCCTAACTAAAATTTTTGTTAAAATAATTAAGATAAAATTAAGATCTTGAAATATTTTTGATTTTTAGAGTTAAAGAATGGAAATTATAGAGAAATTTGAAGACAATTTCAAACTTATAACATCTGTATTTTATTTTTTCAAAATCATATATATCTTTGTAGTTGAAGTATATATTTAGATGGCAATTATTTGCTAAAATTACGTTAAAGAAAATCCTAGTGAATCTATTTGCTTAAGTTTTCAATATTTTATTGTAATTATGCTATTTTAGTCACAATGGAAAATTTTAAAAATGTAGAGGTTGCTTTGGACATAACTTGAATTAATTTTCAGATAAAAAATGAAAAGTCAAGATCATTGAAACTTAAATAGATTATACCATATTTTAATTCTAATTTTTGTCAAAAATGAATGAAGATTTATTGTATAGTTTTTCATGCAACTTGGTACAATTCGGGTAATATTCAGGTCGCTATGTCTTGGTCATTAAACTATATCTACATTGTTACAACTATAAGTTAAAAAAAATAGCTTCCAGTTGCGACTTACGATAGACAATTTCATTTTGTCAAGTTTATTTGTTTTTAGTTTATTCTTTAATTTAGGTTTGAAGCAAGCTTATTGATAAAAAGCAAAAGAAAAAGTTATATCTTTATTCTTGATCTTATAATGTTGTATGAAACGTTGAGTGTAAAACATTTTATATTTTTGCCGATTTGTTAAAGCATTTTGATTCTAATTAGAGCGTGGGAGTATAATCACCAAGTTATTTGAGCCATCTTATTATTTTCCACCATAGACTCGAACATTAACACCAGAAAAATTCCAAAATTTATGTTCGTAGTATGCGTGACATTTCCTAACTTTTCTTTTCTCTTTTCAAATTTTATTTTTCTTTGTATTGTGTCTTTGTTTACCTATGCTGTTGCCAAATGTAAAAGATTACAGACGTTCTTTGTTAAAATAATTAATAGTATTATAGAAAATCGCATGAATTTACCAATTAATCCGAAAAATACTAAAACGAAATTTAAAAAATATCAGCAAATTAAAATTAAATTACTTTAACAAGCCGACGTAAAAATACAACAAAAATGTTAAAGCGAGCACAAGCAAGCATAGAATGTAAAAAAGAATAGACAACAGGGAACAATCTATAATGCAACAGACTGATTTGAAACAAACAAAAATGTATAAACTAATAATGCAAGCCGACGTAAAAATACAACAAAAATGTTTAAGCGAGCACAAGCAAGCATAGAATGTAAAAAAGAATAGACAACAGGGAACAATCTATAATGCAACAGACTGATTTGAAACAAACAAAAATGTATAAACTAATAATGTAAATGTTATTTTTAAAAAACTAAAAAGATTTAAACAAATGTCTTTTTTCTTTTTAATATTACTTTTTTTTTAATTTCACAAAAAAGTATCCCCTCTTTTCTTTCATAAAATAAAAAATGTAATTTATTACATAAATTTCATAAAACTAAGTGTTTTGACAGCGAGCCTACGATAAAGAACTTTTTCATATATCTGTAAGATCTTGCAGTTTTTAAAGAAGTGTTTATCAATCTCACCAAAAAAGAATAGAATGACAAGAGTTCATCAATTCAACTCAGAAGCATCTGCTTTGTTTTAAGCTTTTAGCTTTTTTTTAAAACTCAATCAATAATGCTATTATTTTTCAAAAAACCAAAAAATGTTATTGTAAATCTCTCTCTCTCTCTCTCTCTCACACACACACACACACTTTATACAGACATTTAAAATTAGGCTAAGCATACTTTTTACAAGAAATTCTACAAATAAATAAGTTATCTTCTTTTTTATTAAAATGTACAGTCAGGATGAAATATTCAATATCACACAAAACGTCGTTCAACAGATGTAACTAGACCTTACCTAGCACTGCAGTTTTATGAAATAATAATAAAACAATGTTTATTTTAACAATAAATTACCTGATTACAAATCCATGCCGCATTGTTTAATTTCATTTGAAAATAATTTTCAGTCATAATGATATAACCTTTCAAATACTTTGGTTGATTTACTTCTAATTATTAGAACATATAAGCCAAAATTATTAAGTTTTGGTTTTTAGTTTCAATGAGATTTACATTGTAAACAATGTTTTGAATAATGCAAAGGGAAGAACGAAATCCGGTTTGATTGTTTGATTTTAGTCTTAAAATGGAAATGTCGTGCAAAGGTGTTAAATAAAAAGGAGGAATAGCTCAAATAACATGAAGGGAAACAAAAAGAATACAAAGGAAAAAACATTTAATGAAAATCATAGTAGTTTATTAAATACAAAATCCAAGAAACCAAAATCACGAGACAACTTGATTAAACAAAAGCTAAATGGACAATTCAAACATATTTAGAAGCACTAATTTAATGGAAGAAAAATTGAATTTGAGAAATTTACTATGCAAAATCAAACGTGACCAAAAATAAGACACAATCAATACAATACGATATAAAAGGATATAAAAACACATTGAGAACACAGATTATAAAGATTTCAGAAATATATATAACTATTAATATCAGTTAAATTTTAGTTGGTTCCATGCCATCTCACTTATGGCATGGAACCAACTAAAATTTAGCTGATATTTGTGTTAAATAATACTACCCCTGAGCGGGCACCGCTGCTGGTGAAGTAAACCTTCCCGAAGGTATCCATAGGCAGAACTTTGAGCTGTCAGAAAATGTACCAATTAGCAAAATTTTCAGCCGTCTTAAATTTTGAAATTTATTTAAAACTACGGTTTGTTCTCTCATGCAAAGCATTCCTTCGCTGGATTTGGATTTATATTATTTTGAAACTTTAGATTTATTACTTTTCAACTTTTTCGCTTATGTTTTTTATCTATCAAACTTTTCGGTCTTAGTGTCACTGATGAGGAAAGAATTTCCGAAATGTGCACATCTGGCACTTTAAAATTTAACTGGTATTTGTGTTATATATTATATATTGTACTACCAGTGGTGTGTAATTATACATACCTAATAATTAAAATCGTCCTTATATTATGAAACGCTAAACATTTGAATTGATTTGCTTGAATAGGGTATTACATCCCAGTTAAAAATATTGCACTTATATCGAGATTTCACCAGTTATAGGTGAAGTGGCAGACGTTTTGACCTTTGCAGTGCACTTAAGGTATATCGTGGCACACCTGCCATGACTCTGGACATCGGTTTTATGGTCTCCTCCGAAGAACCAAGTGATTTTCGTTTCTAAATGAAGAGTACGTTGCGAAAGAACAGTTGTTACCTATTTTCAAATCTTGGTCAGACACGGCCGGTGTTCAAACCCCTACCTTCCACATACGAAGGGAGCACTCTACCAACTAAGCTACCGTAGTGGTGAACAAGTTACAAACTGACAAGGCATAAAACAAATACTTATAGAAACCGAGGCGTTGTTATAAAAAAAGTGTCTAACTTAAACTTTGATCTTTCAGAATAATTTGTATATTTATCAAATAGTTATCAATGAGTTAACGTATTGCTATTAAGAGATTGTTATCTGTCACATATTAAAGAATCAATTTTCAGTTTTTTGTAAAACGAGCCCTTGAATATATCCCAGTAGATTCGTTATAGTCCATGAGTACAATAAAATACAACGATATATAGAATCTACTTGTTATAAACGTAAATAGCTCTGTGAGGCTATTAAATGTAACAGTCATGGTGTTTATAATAATGTCAAAATTAATTTGATCGAATATTTTTCTTTGGACTCCCAAATTAAAAACTTAAATGGACTTTGTTTTGCAAGGCTTCCTTATTCTTGTATGTAAAAATTCAATTGGAGCTACAAATAACTCTTTTGTTTTGAATGAATTTAGACTCCGAATTTCGTTTAGTCGAACTTCAAATATCTAGAGAACATAAATAGTGCCGGCACTAGATGTAACAGGCATGGTACTTGCCAACGTTATCACGTGATTATAATTGGGTCTTGCATGATGTATTTTTAACGTCATCGACCGGTTTTATTTTCTTTCTTGCTGAAAAAAACCTCTGAACCAATAAAAATTTCATATATTTGTTGCTTAACCTAAGATAGCATCACAATCAATTCACAGACAGCCTGATCGCCATCAACCTGTCGACGTATAACAAAGTTTCTTTAGATCTGTTATAGCACTAAAGATTTAAAAATAACTTAATGTTAGTTATTTTAAAAATTTTAAAAATCAAACAGATTTTAGTATCGGAATGGGGTTTCTTTTCGTTAATTATTAATACATTCAGTTGCTCAGTTCACTATTATATAACAGAAGATTTCTTTCTCTAACCGATATCATACATTCTATCATTATTATATGCAACTCAATTATCAAGCTAATATGACTTAAAACTGCATCATAATTATGTAACTTTAAACAAGAGCAACTGAGAACACTATGAAAATGAGGAAGAACAAGGTATAAATTAATCCCTCGTTTATAATAAAACAATAGATAATTTGTTACTAAAAATCATGCACGTGGCAACCTCAAACTACCACATTACGACAAAATCAAATAAAATGGTGAAACAACTAATCAAGAAAAAAAAGACATAATGGGACCTCTAATTGTTATTTCTAACTTACTTTTATTAAATACTAAACCTATATACCTTTGATGCCCCTGGCCGTTCTTTACTTTCAGTACTTTGATTATGTTTTCGCACTTAAAATCCAGTAATTGGTTAATGTGATGTTTTTGCTTCAACAACCATGCCACATATTTTCAAGGAATGACAAATAAATGTCTATATTTTAAATATATTTTTACAAAAAAGGAACATAATTACTTACATGCATATATAGTCAAAAACATTTTAATAAATCATTTCATAATTTGTTATGATCACATTTTGATCACATTGTTCAACATGTGATGCAATTATAGGGTACATTTAATGATCTCATTATCTCCCTTTAAGATTTTATTATATCTCTAATAAACATATTTTTTTCAATTGTAATAATATTGGTTTTATAATTATCAATATTTGAAATGTTTGTATAGAAAATACATTATCTTGAAGAAGTTATGGTGCAATATATCAATTTAATATACAATGGCGGTACAGGAAATTACATATATACGTGCTATGACATTTTTATATACACAGACGGAAGATCTACATACACAGGTTTTTTACAAGTATTGATGTAGTATATCAAGTAGTATATCTACGGCAACATATATGATTAACGCAAATAAAATTGACGCGATATTTAAGAAATCAAGATGCATCTTTTAAACTTTTTGCACCAAAGGTCAAGTAGCAAGTAAGCAGCAATAAGCATTGATATTAAAGGCAATTATGAGCAAGAATGTGACCAGAATATGATTCACACACACACACACACACACACACACACACACACACACACACACACACATATATATATATATATATATATATATATATATATATATATATATATATATATATTATATAATCTACTCAATAATCCATGTAATACGGTCATACAATAAAAATCGTATTGAATGAGTGTGACGTCATAGAAGCGTGTGAATTAGGTTATATCCTTACGCACTACGCACAAGTATTTACACGGCGGATTCCAAAGCATTTTTGTAGGAACAGTCACCGGAAGAAACATTCAAATCCATATTTATCAAAACAAATCACCAGTTCCTAAAAATAAACGGGCCAGAATAATCATTGACAGCGATTCCGAGTAACACGTGTCTGTAAATTCTTGTCCATGTTGTTGACATTCCAGAGTGCGCGCGCGCTATGAAGTCACATAATTCACCTAGTTCACAGTGACACGCTGTTTGTTGATTCATAATTTAAGCTGATAGTTTTGTACTTTTTTTCTAAAAAGGAGATATATTGTATTTAAATTGAAAATGTTTGTTTTGTTTTTGTATCCTGCGGACAGACTATTGTTTACTTTTAACATTTCAGCAGAATTACTTTTGGCGCATGTACGCGGTTACGTGAACTTGTTGTGTTTCGGTCAATCAGCTGTTTTCTTATAAAGAGAAGACAAGTTTTAAATCTGTGAAAAAAACGTTTTTATGGGATTATATAATAAATAGAATCTTACATTCGTGTTTATGTAATATTGAATTTATTAAACGAGTTGAATAATGTTTTATGCAACTCGCCAAGGCTCGTTGCATAAAAAATTATTCAACTCGTTTAATAAATTCAATATTACATAAACACTCATGCAAGATCCTATATATATATATATATATATATATATATATATATATATATATATATATATATATATATATATATATATATATATACATATATATATATGTATGTATGTATATATATATAAACACTGTTTCAGAACGTTACTACATTTTATGAAGACACGAGAAAACCAACATGCCTGTGTGAGTTTTCGAATCTGATGTGTCCATCCTACTTGAAACGTATTAAAGTATATCCAATTAAAATCAAAATTTATTTCAGTTAAATATTCTATTATAAAAACATTCAGAAGTGAAGGTCTAACATTCTTCTTGCTTCTGAAACCGACATGACTACACGATACGATTTGTAACATACAAAAAACTATAACATGAACTATCCTGTTCCTCCAATAATTTCTGCAGGTTTTATGCTTTTACGTATTAGTTATGAAAAGTTTTATCTTAAACGGCGCATTTTTACTTTACCATGTCTTTCATGAAAAATGTAAATTTGGTTCCATGATTAAACCTTTGAATTACGTTGATATTCACTAGGAAATCTAATGCTCGTTCAATCAACTAAAAATCTTATTTTAGAACATTGATCACTTAATTCTTTATCAACAACGAGCATTGCGGTCTTTTGCCGTGCGTATCCAAGCCAAACTGCTATTTTATTTAGAGCTATTTTTTTTCATCTGAACCTGGCTGATTCGAATCCCTAGAGTCAGTTTGTCCCAGTTTACTCTTGTATTTTTTTCTTTGCAAAACCTTTTGTCGTTCTCGCACGAACAGGTTTTACTTTCTGTCGAAGCCATTGGTCAAATACATGTTCTGCGCATGCTCCAAGCTATTAAAAGACATCTTATCGAGTTGTCAAAAACTTTTAGAATTCCCATTTATTATGGGCTATAAAAGAGGATATATGAAAGAACATGGCAAATGACTTCAATTTAGTATTCGCTTCAAATTTTTATCAACGAAAATACTCCCCGATTCTATGCATTATGTATGTGAACGATTAAAAGAAATAAATAAAAACAGATGCTACTTTTAAAAAATAAACAATTATTGTCCAGGAAAATAATTTATGAGTTTCCGGTCAGCATGTGTCGTCGGTTGGAATTTTATCACGAAACGCTTTATCTGGCATATAAAGTCCGAAAGATCCCCTAATAAAAGAGGAAACTGATACCGATTTAAATTAATTATGAAGAAATGAAAAATTTGTTACATCCCATAACTCAGTCGGCAGTTCTTTGTGCTGTCAAAAAATACCATTTAGCAAAATTTTCAGCCGTCCTAATTTTTGATTTTTTTTTTAAATCTAAGGTTTGTTACCTCATGCAAAGCATTCCTTAGCTGGATTTGGATTCATATTAAATTTTGGAACTTTAGATTAATTGATTTTAACTTTTTGGCTTATGTTTTTTTTTAATCAAACTATTCGGCTTCTAGTGTCACTGATGAGGAATGGATTTCGGAAATGTGCACATATGGAACATCAAAATTAAATTAATTATTTTGTTATAAATTTACATCGTTTTTAAGCTGGCTGTATGGGAATTTCCAACCTGTCTGAATCCATAATACCCCAAGTCGCAACATATAAAAAAAACAACGCATATCTTCAACTTACAATCCGATTATACTTGGTTCATTAAACCATTCTTAAGATGAGCATTTTATATGCCGTCAACTTGTCGACTTTCCCCTTACGCTTCAATAGGATTTGTTTTATTGAGTATAACAAAAACAAATTTAATTTTTTTCAAATTATTCAATTTAACCCTTTTTTATTTTTTATTAACAAACTTTTAAAGAAAAATATCTTTTAAAAATTTAATTGAGTTTCTTTCATTTTGTTAACGGTTACGAATTTCGGTTGTTAAGTTTACCATGAGAGGATTGAAAATAACTTCCTGTTGTCACAGATTAAATACAAATGAATAATAATAAATTCAACTCATTAACCAAAGCTGAAATTATCTTAGAAATGACTTATTCTAATACGCATGCGCTTTGCAATGAGTAAACAAACGATGATGGTTAAGAACTTAACACACAAGTAAACCTCATTTCAAAAACAAAACAAATCAAAACAAAAAAAAATGATTGCGAAAGCGAAGGAGTTGGTAACTGAAAGCCATCAGCAAAATTTAAATAAAATCTCTACACAGTACAAACAGGAGATAAAAAGAGCCAAACGAATAGTAGAGTAAAATGTTCTACGCAGAGTTGAGTGGAGCTTAGCAATGGTGTTTTACGACCCACTTCGACAAAAGTTTCCACTTACATCGAGGCGGTCAGGTCTTCGAAGGTGGCAGAAACCAGAGTGCCCAGTTATGTGGATAGAGTATTATAAGACAGTCCTTTTCTTTCAAAAGGCCACTGAATCTATGTATGCCTCAACAAATAAAATGGAATCAATATAAGAAATACCTGCTAAATTTTGATGTGCCAGATGTGCACATTTCGGAAAATCACTCCTCATCAGCGAATCCTTTACATGCATATCGTTTCCGCAACCTCGCTGTTCATTTCCTGGTTAAAAAATACCAAATTTTTTTAATTATTTCCTGGTTTTTGTTAAGATTTACTCTTTTCGTTTTCCATTTCTTAAATTTTTTTCAGATGAAGATCTAAATTAAATTTCGTTTGATTGACATTGTCTCCTTATATTGAATTTCTGTATTTCGCGTTGTTAAATTCACCATAATTAGATTGAAGATTACTTCTTCTTACGGATAACACATAATTTACTGTTAACGCAATGTTCAGGGCTCATTTACCAAACTGACATGATCTAATTAGTCCGCCTTATCTTAGTACATTCGTACCTAAAACAAAAGCTGTAACATGGTAGCATTTAGTTCAATGAGATATAGATAGTCTGTAAAACACAGACAAGTATGTAACTTTAATTAAGGTATATGGAAGGAGTGTATTCCTTTTCCGACAATTTAATTTATATTGAAGCCCTAAATTTCATCTTCAGATAAACAGAGGTAATAGGTTTGTTTGGCTTACGGAAGTGGTGTTAAATAAAATGTGAAAATAAACAACTTTGAAATGTCTTGAATGTCAAATGTAATTGCTTGAACGAAAGGTAAAAAAATATTGGAAACGTTTGACGAAAATCGTAAACGTAAGTCTTAACTACAATCAAAACAGTTGAAAACAAGCAAAAATAGTTAAATATCCTTACTCGTGCTCATTGTTATGTAGGGGATATGCAACTGTGAAATGTGTGTCTGGCAACAGCGAAATAAACCAAAAACAGGAAACAATGCAATTATTAAACAGCCAAACAAGACAATGGAAGAAGACGAACAGCTAGATTAAGTTTTAATAAGTTTTCCAGCTTTTTGAATGAAATGTATATTATGATAATAAGTTGTTAACTTGTTGTCATATTTTAAATATTCATTCAGAGCTAGTTGTCAATTAATAATTTTTTGAATGTTCATTTAGAATTTGTTCACATATTATGATGTTTTGAACATTTTTTTCAGAACCAGGTGTCATATTATAATTTTTGAATTTGTTATTCAGAACCAGTTGTCATATTGTAATTTTTGAATTTTTTATTCAGAACTAGACGTCATATTATACATTTTGAATATTTCATTCAGAACTTGATCTCTTTTTATAATTTTTTAATACTCATACCGAACTTATTGTCATATTATAATTTTTAATATTTTATTCAGAACTAATTGTCATATTATAATTTTTAAATGTTTAGAACTAATTGTCAAATTATAAATTTTTAATATTTCATTAAGAATTTATTGTCATATTATAATTTTTTAATATTTTATTTAGAACTAATTGTCATATTATAATTTTTTAATATTTCATTTTGAACTAATTGTCATATAATTTTTAATATTTCATTTTGAATTTATTGTCATATTATAAATTTTTAATATTTCATTTAGAACTAATTGTCATATTATAAATTTTAAACATTTCATTCAGAACTAATTGTCATATTATAAATTTTCAATATTTCACATAGAACTAATTGTCATATTATATTTTTTTAATATTTCATTTAAGATTAATTGTCATATTATAATTTTTTAATATTTCATTTAGAACTAATTGTCATATTATAAATTTTAAATATTTCATTCAGAACTAATTGTCATATTATAAATTTCAAATATTTCATTCAGAACTAATTGTCATGTTATAAATTTTTAATATGTTATTCAGAACAAATTGTCATATTATAATTTTTTAATATTTTATTTAGAACTAATTGTCATATTATAAATTTTTTATATTTTATTCAGAACTAATTGTCATTTTATTTTTTTTTTAATATTTCATATAGAACTAATTGTCATATTATAAATTTTTATTTTGAATTTTTTATTCAGAACTAGACGTCATATTATGCATTTTGAATATTTCGTTCAGACAATTTCAAAAATTTATAAATTGTCACAAACCACAGAGTTAATTAAAAAAAAAAAAATCTTAACTGTTCGTAATATTCCAATTTTTAACGAAAGTAAAAAATACAATCAAAGTTTAAAGTTCTTGCACTTTTTGTCGAGCCTGGCATCGCAATAAGGCGAGACTTAGATGTTACTTTTCCGGTGGTGGCGGCAGCGTGTCAAAATGTGATAGTTAATGTTAAAGTATTGTATTTCCTACTCGATTAAAACCTAACCAGGCGAGACATTTAAATACGTGGAAATTCTTGTGTACATATACATGTTAAAATATTAATTGAATGTATGGTTACTTATTGATAATTTTTTTAAATGTTAAATTTGCGTTAATGTCGACCAATTGTTGTGAAATGTAGAAACTTTGATGGCACTCCAATAATGCTCAAACTCAACAACAAGAGTGTCTGACAAAAATAATATCTTATTAAGCTGACTGTTTCTTTTTCGTCTTTGTGTCGTGTTGTTTATTGAGTTGGCTGTTGATAAGTAATGGAGCTTTGTTTTGTTAGAATTTCTTCGTTAAAAGGGCAAGGCCGCTGAAGACACGTGATTAAAATCAACAATTTTGTTAACAAGCCAAATACGTTTCATATAAACTTTGTTTTTCTTTAAATGAAATGAGGGATATTTCTAATGTATTATTCGTACAAGATCAATGTTTGCAGAATTGTCTGTTGATAAGTTACAGCTTCAAGTTCTATGGGAGTTTTGTTTTGTTGGAACATCAACAAGTAAACCATTGAAAGGACAGGAACCGCTAAATGAAGAAAAATGATTAAAATCAACAATTTTGTTAACAAACGCATTAAGTTTCATATGAACTTTGTTTTACCTTTTACTCAAATATAGGATATTTCTTTCGTATTATTCGTGCAGGGTCAATGTTTGCAGAGTTGGCTTTTGATAAGTTAGAGTTTCGAAATCTATTGGAGCTTTGTTGAAACATCAACAAGTAAACCGCTGAATGAAGACGCATGATTAAAATCAACAATTTTCTTAACATGCGCATGAAGTTTCATATAAACTTTTTTTTACATTTTAAAGAAATGTAGGCTATTTCTCATGTCTTATTTGTGCAAGATCGATGTTCTCAGAGTTGTCTATGATAAGAATATCAAGTAAAAAAACTTTTTTCATAAATATCTGTTTGAAATCATTGAACTCCTGGCTCGTTAGGTTTTCCCGGATATTATCTTTTTAAGTAAGGTTCATTTAATTTCCGGCTATTTTGTTTAAATTCTTCAAGTTACGTTTGATGTCGTTAAAACAGTGTCTTTAAGGCTTTCCATTTTTTTTTTTTTTTAAATTTTTTAATTTTCATTATCGATCACATCTTGACAAACTGCACCTAATTTACATAATTTACAATTTATTCAGCTGATATAACTCTATAAAATGTTCGGATTTAAATAAACGTTAAGTATCATTTAAATTCAGGTTCGTTTCTGGTTATAGTAAAGTACCATAAAAATATCAGCTATTAGCGATCGACGAATGAAAACCTGATTGAAATAAACAATGTCGTTAACATGCGCATTAACTTTCATATGAACTTTTGATCAAATGTAGGTTATTTCCTATGTATTATTTGTACAAGATCAATGTTCGCTGAGTCGTCTGCATAAAAAATATTAGCTATTAGCGACAAGACCAAGTTTTTAAATCTCTTAAAAATTGACATAAGAACGCTTCAATGTATTAGGGATGTGTGATTGTGTATTATGGTCTGCCATGTTCTAGCGCACTCGGGGCCATTTTTGTTTTGGCGCAAGCTCACTGCGTCAGTAATACCGGAAGGCAATATATCACTCTAGCCTCACATTATCGTGACACAGATTGCACCAGTAGATACTCTAGTTTGTTTTCTTTTGCCGGGCGTCAGACGAGTAAGCAGTACCTAATATTTAACAATCCTAAGTATGATTCGAACCGGACTGGAACAAAGGACTACCCACTATGAAAGAAGAAACCGAGGAACTTGTAAGAACCTGCTTATAAGTTCATACTAACAAGCTAGTGTACCTGGGAGAAATCGACCGTCAGCAAGCGTGGTGATATACAATGGGATCTGATCAATAAGATTCGTCATAGATTGCATTAAATAAATAGTGTTTTACGCCAAAGTCAAGGTTCTTTTTACTAATTATCAAGGCGGTAAGTTTTGAGATGGTACTTGGAACCAGGGTACCCTGAAATAAATATTTCAACATAGATTGTACTGGATAAATGGTGTTTTACGCCCAACTTCAGATTTTTTTTCACAAATATCAAGGCGGTCAGTTTTGAGATGGTAGAGGGAACCAGAGTGCCCGGACAAAGCCAACGACTTTCAGCAAGCGAGATCACAAACTCTCATTCTAGGATCTGACCTTGTTGGATTCGAACCTAGTTAGGCAGTGGGAAGCAGTTGGAAGCAGTAAGACCCATACGATCACTCGGTCACCATGGTTTCTTATTCGACATAGAGATTGAAAGGTTTTGTTATGGACAAGTGTGACTTTAACCACTGGGAAATGGTAAATGTGTTAAAATGATCAAATAGTTGAACATCTCCAATCAAACCGGAAATGGTAAGTGTGTTAAAGTGATCAAATAGATGAACATCTCCAATCAAACTGGAAATGGTAAGTGTGTTATAGTGATCAACTAGATGAACATCTCCAAGCAAACCGGAAATGGAAAGTGTGTTATAGTGATCAACTAGACGAACAACTTAAATCAAACCGGAAATGGTAGGTGTGTTATAGTGATCAACTAGATGAACATCTCCATTCAAACCGGAAATGAAAAGAGTGTTCAAGTGATCAAAAAGATGAACATCTTTAATCAAACCGGTGTTGGTCGGATACTCGATACATTAAAAGCTATGGTGCTTATTAATTTTGCAGAAATTTTTTTAACCTTTAGAATGTTTTACATTCTATCTTGTAGCCTCCGTTTTTAGTGGTTTTTAAGTAGTATTTTGGACCGCATTCTGACATATTTGACTGTTAATGGCCGGCTTTAGTCTTGAAAAGAGCAAACTGATTTCATCTAATATACATGTAAATTAGTTGAAGTTGTTCTTTATATTTTTTATCAAACTTCTTTTAATGATTTTAAATTTAAATAATACATGTAAATGAAAGCCGAAATAATGCCGACCTGACGTTAAATAACATAGCCTTGAACCTCCTGTCGGCTTGTTCAGTACTACCGGCGTTTATTTTTAAACTTATGTTTCTCTAATTCAAACTTACTTACTTACTTACTTACTTACTTACTTACTTACTTACTTTACTTACTTACTTACTTACTCACTCACTCACTAACTACAGTTGTTGTAAAAGTAATGAGCGAAAATGTGAGCAGAAAATTTTAAAAAGATTAAACAAAATAACATGTATAATGGATTAAGTGGAGAAATGGTTACACATGTAAGCCTGTTATGAATTGGTTTTAATTTATCGAGGCAGTGGTGATCTGGATCGACACGGAAATGAAGTTTAGAAGCTACTTTTCTAAACGAAATATATTTTATGTTTTTATTTATTTATTTCGTTTATTTGTTTATTTATTTTTATCAATTTATTTATTTATTTATTATTTAATCTTTTTTTTTAAATAAAATCAAAAAATATTTTATTCAGTTTAAATAATTTAAAAAATGTTTTTATTATGACAGAAATGTGTGCATAAATTACAGGTAAATGACATGTAATATTCAGGTGAACTGTTTTTAACGGTGACAGTATAGGTACAAGGAAGCGATAAATCCAAAAGTTATATATACATTGTAAACTTATACCCCGTCTTTATATACAAGATTTTACCAAATTAAAAGCAAACAAAATCTTCAATAAATATTAAAACTTGATCATGGTTTCACAGTATTTTAACATACAGGGCGTGATGTTGGCTTTAATTTCATAACACTTACAGTCCCAAGATGGAGGATGTAGTGGCCTGGCTGTTACTTATGTCTGCTATGGTTCCATTTTCTCACAGTAGAGGTAATGAATTTTATTGTATTCCATGTTATGAGTTCCTTTGTGCTATACATTTAAAAAAGCATGCAAAACTCTCTCTCTCTCTCTCTTTCTCTCTCTCTCTCTCTCTCTCTCTCTCTCTCTCTCTCTCTCTCTCTCTCTCTCTCTCTCTCTGGGTGGACGAGTTGTCTAAGATGCACGCATACAGATCATACTGGCTCCCAGCACCTAGGTTCGAATCCCGCTTGGACTGGTCAAAGTACAAGATAGTTTTTCAGTTTAATTGCTGCTAAAGGACGACGCTTTCCACGAGTAATTTGGTTTTTTCCATAAACCCATAAAAGAATACTATGTCGGAAATAGACATTGCAGACCATTCATTTTTTTAAACTGGCACCTGAGCAAATTAGTAAAATCATACAAAAAAAATCTTACTTGGTCCTGACCGGAGAAATATCTACATCGGTCAGAATCATTTAATGCTCTTCTACCGCTGAAAAACAACAACAACAACATCAACAACAACAACAACATTATCACCTACTACGAAAGTACACGTGTAAAGCATAAACGTTTGACCTTTAAATTTTGTTCACCTATTTCATCAGATCTCTTATATTTTCTAAGTGCTTTTAAGCCTGAAAGCATTTTTAGAACTTCTGAAAATTGATTATTAAAGCTGATTTTTTTATATCAAAAGTAAAAGGCTATATTTTAACAACAAAACAATTTTTTTGCATGTAAATGAATTTCAAAAGACGATTTTCACTTTTTACAAGATTAAAATATTCTTTTGAAGAAATTTTTTTCAATATCTTAAAACATCCTTAAGATACATTTTCACAATGAAAACATTTTTTAAACTTCTGTGTAAAGGGAATTAAAACCATTAAGAACTGGATAAAGAATTAAGAACAAAGTTTGAAAAAGCTTTGATTAAATGGATTATTTTTCTTTAATCTTAAACCTAGGTCAAGCCTTCGGGTGTTACGCATGCGCAAAACATACAAATGATGTTAAGTGGAAAAGAAACAGCGTCAAAACAACTTAAAGAAAATCGCAATTTTATAAGACAAAGGAATGCTAAATGGATCTTAATATGAAATGATAAGTAGGTGCTTCCTGAAATCTTTGATGGAAATCTTTGATAGTGTAAACTCGTTAACTTTGATCAAATATGTTTTATCTTTTATGGTTTGATGGTAAAAACCTACTTTATATATATATATTTTTTCATTAGATATATCCTGAATTATAGCTCAAAATGCAAAACCATTAATAGGATCATTGATTTTTTTTTAACAATTCAGTCGAACGTTAAGTGTCCTTTTGTTTTTATATGTTCTTTTGTTACTAATACCGCGTGATATAAATTCGTCTTTATGTCATTGGTTGATTATATTTAACAGCTAAGTACAATGGCTTTAGCCACTGACAGTAAATCTTGATAGCCAAGTTATCTAAAGGGAGCTCGCGGTTACGGATCACAAATGCAATAGCGATGTCCCGCATTTTTCCAACTGGTGAAACGAAAATCAAAATTTAAATTAAGAGAAAAAGTCAAAAACTTTTTTCAGGGTCATTTTTAATCTAAACCTTTGGGATCATTTTTATAAGATCTTTTCGTGCCTCATGCGACAAAACATTATTGAAACACAAAAGACAGCAACAAATTTACATTTACATAATACAATCAATTTAGTGGTTAGTGGTCATAAAAGGTATGTTTGTAAATATTGTCATTTTGATTTGAACGGACATGTATTTATTTACTCTTTAAGGAGTGGTCAACCACTAGGGTGAAAGGGTATTCGCTTTGTGTGTTGGAAGTCAGGGTTCAAAAACCGGTCGGGTCTAACCATGACTTGAAAAAATAGTTAATCATTTTTTCGTCAAGCATTCGGCATTTAGAATGAAAGTCATACGGTCTTTTGGAGGAGACCTTAAATAACCGATCCCTTGTGTCACTGAAGGTGTGAATATGTCTTGAAACAAGTCTATGTTGTGCACGTGTAAGCAAATGATCTGATCTGCATTATTCTAGTGAGTCGCTATGGTAACCATTAGAGTATAACAAACCTCGCCCACGGGTCGAGGATAAACATCACATAATATTCAGTCCATTTTACTGCTACCAATCTAACCAGTTAGGAAAAAGCTTTCCCCACATTTGTCCGGTAGGGCTTGAGTCGACAACGTAGAGGCGCCTTAAATTTGAGGCACGCGACTGACGTGAACCCTACAAAATGGACATAAAACAGAACCGCCAGTTCCATATTTGAAACATATGTAAGACCTATCGTTTCAATATGTACAAGTCTATCACGTGATCTGAAATATGTAACAAGGTTCGATATTATGTGACACTTTTTTAAATATTTTTAAACACGTAAAAGTAGAAAGTCGTACAAGTCAGGTTTTATTTTAAGATCTCGATCTTTGATATTAAAATAGATTTAATTATCACGTTTTGAACTTTCTTTGATATTTGTTTAAAAAAACTTTATTATATTTCACCAAAAATGTCCTTAATTTACTTCAGTTTTTAATTTTTTTTCTTAATTTTTTTATTTTTATTTTATTTTTTATTTATTGTTTTTATATTTTATTTTATTTATTTATTTATTTATTTATTTTTTTTTTTTTTTTTTTTTTTTTATTTTTTTTTTTTGTGGGGGGGGGGGGGTATATATTTAATATAAGTATGCAGTCAAACAAAGTTTAGATTTAAAAATGTTTTATTGCCTCCTCGAACAGAACACAGTCTGCGGTTAATACAGAGGGTGAGAAACTACAAATACAAAAATCACAATGCAAATAACACAGCATAAAATAAGACATAAACACAGCATAAAACATTACCTAGAATTAAATAAAATGAAACCTGAAATTCAAAATACAAATAAAAACAAATTATCATTACAAATGCAAAAGTTCAAGAAAAACCAATTCCACAAATTATACTATGCCATATCCAAAACATCGATGATACCAAATTAAACTGTCCAACAAAAATTCAACTGTTTATTATTTTAAAAATGTACATGTCAAAAAGCGCGCGAAATAAAAAGTAAATAAACAAATACTTTTACAGCAAATAAACGATAATTATAGGAATAACAATAACAGTCCACAGTATTTAATAATCAGAATAATGTTCATTATTTTTTGATAATTTACTGCATATAAAACTCACTCTTTGAGGCGTCTAACTTGCCGGAAAACTGACAGCTTCATCTGGAGACATCACACGCACAGTACTTGAAATCGGATGACGTAAACAAACACTAATAGTAAAAACGAAACTGTATGTACCGGAATCCGGCAACATTACAATAAGAATTTATATATTTGATTTACATTAACCTCAGATGGGACAAAGTGATTGCTTTGACCAAGCGGTTAATGAGTTTGTCAACAAAAATTCTCTGGGTGATATGGAAGTTATGCTTTACGGCGCGATTCTGTACATCTTCAAAGTTTAGAAACCATTTTTTAATTCATAATATATTTCATATATACCACTTTTTGAATTTAATCATTATTGTCATATATCACTTTTTGAATGTATTTTTATGATTAAATTCAAAAAGTGGTATATGACAATAACATTCCAAGTGTACTGAATAATGGAATGGACTGGCAAGTAAATGCTATAGCAACTGCGCCATATGTGTAGTGTCCAAAAATATAATAAAATAAAAATTATCAAATTAAAAAAAAAACAGTCGACATTTATTCAGAAGTTTAAAAAAAGGTTTATTGCATTGATAAGAAATTCTGTCATCTTAAAGTGCTTTGCAGTATACATCAAACAATCAAACACGCCTACCAACACACCTATCCCTCATCACCAACGAATTCTGTTTTCAAGCAGGAATTATAACATTCAGATTTTTAACATACTTCCTAATGAGTAGTGACGTAAAATTGGAATTAATTGATGACATACAAAACCTAAATTCTATCATTCATATCGACAAATCAAAAAAAAAAAAAAAAAAAAAAAAAAAAAAAAAAAAAAATACGTTTTAACATAGTTACGACTGATTCATTTTTATGTGTTTTGCTCTAAAAACTTTTTTGCACTTCATATCGACAAATCAAAAAAAAAAAAAATACGTTTTAACATAGTTACGACTGATTCATTTTTATGTGTTTTGCTCTAAAAACTTTTTTGCACTTCATATCGACAATCAAAAAAAAAATACGTTTTAACATAGTTACGACTGATTCATAATTTTTATGTGTTTTGCTCTAAAAACTTTTTTGCACTTAGACTTTTCTATTAACATATCTAAAATGACAAAAATATATTTCTGTCAACCCAATTTTCTTTATGGAAGAAATGTCTTTGCGAATAATGCTAAAGGCCTCTCATCCTTTCCAGCAATTGGTTTTCATCAACATCCTGTGTGATCAAATTTTGTGATACAAATTTTAGCTTTAGTGTGTATTTATCTTGAAAAAAAATGTTCGAAATATTTAATAGGCAACATAAAAAACTTAGTTTGATTTAATATGATAAATATCGATCGTTTTAACTTTAAATAATATTGTAAGGTCCAATGATGAGAGAGAGAGAGAGAGAGAGAGAGAGAGAGAGAGAGGAGAGAGAGAGAGAGAGAGAGAGAGAGAGAGAGATCAGTGACTGTGTGTGTAAAAGTGAAATACGCACACCCTTGTCGCAACAGAGGCCTCCATGGTCATGGTGGTTTTAATCATTAACCTGCAGATCGAATCCCAATAAGGTTACCACTAGTGTTAGGAAGTTAGAAAACCGTCGGTTTTCTCATGGCAATCCGCTTTCCATTGGCTGATCTGACCGCCAAGATTCTCTGGTTCAAATCCCGGTTTTAACTGAAATTTTCCGAGTTATCTCTTTGTTCTCTGCTGTGATAGTCTTGTTTACCTGGAGTCGTTTACAACAGGCTTAAAAAGGAAGACCAGTGTTTCAATATACACTAAAGAATTATGTGTTAGCTTAAGAAAAGTAAAGCGCGCGAGTAAACAAGTCACATTGTGTATCATCGCCACCTAGATTCGATTCCCAGGAGGAAAAATTATTGAGTAAACATTTTGTCATTATTATGGTCTGCCGATGGTCGTTAGTTTTCCTACAGATACCCCCGATTTCCGAGCCTGCACAAAACTGACCACCTTGACATGTGAAAAAATCTTAACAGTGACGTTCAACGTAATTATTCTATTACAATCACGAATATCTAATGAGGTTAATTCACTGATCAGAAGCGTAACGTGATATAATAATAATAATAATACAAAAAGTCGAGATATAATCGCAAGAAGAGAGATCATAAAATATTTACAGGCAGTGGTCCTTGATTTTATAACAATGAAGCAAAAAAATCAGTAAGATGTTTATTTTATTATTCTTTTTTGCAGAAAAGAATTATTTTGGATACCATCATCATCATCATCATCATCATCATGATAATAATAATAATAACGATGGTAAAATAATCTGCCAATATACAACTAACGAAAACACCTACCTACCTACCTACCCAACAACGCAAACGAATTCAACCCTTTTCGTTCAAAAAAGGAGTTGTTACATTCAAATATTGAACACACTACCTTACAAGCAATAACGTAAAACGTGAATTTATTGATGACATGCAATTCCCAAATTCTACCATTAATATCGACAATTAAGAAAGCTAACAAAGTAACGACTGATTCACTGTATATTTTATGAGTTTGCTCTTAGAAACATTTCTGCACTTAAACTTTTCAATTTAAAATTAATAAAAATATATTTCTGCCAATCCTATTTCCTTTATAAAATTAGTTTGCGAATAATTCTACATCAACATCCTGCGTGATACAATTTTGTGATACATACTTTTAACTTCATTGTGTATTAATCTTGTAAAAATGTTCGAAATGTTTTTAAGTAAACATTAAAAAGTTTAATTTGATTTACAGGAAGAAAAATACATCGTTCTGATGTAAAATAAAGTAATAAGTTTCCATTGATTAAAAAAAAGAGTTTGGGATAGGTTTGTTGATGTCTAAAAGTGTTATCCACGTTTGCTTTTTGGAACAGAAGCCTCGTAGGCCAAGGTGCTTCAATCGCTATCTTACGGATTGCAGCAAATCTTTTTAGAACGAATTCAAGTAGGGATAATCTCTAATGTGAGCTTGTTTGTCATTTCGCTTGCCGAAATTGAACCATTTTTTGCAGACATTCCACTTTTTCCACGGTCTCTGAATTGAAAGCCTTGAGCATTGTAGGTAAAACAATTTTAATGAATCAAAAATTTCCGTTACTCTTTGAACTTCTGTACGTACGAACGTGTGACCGAGTTGTTATAGTGAAGTGATTTTAAGACTGTATTTCATATTTGTTATAAACTGCTGTAATAAGCGTTAGCTTTGTAACAGACTAGTTCTGAGGATAGTCACTCTGGCATTCGAATTCAAAGTTTGTAGGTTCAAACCTCGGCTCTGACCGTGAAATTTCCAAAGTTGACTTTTCTTCTTTTCCATGTTGTGATAATCCTATTCACCGAGATTTGAGGTCAGTCTTAAAAAGGAAGTCCAGTGTTTCAATGTAGACTAAAGACACATATGTACAGCGCAAAAAAAAAAAAAAAAAAAAAAAAAAAAAAAAAACGCGGTCACGACGTCTTTTATTGCCGAGATTCGAATCTCAGAAGACACATCCTTATGTGGGAGGTTTGACTTATCGTCTGCTGATGGTCGGTCGAGGGTTGTTAGTTTGATACCCCGATTCCCGCACCAAAACTGAACTGACCACCCTGACATGAGTGAAAAGTCGTAACAGTGACATATGAAGTAATTACTCAATAGAGAACTAGTGATGTTAATTCACTGATCAGAATGAAAGAAAGATACTTTAGTAATGGTGACAAAATTCAATTTAAAAAATACGGCGTTATTAGGTCATTCACCTTACGGAAAATAGGTCAAAATTTTTATTTTGATAAAACTTATTTAATTTATTTGTACAGTATACGAGACAAATATTTGTTAAAACTGTTAAAATTTTTTTATCCGTACAATTGTGTAAATATTTACAGCACATGATGTTTTGAAAGAAACCTTAAAACTCATTACGTGTCGGTTTCAAATAGTATCCATCCACCGACAAAGTCTTTCTGGTGTCAAATAAAACAATTCGTTTATATCTCAAAATATTTTTTGTCTTTTATTGAATATTTATTTAAAAAATAAATTGCGATTCACATGATTTAATATCTGCAAAGCGATTGATAAAGACACGCATGTTAAAGGTTTGATACTATTGAACAAGATTTTTATGAATAATGGTTTAATGGTTTAAAGCAAAGTGACTGATTAATTTATCTATGATCAGTCCAGCTAAGACACTGTGTGTGTGTGTGTGTGTGTGTGTGTGTGTGTGTGTGTGTGTGTGTGACCAACTTCAGCGCAAATATAATGTATTTAACACTTTCTAAACACAAACTGTACGTTTTTCCTTGAAAAAGTTTGTCAGCGAAATGGGATTTCACCAATCAATTTCTTTTGTCACAATCAAAGGTTCTGATTTATTGATTGATTGATTTATTTATTTATTTATTTATTTATTTATTTATTTATTTATTTATTTATTTATTTATTTTTATTTAATTTTTATTTATTCATTAATTAATTTATTTATTTATTCATTCATTCACTCAATTATTTATTTATTTATTTATTTATTTATTTATTTTTCATTTATTTTTATTTATTTATTCATTCACTCAATTATTTATTTATTCATTCACTCAATTATTTATTCATTTATTTATTTATTTATTTCATTCATTCATTCATTCATTCATTTATTCATTTATTTATTTATTTATTTATTTATTTATTTATTATTTACTTATTTATTTATGTTCTTGTTTAGAGAATGTCGCCAAATGAGAAAAAAAATTCTTTTTCTATTTTAAAATCAATTTTGTAGTTGAGGAAATTACCTCACAGGAAATAAATTAAGATGGAAGAGTTGACAAAAAAAACCATGTTAGTGATTTTAAGTAACATTTAAAAATACACGAAGTAGAAAATATCACATTATTATGAACAATTATAAGCCCTGATGTAATATTTTCATGTTTTACATCTGTCAATATGAAATATTTAAAAATATACAGATGCTATCAAAGTGCCACTAAACCTTAAATATTATGATTTTGTTCAAAGCAAAAGCATGAATTCATTTATTTAAAAGATATTGGACCTATTGCACTTAATTCCACACTAAA
Organism: Tegillarca granosa; assembly: GCA_029721355.1. Classification (NCBI taxonomy): domain Eukaryota; kingdom Metazoa; phylum Mollusca; class Bivalvia; order Arcoida; family Arcidae; genus Tegillarca; species Tegillarca granosa. The sequence continues at coordinate 3,258,442 of CM056606.1, read as the reverse complement.
CTCCACAGCGAAATCAACTCAATCACAATTTTTCATAGCACCGCTTAACTTGATCAATCCACTCACATCCAAAACTCCAATTTACGACGCAATCCACTTAATCTCTAGTCTTCATTGCACCGCTAAACTTGATCAATCCACTCACATCCAAAACTCCAAATTTAGACACAATCCACTCAATCTCTATCGCTAAACTTGATCAATCCACTCACATCCATTACTCCAATTTTAGATACAATCCACTCAATCTCTATCGCTAAACTTGATCAATCCACTAATCTCCATTACACCAATTTTAGAAACAATCCACTCAATCTCTTTTTTTCATAGCACCGCTTAATTTGATCAACCCACTCACATCCATTACTCCAATAAATTTATGACACAATACCCTTAATCACAATTCTTCATAGCACCGCTTAACTTGATCGGTCCACTCACATCCATTACTCTAATTTACGACACAATCCTCTCAATCTCTATTCTTCATTGCATCGCTTAACTTGAACAATCCACTCACATCCATTAGACCAATTCAACTTAAGTGGTAGATTCTTATCCCCGCCCGCCCCACCGAAAATGTGCCGCCCCAAATCATTTTAGAGTCTGATCCGGAGTTATGTCGCGTCCGTGACGTTTCAGAAAAGGATTTTAAGCACTCCCGTAAAAACCAGAAGTGCGAGGTTGAAATCGAAAGTAACTTCATACATACGGATAGAGCATGATTTTCTTAATTTTGCATTTCACCAGTGGTCCGAAAGAATTGCGGGCATGGTACAGGGCAAATATAGCAGACACTCAACAGTTAGTGGAGGTGTACAATAATTTAATAAGCGACGATATAGACAAAAAGGGCCCTATCGCCGATGTAGATGTCAACCATGTGAGAGTGTTGGTTTTCGTACATGAAATAAAACCCTCACACCCGCCCCAATTTATTTTTGTCCAACCTGGATGAGAATCTACTATTTAAATGGAATTGGTCTTATTCCAATTTACGACACAATCCACTCAATCTCTGTTCTTCATTGTACCGTAAAACAATCCACTCATTCAATGCAAGGTCTCCTCGTGATTTTATCGTTCGTATTGACGGGCTGTCGACATGAAAACTCAACTGTACCTCTCCATCAAACTCGATCACTCTACTCAGTTCTAGAAGTCGATTCCAAATTTCAATTTAACTCTACAACATCATCTACATGTACTTCACTCCACAAGTCGACACAATCCACTCTGACTCCACTCCACTCTCAAAACAATGCATATTGAATTCAATGATTTTATTATTCATATCAACGAGGCCCTAGGTGGCTGATTGTTTTCAAATGTGCGCGTGTGGGACGTCAGGATTCGAATCCCGGACGGGTCTGACCAAGACTTGAAAATTGGTAGAGTAAGGTCGGCATATATCGGACACCTTTGGCCAGTTTCGTTGTTCACAGAAGCCATTATCGCGCCACTTACAAATAACAACAATAGTCATCTGGAGCTACCCTTCTAGTTGTACATTTTGACGTATTATCTCGGGTTTTATCATTACTAAATGCATTTGAATGCGATTTTTACCATCAGTTAAAAGCGGGTACAATCGGACAGTAAGCGGGTATTAACAGATTATCAGATTGATATTCTGGAGGAGGTTTCATTTTCCCCAGATCTTTTTGATAATTATTTAAGTCAAAATTTTTAAAGCTTCTATATGTACATTTTTTAGGTTTTAAAGATGGCATGAGAGATTTTATACCAACAGATATTAGGTGATGGCAATCACTAATGCCAGTGTTAAAATTTACTGTTTTTTCACACATACCTGGTTTATTTGTTAAAATTACATCAACTAATGAGGGATTACAATTTCTTTTAAAACATGTGGGTTCTGATATTATGTTTTCCATGTCAAACAAATCACATAAGTCTACTAGTGTTTGGGATTTATCTACAGAAATCAAATCGTAATTTAAATCACCAATAACAATATAGTTATCACAATATTGGATACCTTTATCTATCATTTTACTACATGCTGACAAAAAGGTGTCATTTTGCATTGATGGTGGTCTATAAACACAATATATAATCCATTTCAGTTTATCAAGCATTACCTCGAATACAATGCATTCAATTTGATCACTCTCAAGGTCACTGCGTCTACGGGATGCGATGTCTTCCCTTACCCAGATTGCAAGGCCCCCGCCTCGATCATCTCTGTCCCTACGTTGTAGTTTATAACCTTCAGCTTCAAAAAGGGAATATCTAAATGAACTGTCTAATTTTGTTTCTGAAATTACCATAAAGTCTACTAGATTATCAGATAATACTGGCTTTAACTCGTCATACTTATATCTTAGACTGTTAATATTCAAGTGAGCAATTCTAAATTTACCTGGGGCTGATTTTCGTACCTCTCTCAAATCGTTGAAAATACAGGTATTGTTAACATTTTGTACTTCCGGTGTGTTCGGTGCACTCGAATTGAGAATACTGCTGAATTCAAAATAGGAATCAGAAAAGTTTGGTAATCTTTGTATACATTGATCACAGTTAAAATTATCATCACATTTTGATAAAACACAATATTCAGGTAATGTAATGCTGGTACATTTTAGATGAGTCCATTTGTCACAAAATGCCTTTTTGGTTACTTCTCACTGGTTTATCACATCCGGTACATGGATATTTGATTGGACCAGGGTTATAATGAACATCTCCACATAATAAAAGAAATAAAATAAAACAGAAGCTCGTGGAGTTTTCAGTCTTCTTGTGACTGAGGGTAGTTCTTGTTGGTCGGCTATGTTGGTAAGTACTAATCACGGTTGGGAAAAGTTTTTCTAGGGCAGAGTTTTTTCTGTCTGCTTTTAAGGGTGTTGAACAAGCATAGAACCCAAGATTTTCTGGTTTTTCTAGGTCAGTGCTAATAAAATCTACTGGTGTTCCAAACTGAACAATCCTTATTAAAATACCAAAAAACAGCAGAGCAATTTTCACTCCGTCCGCTCCGGCCGCCATATTATTTCACGAAGAGTTATATGATACTTTCATAAATGAAATTAGTCAAGTTACTGATAAACATGCACCTGTAAAAACCAGGTTTCAAAGGAAACAACCAGTACCTTATATGAATGCTGATCTTAGAAAAGCCATATATAACAAACAAATGTTGAGAAATAAGTTTGAAAAATCTAAGACAAACTATAATTGGGAAATGTTTAGAAAGCAGAGAAATTTTGTTACAAAGTTAAAGAGAAAATCAATACAAATGTACTTTTTAGAGAGATGTGCTGGTGGACAGAAATCCAAGGATTTCTGGCCCACAATAAAACCATTCTTATCTAAAAAACATAAAACTGGGCAACAAAAAATTATATTAAAATGTGAAGACACTATTGTAAATGACACTAGAAAAGTGTGTAATACTTTCAACAATTTTTTTGTTAATGTAGCTGAAGGAATTTGGAAAGGAGTTTCTTTTGATCAGGAAACACACCCAAGTATAAAAGCTATAAAAGAAAATAGACCAGACATCCCTGTTTCTGATTTTCAACTTACCAATACTGAAGCTGTATCCAAAATTATTTCAAAAATAAACGTGAAAAAAGCCACTGGAGTTGACAATTTTTCGGCAAAATTATTAAAGGCAGGAACCCCTGTTTTGACCCCCCACATAACTAGTCTTGTCAACTCTTCTATCAAAAGCAGTGTGTTTCCTGACAGTTTGAAACTTGCACAAGTGACACCTCAGTTTAAAAAATTAGACCCATTGGAGGTAAAAAACTACCGTCCTGTCAGTATACTACCAGTATTATCAAAAGTGTTTGAAAAGATTTTTTCCGAACAATTATCTCAATATTTTGAAAAAAAAATCATAATTTTTTATGCGCCTTTAGAAAAGGGCATGGGTGTCAAACAACCTTATTACGACTACTAGAGGATTGGAAAACAGCATTGGACAAAAATTATTATGTTGCAGCAATATTAATGGATTTATCTAAAGCTTTTGATTGCCTTCCACATGAAATATTACTTTGTAAATAGTCATCATATGGTTTATCTGAGTCATCAGTTAACCTTCTAAAAAATTACCTTTCGAATAGAAAACAGCAAATCAAAATTGATGGTATTGTTAGCCAATGGGCAAATATAAGCAAGGGTGTACCACAAGGATCCATACTGGGGCCCCTCCTATTTAATGTTTTCATAAACGATATTTTTTACTTTATTAAAAAAGGAACCTTATATAATTACGCAGATGACAATACATTATCTTTTGCTCATTCTAATTATAACGCTTTAATTGATACTTTAGAAGATAAACTGTATGCAGGCTAACCCTGACAAGTTTCAGGCCCTGGCAGTTGGAAAAAGAACTCAAAACAAAAATCCAATATTTAATATAGAATCCTCCACAATCTCATGTGATAACATTGTAAATCTTCTAGGCATAAATATTGATTACCAGTTAAAATTTGATAGTCATATAAGAAGCTTATGTCGTAAAGCGTCACAGCAGCTAAATGTTCTTAAACGTATTGGATCATATCTCTCTCGGCTTAACAAACTAACAATTTTTCACACTTTTATATTATCCAATTTCAATTTCTGCCCTTTTGCTTGGCATTTTTGTTCTAAAACCAATACAAAAAGCTCGAAAAAATTCAAGAGCGTGCACTTCGTTTTATCTATAATGACTATGACAGCTCATATGAACAGCTTCTAAATATTGCCAATGTTCCCTCTCTTCACATCAGAAGAATGAGAACAATGGCAATCGAAACATTTAAAATACTACACAAATTAGCTCCTTTTTGTCTTCATGATTTGGTTCAGTTTAAAAATAGTAATTACAGCTTCAGATATTCTAATATTGTAGATTTACCTCGTGTAAGAACAACAAAATTTGGTAAACAGTCATTCAGGTATTCAAAGTGACTGATATTGTCTGGTATGTCTTTTTACCATATGCTTTACCAATGTTTTTTCTTTTTTATTGTGCTTATAAACCTGCTTTAGTGCATTTGCTTACTATGCTTTTATTCGCTTTTAGTGCCTTTACTTATTTGCTTAACTGTTTTTAAATGCCTCTGCTTTTTTGCTTAACTACTTTTAGTGTCTTTGCTTAACATGCCAATCTGCTTTTAGTGCTAAGTTTCAGTATTTTATTCTATCAATACTTCATGTTTTTAGTTGCAATGTATGTTTTATGCCTGATGTGTATATTTGTATATTTTATATGTATGTTTATGTGATTTTTATGCTTTATGCGTGATGTATATTTTAATGTCTGCTGTATGTTTTTATGCCTTTTGTATGTTTTTTTACGTCCAAAGTATGTCTTATGCCAATTGTATGTTTTTTATGCCTGATGTATGTTTTATGTCTGATGTATGGTTATTTTTATTTGCATGTTTCGGTCAAAAGCTCTCTAGAGCTTGTGTTGTTTGTATTTATATTATATACCGACTCTAAATAAAACTTATCTTATCTTATCTTATCTTATTAACGGACAGCGATTTCGGATTATATCGGACATGTTTTTATATGTAGGGCATTATCAGACTGTGGTTTTTAACAATAAATAAAGAAAATAAGTGGTAATTAAATGTAATATTACAAACTTAGAAGGTAAAAAAATTGTCACGATGAAGTATATGAATTTTTTGCACATAGACGAATTTTCTTCTCCAAAGTAATAGAGTTTTACGCCCAGTCAAAATTTTTTCATTGATATCGAGATGACCAAATCACGATTATTTCAGAAAACCAGAGAGTTTGGAAAAAGCCAGCGACCTTCGGCATACGAACTGACAAACTTTCTAAGCATATTAGGATCTGCCTAAGCGGGATTCAAACCTAGGCAGTGCAGTGATAGGCGCTGTGATCCGCAAATGACTGCTTCTCTTTAGGGGCAATGCAAATCATGTTGTCTTTAGTTATAGTTGGGACTGGTAGGAAAAATGTATTGCTTTAGCAAAACTCTCGTCAAAAATATTTATATATAAATATTTTATTGAATTCATTTTGAGAAAAATAACTGATGTATTATATAGATGATAATGATATAATAGCAGATCAATTAATGACAGTGTGTAACACAATCTCTGGTACTAAAATGATTTATTGTTTTTTCTTTTGTCTTTTGATTTTGGGCTCATTTTTCTTTTGTTCCATTTTTTGTTGCCGTTTCAATTTTCTTTCTTCTTTCTCTTTAGCTATCTTTTCTTTCTCTTCTATTTCCAATTTTTTACGGGTATATACCTCATCAGACGTTAAAAGTCTATGACTTGTTAATTTTTTCTTGACGTTTAATTTTGTATTGCTTTGCTTTGCGGAAGAGGCAGGTAAATCAAAGACATTGTTAATCCCCTCACTCCAAGAATTATCAAATATATTACTGGGAATTGAAGGACCTACTTCTTGCAGAGTTCCTGAAGACGAATGGCAAGATTCCAATGCAGTTTCAGATTTTGCACGGATACTGTCGGTCTCATTTTCATCACACTGCAATATGTTCAATTTCCCACTTGTTATAAGGTCTAAAAGAACCTCCGCGTCATCCAAGTTTACTATATTGGCAGTTCCTGTTTCATCTGCTGTTGCAATAACTACTGCGTCATTTGTTACGGCACTAGTAGCTATATTGTTTCCGACAGAGTTTTCATCCATTTTTGGAGGTGCTTCATTTGCAGGACTAACGGTTTCAGGAGAATTTACTGGTGATGTGACAGGCTTAACAAATGGAACGGAAGGGGCAAATGCCGAATCTTTTATCTTCGTGGGATCAAAGGGATAAATCCCACGAAGATCCCACATACTTCAAACCCTTTTTTGATATTGGTAGATATAACAGTTTTTGTATATGTCTGTTTAAAAAGTCTAGGCCATTCCCATTTCGTAACTAAATGATTTGGTGCAACACTCATAAAATCACTACACTGTCTGTTGTACTCTCTCTGGAAAGGACCAAACACGGTCTTATCCAAAGGATTCAGGTATTGAGTCGTATGAGGTGGTAAAGCAAACAGTGTAATCCCATTTTCCCGAGCCACTTCAATTAATCCAACTGTTTCGTGGGAACTATGGCTGTCTAAAATGATAATTTGTGGTCTCTCGCGACCACAGTGAGCAAGAAAATGGTCTTTAAACCATGAAACCCCTAAGATATCTTCCATCCAAGCCTTTTTTTGGTATGTATATTTGGTACCAACCGGCCCTTCAACGACATTGTACGCTTTTACTGCTTTTTCTGTAAGACCTTTTACTATAACTAACGGCGGTATGTCATCTTCAGCAGCATTAATACACGCTAGCACCGTTACCCCATCCCTACAGTTTCCAACTCTGCCAGGGACATTCCTCTGACCAACTTCAGCTAAGATTCTGGAAGGTTAATGTGTAAGTGAAACATTAGTTTCATCAATATTCCATATTAGGTGGGGTTTTTCATGGAGACCTAGTGATGTTAAAGTTTTATTTAAGTCATCAAAATATCTTGCAGTGACTTCAGTGTTCAACATTCTGGCTCTATCATTGTTTAATGGTGTAGGCGATCTCAATGAAATATCTAGATGCCTTTTTTGAAAGCCAGCAATCCAGTCCTTTCCAGGGACTCCATTATGAAACGGTGTCTTCTAATTCATGGTTGCTGCTAATCTGGCCATCTTAAAACACAATTGGGCTCTAGTTATACCAAAACCCATTCGCGCAGCTTGCTTGATTTTTTCTGCAACTTGATTTTCCACCTCAATTGGATAGACTGGTTTTTTCCCAGGACTTGTTCCTTCTTTGACTCGACCCGAAATTCTATCACCGATTGTTGATCTAGGGACATCATAGTGCTTGGCCGCTTTTCTTATTGACATTACATTAACTTTTACTGCAGCCACCGCATTTTCCAAGGCTTTTGGGTCATACTGTAATTGCATTTGTTTACTTTTGCGTGGCATGATCTGAAAGTAAATTTAAATGATATTTTCTCAGTTTCGGGTCTGCCGCGTATGGGATTTTATTTCAATGTTTCAAATACATAAAGTCGGAACCATTAAATGTTTGACTGATAACTTTACTACTTATGCATTAGTTACTTATGTAGATGCCACTATAAAGATTTATGGACTGCCTGAGGGCGAGGATTCGGACCAACATTTTGATATAGCCCGAGCCGCAGGCTTTTATTGGTAATTGGTAATAGTAAACCTCAGTGTATTTGTTTTTATTAGAGGATCTCGTGGATTGAGTCAGTCATCACAATGTCTTCAATGAGGTACTGATATGACCTTTTAGATATTCTGTATCGTAAAAAAAACATTCAGAAACAGAATTTTAAGTTAAATTGAACATTGGATGGGGATATATCTGAATTTTTTAAATAATCTCTACAAAATAGCTTTCGTTAAAAACAAAAGATTAATTCATAAATAATTTATAAATATGGGAGTTTATTTTACAATAATTTTAGTCTATGTCCGGTATACCCCGCCACTGCATGAAATCTGGAAATTAAAGATGGGTATTATCGGACATTTTTTAATTTAAACTTCCTTGCATATTTTCATTTATTCATTTAAATGTTTAAACAGAATGAGACTTTGGGTATTTTACTTCAAGTATATCAACATTATCTGTATATGTAACACTGGAAATAGTTTGATTTTACTTAATATACCTACCCTATAATATTGGCTCTAGCAGACGAATTTTTTGACAATGTAGCAAACTAATCTATGGTACGGGAGACGGTATGGTATCGTGCCTTCAACTACAGCGAGTCCGGAGTTACACCGATAAAAAGCAACGAAGGAAAGTGGCAGATAGGTTACGAGTGTATTGATGCTATAATGTTGCCGATTTTTTAATTCATTCACAATTAATCTGGAACGTCCGAAAATACCCGACTGTCTGATAAATGACGTACTTACTCTAGTGACTGTTCTTTCGCCAAGCATTTAGAAACATAAATCACGTGGTCCTTCGGAGGAGAACTTAATAACCGATGTCTCGTGTTATAACAGGTGTGGCACGGTAAAAGAACCTTCCCTGCACATTGCCCTAAGCGCACTGAAAAAGGTCCAAATTTCTGCCACCTCACCTATAGCTGGTGACGTCTCGATATAAGTTAAATATTCTTGACTGGGACGTAAAACTCCAACCAATCAATCAAATGTGCGCTTACAGAGATGTCGTCTGCGGTCTAGGTTCGAATCACACTCTGTTAGATCCTAGTTAGAAGCATTGTCAGGTTGTGTGACAAAACTCGGGTATTTGTTTCTTCTAACATCCGTAAACTAGTTTCCTCCCTGATTCCAGAACTGACTACTTTGGAAAGAGGAAAAATCTTGACTGAAGCTCAAGGCCTCATGTCTTAAATCATATTAAACCAATCATATCAAGTTGATTAATTTTGAAATTTATAGTTAAATAACACATGACACATGGCGGTTTAAATACTAATTCAAGGAGAAAATTGAACTAATTGAGTTTTCAGATTCTTAAATCAATAATTAATGCATTATGGTACATTAAAACGTATTTGTGCATACTACCAGAGTGAAAGACAGTGCCTTTTCCTATAAAGAAACCCCAGAGAATTTTAAAGTCGTTGAATTTTAGGCATTTTATTTTCTGACCGAGATAGTTTGCTTTGAATTATTAATTTTAACAAATTGTATACGTTCAAATAAGGCAGCACTAATAATATCTTTCGCATGAGCACGCGATATCTTCCGCGTGAGCACCCGATAACTTTCAAGTGAGCTCGCGATAATTTTACGTGAGAATTTGTACGTGAGCATGCAAAGCTTCTGTGTGAGCACGCGGTAAAAATATTTTTTTCGTATCATTTGTGTGCCACCGTATTGATAAATGACACGATGCAAAATTAATGATTATTAATAACCATATGCATGATGGTTTAATTAAATGAAGTACGATTCGATTTGAAGTATTTGTTTGGTTGAAAAAAAGTAATAATGTTACGTTGTCAGTTTTAAATTTTAAATTTAATAATTTTGTAGTAAAACATACTTTAAGTAACTTAAGCAGTAGTTGCTTTTCGTACCAGCCAACCAATTGCTTAAATTAAGGCTAACATTGCAATTATGACGGAGGAAACCGGAGTGACCAAAAAAAAAAACCAAGCGACATACGGCAAAGTTTCTAACACTAGGATTTTTCCTGGGTAGAGTTGGGACCTAGGCGGTGAGAGGTGCTGTGCAAACATGTCGCCGCAACTAGAAATAGTTAAAATTACCAAGTTGTAGAATTAAACATGTTATAAACACGTGCAATAAACGCATTTAAAAACATGTTTTATATCATACAACTTGGAAAAAAAAAACACAATAAAACACATACTTAGTCATACATTATTACATAAACACGTGTTCAAACCCACATCTTGACATTTTCAAACAACAAATTACGGTATACCTGACTGCTATACTCTTGTACTCTCAGCAAACGTAAAGAAATTTGCATTTTTTTCTTTTAAAACATGCATTTTAATTCAGCAAACGTAAAGAAATTTGCATTTTTTTCTTTTAAAACATGCATTTTAATTCAGCAAACGTAAAGAAATTTGCATTTTTTTTCTTTTAAAACATGCATTTTAATTCAGCAAACGTAAAGAAATTTGCATTTTTTTCTTTTAAAACATGCATTTTAATTCAGCAAACGAAAGAAATTTGCATTTTTTTCTTTTAAAACATGCATTTTAATTCAGCAAACGTAAAGAAATTTGCATTTTTTCTTTTAAAACATGCATTTTAATTCAGCAAACGTAAAGAAATTTGCATTTTTTTCTTTTAAAACATGCATTTTAATTCAGCAAACGTAAAGAAATTTGCATTTTTTTCTTTTAAAACATGCATTTTAATTCAGCAAACGTAAAGAAATTTGCATTTTTTTTCTTTTAAAACATGCATTTTAATTCAGCAAACGTAAAGAAATTTGCATTTTTTTCTTTTAAAACATGCATTTTAATTCAGCAAACGTAAAGAAATTTGCATTTTTTTTTTTTTTTGGTACAAGTCCTGTAAAATTGACTTGAAGCAATTAGACAGTTATTAGATTAGGAGAAACACAATCGGCTGATTTATAATGAGATATAAAATAATCATCTTTCAGTATTCCATATATAATCCATTTAGCAAATTTGTAGTTCATTAATTTTTCTCATATTTTATTTTTTATTTAATTTGAAACATCTCAATACATCATTCATTATAAGAATTCACAACACATCTTTGAAATGAACATCAATTCAGTATTTTACTTATTTTTTTATTTAATTTGAAACATCTCAATACATCATTCATTATCAGAATTTACAACACATCTTTGAATGGAACATCAATTATTTTCCTTAGAATTGTATGTAAAATCCCAAATGACAGCTGGAAAATATATATTTTTTTATGAAAAGAGAATCCTTTAATTCAATATAGCTCTTTATTAACCGAAGACAATAATTTCAATATTTTATTTTATTTTATTTTTTGTTATGCTCAGTATGCAGTACTTTATTCTGTCAAAATACACAATGTATAAATTTTCAGACGTCTTTGTTTTTGAAATTTATTTAAAAGTAAGGTTTGTTCCCTCATGCAAAGCATTCCTTGGCTGGATTTGGATTCATATAATTTTGAAACTTAATTCATTAATTTTCAACTGTTTGGATTATATTATTTATATTTCAAACTTTTCGGCTCCTAGTGTCACTGATGAGGAATAATTTTCAGAAATGTGTACATCTGGCAAATCAATATTAACAGCTATTTGTGTTTAAATTTCTTAAACTGCAGTTTATGGAGACGTCTTGAGTCTAATTCTGTGTACTGCCGAACAATTCAGGACACTTAACTTAATTACATAACAGCTTCAGGCAAAACAGAAATTATAAACGTTTATGTTTAATTTTTGTGGCCTGTTTTGCTTTGCTAATTTTTAAATTAAATTTTCATTCTTGACCAAAAATCCATAAAACTGCTATACGTAGAAAGTAAAAAGTTATGGATGTCAAAATAAACGTTTATTAAGAAAAGACATCAAAGTAAAACAAAGGGGCCCCAAAAGGGGACCTGATATTGTGAGAAAAGCTTGGTTCAATTTATCATTATTTTGTTTTAAAAATTGCACAAGACATAATTCATGAAAACAATGAAATTGTGTAGTTCAACATCTTCAATATAAACTCTTAATCTGAGAGGAAAAAATGAAATCATAATGTGGAATAAGTAGTTTGTAATTAACGAAAAGGCCATGAAATTGGAAAATGTTACAGACTAAATATCTGCTCTTAAATATATTCATCATTGGCAAAAAAGTAACAGAAGCACCTGCTTAGATGAAACCCAGGTTAAGACTTTGACCTTTGACCCTGACCCTGTTATGAGGGACATTGAAGAAAAATATCAAAAGTGGTATTTTAAAGCTGCACCCCGTAAGAGGATTCCGTTTATTTACAGCTAATAGGAAAGAAATTTTAGAAAATGAATCTCACGGATCGTGATAAGAAGTTATCTTTTTTAAAAAGATATATTTTTAGAAAAAATAAGAAAAAAATCAGAAAATTGAAAAACTAAATGTAGCTTTAATGTTAAAATGTTTAAATATATCAAGATGTAGACATTTGAAGCTTACTTACTCAGTTCTGTCGTGACCCTTACATGCAAAATACGCGTCACTAATACTCGAAATTTTTTTTACAAAATTAACAAATTACAGGCCCGAGATAAACCAAATATAACATCATATCAGATTAAAAATATGATGATGATCTAGTTGACCCTCTGTCCTCCTAATGCTGAAGGACAGACGAAGTAGAATCTTAAACTTGAATCTGTTTTATTGCCCGACCTAGGTTGACACTAATGATCTCTCGAAGAAACTGGGGTCTCGGTGGCCGAGTAGTCTAAAGCGTACGCTTACGGATCATAGTGCCTCTCACCGCCTGGGTTCAAATCCCACACTGGACAGATCCTTGTGTGTTTGAAAATGGTATGATTGTTTGTGATATATTGACTCGTCGAGCTATCATCAAGGTATTTTTATTTTATAGATTTGGACAATGGAATAGTAGTATCTTTGTTTCCAAATTCATATGTTCCGACGTGGTTTCCAGGGAAGCTGCTTACATATCCTGATGATGTTGATTCCTTGGTAACCAAGGGAGACGAGGCAAAATATAAAGAATACAGTTTTAGTAAACCTTCTACAAGTGTTGTCAGTATGACTGTTGATATCAGAAACCAATCATTATATTACCTTGATGTAGACACAAGAACGATATACAGAAATGAAAATTTCAGCGTTACTATGGAGAAGTCAGAGGTTACAGGCGAACGCATCCAAGTGGGCGTTTCCCGAGCGCTTTGTCGAATCGCTTTTGATTGGATATCACACAATATATACTGGACTGATCGTTACCATAATTGGATAGCAGTTAGACCGGTTTTCAGTAATGACACTTTGATGTATAAGGTCATTTTACAAGATCAGATCGTGGTACCTATCGGTTTGGCGGTAGATCCAGTCTCAGGGTAACTATAGTAACGTGATATAAACATAAAAAAGTAGTTATTGTATGAGAAGTCGCATCATCAATTAATCTCGGCTAGAGATACCAATCATTGGTTTGACATGATTTTAATAAATCGTGATTTTTTTATCTTTAGATAGATATATGGGTAATCGGTGTTTCAGTCATTTACACAATTATATGTACACTCAAGTTAGAGAATACTCCAATGTCAATTTTCAAAGCATTACGTACACAGGTAAAATTGAATATCTTATGTTATTTTTAAATTGTTTTGTGAAGGTCTGTGAAATAAAACAAAATATTGTATCATAAAACTTAAAATTTTTAAAATGTTAATGACAGAAAAAATGGGAATATTTGAGTTAAGCGTAGATTCATAAGATTGTGAGCCTGACCTGTTTCTAAGGAAAACCGCCATATTGTTACTAAGACCGCCATATTGTTTCTATAGGAGTAACCGTTACTAAGCAAACGACCGCCTCATTGGTCACGCTTTGATGCTCAACCACTTATAGTACACTACTGGTTTCTAGTCAACAAATTGGTGATTATTCCTTATTCTCTTTGCAATTGTTATTTTGAATCATACACTTTCCAAGCCATGACAAAAAATTTGTAAAGTCTTTAAGCTTCCGCAATATCTCATAAAATATGATCAAAAGACTGTTGACAAATTACGAAAACACCCTTTATTTGAAATTAGTTTTTACCACACAAAATTATTACAGAATGGATTTATTTATTTATTTATTTATTTATTTATTTATTTATTTTATTTTATTTTCAAGATATTTATTTTGGTCTGACACTATGCCTTCTGGAAGAATTGAGAGATCTAATTTGCTAGGAGAGGACCGAACAGTCCTGATATCCGATTCCGTTGGTTTTCCAACGGCGATAGCGATTGACCGTGTTGAAAGGAGAATTTACTGGACAGATTTTACCAGATTTACAATCGAGAGGGTCAGTTACGATGGACAAAACCGCAAGGTCTTACATCGGAAAAACGGTCAACCTTTTGCGGACATTTTTATCTACAAGGTTTGCATTTTATACGCATATACATTTATAAACATGTGTCTGAAATAATTTTTTTGGAAGTCGATCTCAGGCTTCAAGTGTTTCAATCATACCTGAACCAACTTTCTTTTGTTAATGGGCAGTAGGCAGTACTTTGTGCTGTCAGAAAATGTATCTTGCGTCAAAATTTTTAGCCGACTTCATTTTTGATTTTTGAAATTTATTTAAAATTTAGGTTTGTTCCCCCATACAACGCATTCCTTAGTTGGATTTGGATACATATATTTCGGAAATTCGGATTCATTAATTTTTAAAATGGATTTTCTTTTTTATCTATCAACTTTTTCGGCCCCTAGTGTCACTGATGAGGAATGAATTTCCGAAATGTACACATATGGCACAGCAAAATCAAACATGCAGGTATTTCTGTTAAATATATACATTTGGCAACTTTTGTAATTTTTTATGGTACCTTCAATAAAAGTTTGGAATACTCTAGAATATTGATTTCAAATTTTTTTTGGTCATAAAAAACCCTTTAAGAAAAATATTTTCCTCTGTGGAGATTTACTACTATTCTTTGGTATTTGCGGATACGTAAAGCAGTTTCAGTTAAAGCTTGACTGTATCAATTTATATTTCAGTTAATTAAATTATCTTTACAAAATAAGTATAAATCAGTGTTTCAAACATAGTCACTTTCATAATAGTGAAGGAACGATTGTATAATAGGGCCTGTTATACAAGATGACATTTTTTAAATTTTTATTTTTCTAGACCGGAAACTAGTATTCTTTATTGTTATTCTTCAAATAGAGCCTGGTGCTCGCCAAAAGACGGAAATGACACAGTTGTTTTCTAGACATTTAAGATATTTTGTTTTTGTGTTGTTGTTGTTGATGATGATGATGGTGATAGTGATGATGATGATGATGATAATAATGATGATATTGTTGTTCTGCTGCCGCTGCTGATGATGATGATGATAATAATGATGATATTGTTGTTCTGCTGCCGCTGCTGCTGATGATGATGATCATGACGGCAACGACGTCGACAACAACGATGATGATAATAATGTTTTTAATTTGCCTTTGTTATTCAAAAATTGTTTTTGTTTTTGTGTTGTTGCTGTTATTGCTGTTTTTGTTGTTGATGATAATGATGATGACGGAGACTACGACGATGATGACTATGACAAAGACGAGGATGATGATGATGTGTTTGCGTTGTTTTTGTTTTTGGAGCATTACTTTTGCATAATCGTTTTCGTTTTCAAGCTATACATCTCTTTTATCACCGCATGCTTAATATTTTTTCCTTCAAGGTTCATATTTGTGTAACTGAACAAACGTATAACAGTCTAATATGTTTTGATAAAGATGGAAAAAAAGTTTGGGTGGACAAGTATGGTTACTGGAACACACCATATGCTGCTGTTGTGTATGACCCGGATGTAGCTCCCGAACTCGTACCTAGTGAGTAAGAAAGGAGAAAATACATGTTTGATATTAATAGTTAAACGTAATACGACTTTTTAGCCAATATTAGAAAATGGTTTATATATATATATATATATATATATATATATATATATATATATATATATATATATATATATATATATATATATATATTATATAAGTATTCATTAGACAGCTTTAAAAAAAGAAGACGGAAAGTTACGACTGAAAAGCATGAACCTGGCAGTAACCAGTGCAACAAAGAACACTGCACAATTAGAACCGACAATAGAATAAACTAAAAAGCCAAAAAAAAAAGAAAAGCCTTTGACCACATTTTTCATAGTTATTGTATTTAACTAAGACATTTTTATAAGAACTGTTAAATATAAACCTGTTTGTCATTTTAAGTTCTATTTAGGGTAATGAAGTCTGAATTATAGCCTTTTCCGATTTTTTTCAGTAGAGAATCTTAACGAGAACATACTGGCAAAAACAGACAACTCTAAATTTCTCAAACTTGTTAAAATCTATCATTACGTTCTTTTCTGTTAATTGTCAAAATATATTTAGTTACCCATGCTTACTCTACTATTTTCAGTTAATACTTGAACAATTCCGCTTCCGATTCTCCACCTTGTGATTACAATGGTAGTTTCTAATCTAACACTAGTAGTAGTTTATTGACTCTTGTGTATTTACTTACCCAAATTTATTATCATTTTACAGACAAATGCGAATCCCTGTCATGTGATCATTTTTGTATACATACTCCCGATAGAGGACGCTGCATGTGTAAAGAAGGCTATATACTAAAAGATGAAAATGGAACTTGCGAAGGTCAGTCTCAGTTCCTGACTTTATGTCTATTTTTTAACAGAACATATATAACTATTGAAGACAAGTTTATAATTATAAAATAAATGATCTGGCATGTTAATGAAAGAAGATCAGAATTCAAATTATAATAAAAAGTGATATATTTAACTTTTGTTGTTGCGATGTCAATATTAATTTAAATAGATATGCTTTTTAAAATTACTGTTCAAATGCTAAGTCGTTTAAAATGTAGTAATAGTGAATATAAAGTAAAAAACGCAAGACCAACCTAAGTGTTCTATTTTTACCTATCTTTCTGCCTTTATTTACACTGTCTTTGATTTATTTTACACTATAGCTAATCATGCTATTGCTGGTAAGGGATTGTTGTTCACAAATGGTACAGATATATGCTTAGTGGATGTACATGCTATAACAGGAGCAGACCACACACCACAATGTATAATATCAAACCTAAACTATACGAAACATTTACAGCCAGATACTATCAATGGAAATATCTACTTTACAAATACGTCAGCAAAAACAATCAAAATGGTCAACTTACAAACCGGAAGTATGGAAACTTTAACCTCAACAGGGGAAGTATCAGGTGAGCTTATTTATTTATTTATTTATTTATTTATTTAATCTTTTTATTTATTTTTTACACTAACAGCTTTATAATTACCGGCTAATCGTTGGTTAGATGAATGTTATTTTTCGTCACATCAGCAATTTTCTAGATGCTAGCCAGAATCAATTTCATAATTGCCAAGGATCTCAGCTATTGCCAGTGTTTTTGATCTGCGTTGTACGCTTGTGCACCACTTATGGAGGCCTTGAAAGTGCTAGTATGTCATTAAAACATATTGCTGACCACGTAGTCCATAATTCAGGTACATTGCAGAGTTTTAACTTTTTGTATGCGGCGCGGGAACCGAAAGTCACACCATAACGACAAATCAAACTGTATGCGCCCTGATAGATTTAAGTAATGTTAAAGTTGTGATTTTACCTGAATATGGTAAAAAAAATAAATAAATAAAAATAAAATTCGAAAAGAAAAACGCTGGCTAGACAAACTCGGACACGCAATACAAATAACAACCATGCTTCATCGCAGAGACTTAGTTGATACAACTCAAAGACACTACAGCAATACAAGAAACTTTTAGAATTTTTATTTCTATTTTTCTTTACATTTTAAATTTCACACACACACACACACACACACACACACACACACACACACACACACACACATATATATATATTGCTTATATCAAATTACATTTTCCGTAATGATGATTATATTTTATCTCCATTTAATCAGTTGAAATGTTTTTTTATTTATAACCGAAATTAAATCTCTATATAAATTGAATTGCTTTTATCGTTTTATTATATATATATATATATATATATATATATATATATATATATATATATATATATATATATATATATATATATATATATATATATAGTCAAACTTCGATTATTCGAAGTTTAAGGGTCTTTATTTTAAGTTCGAATAATCGAATAAGTTAATTTAAAACTTCAAACCTGAGTTACCTCGATCCACCGTTCGTTATCTTAAGATACAGCAGTATTCTATTGCACATTGAAAGTGTTTTATCGGCGTCAGTCTATAATGAATAATGTCATGACCTATCATGATTAATTTTATAAAAACAGAAATATCAATTTTATTTCTATAAAAATAAAAAATTAATACCATCTGGTACAAAATCAAACACGCGTGGTAATACATACGACACAGTAAGAACAGCCATCCAGACAAAGTACACCATGCTTTGTTATACACGCAATACACGTTTTTACGATTTTACAGACTTTTAAACGAAACGGAACGGAACTGGTCTATAAAATTTCTAGAATTGAAATGTGAATATGGCGGAAACTGTCTCTGTCAACTTTATTACAAAAAAATGATTTTTTTTTAAATTCCCCGAATAGGCTATATAAAATATTAAATTCATATTATCATTTTTTAGCTCACCTGGCCTATATGTATAGGCCATGTGAGCTTATGGCATGGCGCAGCGTGTGTCCGTATGTCCGTGTGTGCGTGTGTGCGTGTGTGCGTCTGTAACTCACATTTTAGACAACTCCTCAGAAACTACCAGGCCAATATTAATCAAACTTCACAGGAAGGGTGATTGGGAGGGCACTTTTCAAATTTGTACTTTTGGTTGCCATAGCTATAGAAAGTAGGTCACTGTGACCTACATTTGAAAAAAAAACTTAAAAAATTTTCTTCTCTGAAACCAAAAGTGGTAGACAAAAACTGATTTGATTTTCAGCTACTCTAGAGTCTTAAGTATATAGTTTGTACAAATCGAGAAATTCGGCTGAAAAATAGGTTACGCGTTTTTGCGTTTAATTTTAAAAATTTCGTAAAATGGCTTCAAATTATTAAAACTTGACTATATGAATAGATATTGACATGGGGTTTTCAGTTTTGACTTTTTCTTTAATAACCTTCAAAATGGGGTCAAGGACAAAGTTCAAGGTCATGACCTAGTTTGTAATTTGTGCAGATTTGGGCTATATTCTTCCAAATTATAAGAGATATATAATATTAAAACATTGTTAAAATGTTCAGCAGGACAAAATGTAAAAGGTACAAAGTTTCGTAACTGTATGATAATGCATGTAGGAGTTGATGCCCCTGAAATGTTATTTTTTGCTAAAAAAATAAAACTAAAATTGTGCGTTAGTTTGAAAACTATAAACTTTTTGTATAGGCATGTATTTTAGAATATTGTAGGTATTGACATGACGAACATTTTGATATATGGCTCAAGGTCATACATTCAAAGGTCAAGGTCATGGGTGCATAAAAAACTGAAATCGTTTATTATCTTGGAATCTATTAACTTTTTGTATGGCATGTATATTCGAATATTGTAGGAATTGATATGGTGATTATTCTGATATAAGATCAAGGTCTCACGTTTAAAGGTCAAGGTCATAGATGCATAAAAAGACTCAAATTATTAATTATCTTGAAAACTATTAACTTTTTTGTAGGCATGTATATAAGAATATTTAATGTATTTTTGCAAATGATTTTGGATATATTCTCAGGTTGGCCATATCCTCAGGTGAGCGTTAAGGCCCATGGGTCTCTTGTTTTTTTTTTTAAAATTTATGTTGGTAACCGTGGTCAACAGAATTCTTTTTATCGTTTACTTGAGTATCGCTACACACGTGTAGCTCATTTTCTATTACCTGGGATTATAATTACTGTTTGATTGAATAATTACGATTAATTTTTCGACTGATGATCAACATGGCTTACGATGGACAATACATGGCGCACGCATGTCTACAAAATGACCATCAGTTACGCTTGGGTAACATAAACGGGTAAAGGTGAAACCATACTCGTTTGTATTAAATTGTACAGGTGAGAGTTGTTTCGTTTTAGAAATGAATAAAAATGTCAACTTCGAATTTTTGGGTGTATATTTTTACTGAAAATCGTAACTTAGGACTCAAATTAGGTTCGAATAATCGCGGGTATTCGAATTACGAAGTTCGAATAAGCGAAGTTTTTTAATAAGAAATTATAGTGCAGGGCGGTCGGGACCTACGGAGAACTTCGAATAACCTAAGGTATTCGAATAATAGAAGTTCGAATAACCGAAGTTTGACTGTATATATATATATATATATATATATATATATATATATATATATATATATATATATATATATATATATATATAATTTTAGGTTTGTTCTTCGACTGGATTTCACGGGACTTATACTGGACGGAGTATGACACAAATGCCATCAGAGTAATAAAAACGAATTCTGTGTACCAAACGACTGTGAGGAGCAATGTTCTGAGAGCATCAAACTTGCTGGGAAATCCACATAATTAGTAATAATTTATAATAGAGTTCAACTCGGTAACAAGTAATAAATTGTATAGGGGATCACAAATATCTGTTTCATTTTATACACGTTGTAACCTCTCGGGGAAATTATAATATAAAACTTTTTAATAGCAAAAAAAATAAAATGTCACTTTATTTCGTTGTCATTCAATACAAAAAGATTAAATCATGTTACATCGTGAGCTCTTTCAATATATATGTATATATATATATATATATATATATATATATATATATATATATATATATATATATATATATATATATATATATATCAAAAAGCCTATAAAGTATAAATAATGTTCAATTTTGAGTTGTAGGAAAATCTCCCACCTCATCCATGCTAGCGATAGATGAGGGGGATTCTCTGAAATGAATTTCTTTATAATTACTTTACAATAGTTCAATCTACCGGCACGTGACCCTAAGTTCAAAGAAAAAAAATAGTACCCAATATGTATCGATACACTTGTTCTATAAATAGTGTGACACGCACAAGCTACTTGCTTTATCCAAAGAACAATTTGTTTTTTATACAACACAATGGGGGGGGGGGTGAAAGGAAAGTTAACCCTCCAGCTCTTCGGGCTTCATTTCAGAGAATCCCCCTCATCCATCGCAAGCTTGGATGAGGTGGAAGATTCTCTTTCCATTTCGCCCTTCGGGCTGTTCGGGTTTACTTTGCAGATTCAACGAAAACAACAAAATGCAGAAAAACTAACAAATTAAAATAAAAAAATCCACAATATAATTAATTTTAATCAGTCCATGAAATTCATAAATCCATTCAATGATAATCCACAAATCACATCCACACAAAAAATCTTTAAATAAATACAGGGAAAATTCACCATTAATGTAGTTCATAATTCCACAATCCACCATACAATTCAATGGTACACCAATGATCCACAAACCACCATACAATACAATGATACATCCAATTAAACTGGAATATGTAATATCCATACATATATCAATGTGATAAGATATTCTCTGAAACACTATCCTGTACTTCTCTATGATAAAAAGTTTTGAATATATTAACTGAAGACCAATTTGCAGTTTTCAAAATATCATTTAATGTTGTTCCAGCTTGAAAAGCTGCAGATGTTGCAGCCTCTCTAACAGAGCGAGCCTTAAATACTTCTGTATCTATACCAGCATTTTTTAAACGTTTCTTAATCCACCTAGCAATGGTGGAAGTAGAAACACTTTTACCAGACTTAAAGGATACGATTAACCTTGAAGACTTCCTAATGTCTTTGGTTTTCAACAAATATCCCATGTATAAGTATATCTTGGTTTCGGTGGAATGGAAATAAATAAACCTCTCATAAATCAGATATATTTGAGGAGGACCAGTATGGTCCTGATATTGGGGATAAAAGCTTTTAGCTAAGGCATGTACACAGCCTGAACCCGAATTGAAAAAAGTGACGGATAAATCTCTGAACCCTAAAAATTGTGCTGATATTTTAAGAGTACCAAAAATAAATAAATATATTTGGTCAAAACTAAAAAAGCAAGGGCAAAGTAGAGATGTTTTACTGGAAGATTTGCAGAAACAGTTTGTAAGAGGTTTGAACCTAGTTGCTAAAGCTTTAGATTTGGTGATCACAAACCCCAAGCAGATACAAAATAAGGACATTGTTCCTTTATTAGTTGATGGCATTTCTGTGTTGGGAAATGCATTGTACCAAATGTCAGTTAGACGTAGGTTCGTTTGTAGGTCTAGTTTACCTAAATATTTAACGCCAATTTGCTCACAAGAACACCCTTTCACTAAAGAGTTGTTCGGCGATGATGATAAATTATCAAAGAAAATAAAAAAATTGTATGAGGAGAATAAAAAGAAATTTTCTTATCACTATGGTCGGTTTTCACAATCAAATTTTAGAGGACAAAGGTCTAGATTTTTAGACAAAGTTCAGCGGTTCAGGGGCCGCACCAGAGCGAGATTTCAGTCGTACAATCGCCGCAGAGGGAAATATCAATATCAGTAGAAAACCCAGAACCAGAGGTAAGTAAAATTTGTGGCGACACAAAAAATTGTGTACAGTTTTAGAAATCATTAACTGATGATTTACGGGTTATGTCTTCTATACAAGGTTTGGAGATCAAATTTATTGAAAGACCTTTTCAAGTTCATGTACCTTGTCCTATTCCATTTAATGAGGTTGAACTAAAACTCGTTGATGATGAAGTTAAAGAATTGTTAAGGAAGGGTGCCACATTCCTTACTTCTCATGACAATGATGAGTATATTTCTAATATTTTTCTAGTTAAAAAGAGAGATGGAAAATTTAGACCAGTTATCAATCAAAAAGGATTAAATAGTTTTGTGGAAAATCATCATTTCAAACAAGAAACTTTGAATGTTGTTTTGGCTTCTGTTGAGAAGAATGATTATTTTACATCAATATATGTGAGTGATGCTTATATGAGTATTCCTATCGCTGAGGAACATCAAAAATATTTAAAGTTTTGTTGGAATGGCATTTTGTACAAGTTTGTGGTACTCGGTTTTGGCTTAGCGTGTGCTCCTAGAAATTTTACAAAAATTTTGAAACCTATTTTTTTCTTTTGTGAGAAGTCGGGGATTATGGCTTATTATTATATAGATGATTCATTAATCAAGGCTGCAGAACCTATCCATTGTTCACTTAATTGCGGAATTTTACAGGATTTATTTGTGAATTGTGGCTTTAGAATTAATCATGAATAATCATCTATCACACCATTCCAGGTTATTGTACATTAAGGCTTTAAGATAAACTTAATAACTTTTTTGGTATCTTTAACAAAGGGAAAAATTGAAAAAAAAGGCTTTTGGAAACAAAGTTTTATTGAAAAATCAGGTAATAATTCAAGAAGTTGCAAGTTTAGTTGGGTTGTTTACCTTATCGATGATAGCAGTAAGATTGGGATCATTATATTTTAGACATTTAGAGAGAGACAAAACTTTAAACTTAAATAAAGGTAAAACTTACGATGACTTCATGTGTTTATCTGACAAATCAAGAAGTGAGATCGAGTGTTGGTTAAAGAATATTGAACTTATGAATAGAAAACCGATTCGACCTCCAGCTCCTAGTATTAGCTTGGAGACTGATGCTTCTTTGATTGGTTGGGGTGCTAAGTGTGGAAGTAGTTACACTCAAGGACTATGGTCCAAATATGAAAGTTCTCGTCATATTAATTATTTAGAAATGTTGGCCATTTTCTTTGGTTTAAAATACCTATGCAGATCATATAACAATTTACATATACAGATTTTGTGTGACAATATAACAGCTGTGTCATATGTTAATGTCCAAGGTGGTAGTTATGAGACTTTGTCAGAATTAGTTAAAAATATATGGTTGTGGTGTGATGCCAAGAACATTCACATTTCATCAAAATATATTCCAGGTAAAGATAATATTTCTGCAGATAGTCTTTTTTTTTTCTACTACAGGAGAATGGGAAATTGATGATACTATATTTAGGAGAATTTGCAGCCATTTCTTTTTTCCTGATATAGATTTGTTTGCAAACAGGTTTAACACAAAATTAGAAAGATTTGTGTAATGGTATTCTGACCCATATGCCTGGGCAACAGATGTTTTTACTATAAACTGGAATTAAATTTTACCATATGTTTTTTGTCCTTTCAGTTTGTTATCAAGAGTACTGACAAAATTAAGAGAAAACAAGGTAATGAAAGCTATAATAATTGTAACTTTGTGTAGAAACCATACATGGTTTCTAGATCTGTTGCAAATATTGATAGATTTTACAGCCAGAATTCCATTATGGAAGCATCTACTGAGGTCACCACAAGGTTAACATCATCCATTAGAAAAACGTTTAAAACTGGTCGCTTGTTGCGTATCAGGAGTTACCTCAGAAATAGAGGGTTTTCAGAACAAGCTGCTAGAATTATCAGATGTTCTTGGAGAAGGTCAACTAATAAACAATATGACCTTGTCTGGAACCGCTTGGAACTTTGGTGTTCTGGACACAAAGTTGATCTAGTTAGTCTCTCTGAAACGCAGGTTTTGAATTATTTATCCATGCTCGTTGAGCAAGGGAAATCTTATAGTGTGATTAACACACACAAATGTATGCTGGTACAATCTTTGGTTGCAATGGGAAATAGTAGTTTGTTAAATAATGGTTTATTCACACGATTTATATGTCTTATTCTACATCATCATTATCCTCGTCATTATCATAATCCGACACCTCCGAAAATTCAGCATATGGAGAAGTATCATCACCGGAATTGCCCTTACCATTAACTACGTTATCGGCAAACCTAGCTTCATTATTATTACCAACAGGCACTCTAGTGCCAGCACTATTATTGTTACTTACAGTACATGTAATGAAACTTTCAACTGCACCGGTCAAATTAACTAATTTGTTCTCTAATGCAACCAGTCTATCTGAGTTACAACTCCCAACCGTTTTCCGTTTCTTACGATAAACAATACTATTAATATCTCGCTTCCGCTTTCCTACACCAAGGGAAGTAACTACAACCTCGTTGTTATTATTCTTATCGTGACTCTCTGTACATATTTCAACTGTCGGGACATCGTCCGCGACCCCACCACAAATATTATCAAACTCAGAAATATCTTGTTCTGAAGGATGAATGTTCAAACCACCATCAGACTCGTACTGTGAAACGTATGGATCCATTTCTATCAAATTACAACTTTCAGACTCTTTAGAATTAGATACACCACGTGTACTAAAGGTGGGTTTATCAACATTATTATCCATTTTCTTTTTTGAAGCTTTATTCTTCTCTGACGCATAATTTCTGAAATAAAAAACTTTCTAACCTGAAACTTGCTTGAGCCAACGGTCTAGAACTAAAATAACAAGTGGCTCATGCGTGTCACACTATTTATAGGACAGGTGTATCGATACATATGGGGTGCTATTTTTTGTCTTTGAACTTAGTGTCACGTTCCGGTAGATTGAACTATTGCAAAGTTAACTCGAACAGACCGTAGGGCGAAATGGAAAGAGAATAAGGTTTTAAAAGTATTTTTATAACATAAACGCAAAAATACAAAATTTTATTAATAATGATTAAATGGATATATATTTTACATACTACTTTTTATTTGTTATATATTTACTACTCCTGAGCGGGTACCGCTGCTGGTGGAGTAAAACTCCCCGAGGGTATAACTCAGTAGGCAGTATTTTGTGCTGTCAGAAAATGTACCATTTAGCAAAATTTCAGCCCTCTAAAATTTGAAATTCATTTAAAACTAAGGTTTGTTCCCTCATGCAAAGCATTCCTTAGCTGGAATTGGATTTATATAATTTTGGAACTTTAGATTCATTATTTTCAACTGTTTGCTTATTGTTTTTATCTATCAAACTTTTCGGTCTTAGTGTCACTAATGAGGAATGAATTTCCGAAATGTGCACATCTGGCACATCAAAATTTAACTGGTATTTGTTTTATATTTAATAGTTCTAAGTAACCACTCAGGTCGATGACTTCAAGAAAAGTGATGTAAACAATACATTTGGTGATAAATTAAAACAGTGACTGTCCGTAGTGATCAAACCAGTCATAAATCAGTCACCCGTAAAGTTCAATAATAAGCTGTGCGCGTTATTCAGTTTTTTTGCAAAGTATTTGCATTCATATTGACAATAAACATCCTTTTAAATCTGTTCAAATAGACAACTTGACATGAGACTATATTTAGACAAGTTACATAAATAGACATCACATGACACAATACAAAACAAATATCACTGGACAACATACATGAACACAAACCTGAACCTGGTTACAATGTATTTTTCTGTCAGAAATAATTCCATTTAAAAATACTTTGACAGCATTTTATAAATTTTGTTTCTTAACAAAACGAGAAAATCTTCAGGTATTGAAGGTACCATGATGTCATTATGACGTCATTATATTTTCAAGATGAAAACTACCAGTACACAACATGAAAATGTCAAGCTGTATTATGAAAGTAAATATAACATAAATATCTGTTAAATTTTGATGTGCTATATGTGCATATTTCGGAAAAACATTCCTCATTAGTGACACTAGGGACCGAAAAAAATTGATGGAAAAAACAAATGAGCCAAAACAGTTGAAAATTAATGAATCTAAAGATCCAAATTAATTTGAGTCCAAATCCAGCTAAGGAATGTTTTGCATCAGGGAACAAATCTTAGTTTTAAATAAATTTAAAAAATTAAGACGTCTAAAAATGTTGCTAAATGTTATATTTTCTGACAGCACAAAGTACTGCCTACTGAGTTATGACTACCCTCGGGGAGTTTACTCCACCATCAGCGGTAAATTAGACACATCAGTTGTCAAAACCATGCAGGAAAGTTGCCCGTTGTTTCCCTAGATAATGGGGAGATGATTGTATTATTATACGGAAAATGCTATACAAAAAATTAATAATAAATATTTTTGACGTTTGAATGTATAACTAGTACGTTTGTGAATTCTTTGTCTGTTCGTTAATAGACGCGAATCTATGTTTACATGTTTTGTATAGTCACGATTTAATTTATTGATACCAAATTTTTAGTCAGATTTTGTTTGGCAAGGCGAAGTGGTTTTGTTATATATCATTGAAGAAAAAAAGAAACTTCATAGAAATAGATTCAGAGACTTAAAAAGTTTGTGTCAATATGCGAGGTGTTGGAGGGAGTCATTATATCAAGGGTGTAAAAGAAGCATCAAATGACCATTGAGTAAAGGGATTTTAGTAATTGATACCATAAATAAAATAGAAACAATGATTTTTTTTCTGTGCATTGTTTCATCATTAGAAAAAAAATCTTTATTCTAGTACATCGCAATATAAGTTTCTTTCATATATTTTTCATTTACCAAAAAACTCTTTTTTTCGAAATATTTTTCCCATGGTTTCGTGTTCTTTGTCGCATAGGCTTTGGTCGTGAACTTGTTTTATAATTTGACCAAGCAAAAAAAGTTCTAAACCACAACATTGGAAGTTTACTCAAGTGCATGTCCAAAGCCTTATAGTATTTTACAAAAACACAAACATTACCCCTTTTGCTCTTTCAGAAGACTTTGTTTTGTAATATGTTGTTTCCATAGTGTGTGTGTGTGTGTGTGTGTGTGTGCGTGTGTGTGTGTTGTTGTTGTTGTTGTTGTTTGGTTGATTTATTATTTTATTGTATTACTTCGTGTTTTTGCCTACGATGAATTTTGTCGTGTATATGTATCAAAGAACTTCTTTTGTTTTTATTTTTATTATTTTTTACTTACTCTGTAATGTGTTAAAGGTGAAATTTTCATTTTGTAATATTTTATATTCTATGACAGTTCTTTGTACTGGATGTCAGGAGAAGACACGTATAGTTATCTGATTGAAGGAGGAACTATGACAGGTGATGAAAGATATACTATTGTAGAAAACAAACGATTAAACAACCCAGTCGGCTTATATTATGACGAAGTGTACGCAAAGTAGGTAATATAATTCAGTAGTAGTTTCTTTTAGATTTCTATTGGGTTAGACGTACTTTTGTAGAAAACAAAGATTCAAATTTATTTTGGGTTGATCGTGCCGCTCGTCATTTACGTTCACATCCTATTTCATTGAAAGTATTTCCTTTCTTTTCCTTGAAAAAACTGATGGGAGATATACTTTTGTAGAAAACTAAGATTAAGCCATTTAACTGGCTTATATTATGACGATTTGTACGCAAAGTTGGCAGTATAATTAAATAAAGATTTCTAATGGCACTGATCATAAACGTTCAGTTATTATCACGAGGTGTACGCAAAGAAGGTAGTATAATTTAATATTTGTTCTCTTCAAATTTGCGTGTCATCAATTATAGACATTTGTTTCTCAAAAAAGGCTTTTTTTTAAAGCGTGTAAGTGTGTGGTTGCATTTGCAACTATCTGTCATTGAGCTTTTAATTTTCCTCTTTGCTTTTGATTGTAATCAGCTACTATAAACTTATATATTTCGCATGTTTTAATTTTCTGCGGTATTATTCTAGCAAACTTTTTCGCGGTTATTTTATACAGACTATAATATTTTCATTAACTGTCATTTCGCATGCGTTAAATTTCGTTCAAAACAAATGATCGATCATCAAATAAGCGGTAATAAATGCTTTTACAGTAATTATTTTGATTACACCCATTTTATAAGCAAACAAAATTCTACTTCAATATTTCTAAAAACTGAAAAATGATATTTTCGCCAATATTATGTAAATTTTTCTTCTACAGGATATTCTGGACAGACGAAGATGAAGTAAAAAGTATCAATATGAAAACTAAAGTGCTGGAGACGTATTTAAGTGTCAGACATGTCAATAATATACTAATCTACAAGGTAAAGTTATTTGGAACTTTATATTAATTATTTTTTTAAGTTTTTAACTTATGTTTTTTATCTATCAAACTTTTCGGTCCAAAGTTTCACTGATGAGGAATGATTTTCCGAAATGTGCACATACGGCAAATTAAATTTATCAGGTATTTGTTATATATTATTATATTCAGTATTATAAAGATTGTAACAACCGGACCCAGTTTCACAATAATTAACTCAATTGAGTGTACAGTCAACTCAAATATTCCAATTTTTCCCCTTTTATAAAACAATGTTTTGCTTTGTTCAACAAACCTACACGAAAAAATATAAATAGAAAATTATATTGTAACTGTAAAATGTCTTAAAAATTAAATTGACATTGATATTTAAAAATCTAGTTTAAGTTGCGTGTACACTCAACTAAGTAAATGATTTTGAAACGGGCACTTATTGCCTAGAGTACCTGACAATATCATTTTTTGCAATAGGGTGCAATAAAGTTGTTTTCAGTCGATAATTTATTTCTTATTTCAATCGAGACATAATTTGTTTAGGTGATATAAGTGTAAGTAGCTGACGATTAAAACATTGAGTTTGCTAAGCAAACTAAAACGTCTTAGGAATATGACCTGTAATTTTATCTTGGCGTTGGTGGCGCTGTGGTACAGAAATCAGGTCATTGTTATCACTATGGTGGCCTTAGTTTCTTGTATCAAGTGATAACAAGAGCAACCAGGAGTATTTAATGAAAAATATACTGACGTTATATCCATATCATACAATCAAAATTTTAAACATTAGCTTTTTTGGGAAAATATTGTTTATCAATTTTTCATAAAAATACAATTATATATGCATACATCATTTTTTTACTAATACTGTGATAGAAATATTCAGAAATCGGTTATGTTCAAAACTATTAAAATATTAGAATTATATTTTTATATTTTATAGGACTATATTATATGGACAACTGAAAAATCTGATATCAGAGCGGCATCTATTGTGTCAAATGAAATTGAAACGCAGATTGATTTAGTGAAGCACGGTGCAGTAACCAGTATGTGTGTATATGACCCGAGACTACAACGTGCAGAAAGAGGTAAGAACACTCTTGAATCAATATCATCAATTTGCTTTTATGATTGTCAGGCTTTAGCGGCGCAAGTTTTGAGATGCTGTTGTGAAAACATCTCGTTTTAATGTGTTTATACTTTCCAATACATTGAACCACCTTAACGATAGCTTAGTTAGTTGAGTGTTCTCTTTGTTTGTGAAAGGTCGGGTCTAAAGTCGGGCCTGAACAAGACTTAAAAAAAGGTTGAGTCCGGTTTCGCCAAGGACTGGGCATTAAGAAGTGAAAGTCACGGGGTCCCTTAGGGAAACCTTCAAACCTTTGTCCCGTGTCATGGTAGGCATGTCACACTAAGGGGTCCTTCCCGCTCATTATCCGAAAGGCACTGTAAGGTAAAATTTTCTCCTACTTGTTCTATAGTTGGCGAGGTCTCGATATAAGTGAATAATTCTTGACTTGGACGTAAAACAATCAATCAATCAGACATTTTACCAAAAAGTTAATCTATATAAAATTTTTCGTCGAAGCGGACCGCGTTTAAATCATTGAACTCATGCTATCTCTCCTTCGCGCGCGCGCGTGTGTGTGTGTGTAAAAGCATAAGATTCCGTTTCACTTAAATGTTGAGTTCAATAATATGTCTTAGAAGTGAAAGTATAGAGAAAATGTACTCAGAAATAATTGTACATTTCAGTACATTTTATAGCAATTAATAAATCTGAATGATACACTGCAATTACCGATAGATGCAACAGTTTACAATTAATGTACCACAATCAAGCCAATGTTTTTTTTACCAAATGAAGACAAATTTATATACATATATATAAAACGAACATATGAAACGACTTCTTTTTTATTGCCTCTTGATTGTTTTAATGTGCATTTTCCACTTAATAACAGGAATATCTACCTAGAACGTTGTTGGTAAAATTGCTGATAGTCTCTTGATTAATATGGAATGTTCTATTGATTAAAAAAGCAATAATGACCCGTCTTCTTTTCGAAATGTTCATCTCAAAATTAGAACGATAATGTATATTTAAAATCATGACGCTCGTAATTCTACAAAAGAATTAAATATACTGGGATTTTTTGTATTTCTTAATACATGAAGATTTGGATAATTTGATTGGAACATGAGAAAGTATTGAGTAGTCTTGTTTATATACATTTTAAAGAAAATTCAATAGCTTTCCAGCAATCTAAATTTATGATGCCCGTTAAAACGAACATAACCTCACCTGTATTATAAAAACCGTTTAAGCATAGTAATACTTGCATAAATGAAAATGATGCCAATCGTATTGATATTGCCAATTCTATGTTTCTTAATAAAACTTTTTTTCTGTATTTTAAACACCATTGAAACAGAGTAATGTCTGCGTAAATTAAACGTATTTAAATTTCATAACTAAAAATAATTTTAATTTTAAACGAATTGTAATCTATATCAGCATTTTTTTTTTTACATTCAGTCATCTATACCTAGAGATAATTAAGACGGATATAAGTGTTAGAAGTAATTTTTTAAGTTTGATTAGATGCATTATTTAGTCTAATTGAGTATTATTTCCGTACCGGTCTGTCCAAGATATTAGAACAAGATTTTCATGGTTTTTTTTTAATTACATTGTCTGGATTATTAATAGTTTCACTTAAAGTGCTTATTGAAAGACAGCGTGAGATGTATCTTTATGAAGTTTATTATATTCACATTAGAATTTGCCGTCTTTGCTTTCATTTTTGTAATTTTAAATTCTCTAATGGAACACGATATTCATTGTCTACAAAAAGCACGTATCCCCCAAGAGAAAAGGTTTACTCAGTCTGACAAAATTATACGAATTGTCTTTAAAAATGTACAAAGTATAATCACTACAAAAAAATCTAAAAGCTGTTTATTTCATTTAAATCCTCATTGTGTTCATACATTGGAAAAATACATAAAAATGTCATTATCAAGTCATGGATGGATAATACAATTGAGTGCACTTGATAATGCTGTAACACTTCATTTGTTCGACCGTCATTCAATAAAATTACGTACAGATTTAATTTATTATCCATTTTACATGTCTAAAACCTCTTGTGTATCTAAGAATAACCTTGTCTGGACTGTTACTTTTGACAAATTGATTTCAGTTCATTTATAGGAAATTGCAGCAGAGCATTTATAACACGTTCGCAGCATTTTGCTGTCCTTGTGTTAAGAATGAACTTTTTATGAAAACAAGTTGCGCAGTCTGTGATCAGATGCTTGAACAAAAAAAGGGTAATCAAGATCTCTGATATTGTTAAAGTGGTTCCTTTTTAAAACTAGAAAATGCTGGAATTTTTTTTTTTTTTTTTTTTTTTTTTTTTTTTATACAGTTTTCAAGAAAATATTGAACAAACGAAGTTTATCTTAAAGACATAAATGATTTAAGAATCACACACACAAACACACACACACAGGTTTTACTCGCTCAGGGGTGGTAAATAAACATCAATACCTGTTTAATTTTGATGTGCCATATGTGCACATTACGGAAATTTCATTACTTATTAGCGAAACTAGGGGCCAAAAAAGTTGATAAATATAAATGATAATCGACACATTTAGTAAATCCAAATGTCAAATGAAACGTTTTTGAATTTTTAAATAATAATTTTTAAGATTTTGTTTTATAAATTTAAAAAGCATATGTAAATACATTCTGAAATGTAACAAAACTTCAAGCTGTCAAAATGCCAGTAATTACCATCAAAACCGTTAAATCTTTTTTAGTCCACTCCTCGCTAAATCTTGATAATGTTCTGTACTTTTATACCTTTCCATTTAAGTTGGTACTCCATTTTCAAGTAGTCATAAGAAAATTAAATCTTTTCATGCTTTGTTTACTAAAAGAAATTCAAATGTGTTGATAATATTCTTATCGAATAGAAATGTTTCGGCTATTAGTAAGTCATCGCTATATTTTTCTATCAATGGACTAAAACAGATTATTTTCAAGCAATAGACTTTAACATATTGAATTAATGGCAATGCTTTGAAGTACATTAAGACCAAAGTTATGTAGTATTCTCATTTAGTGTTGGTAAAAATCGGATTACAAGTCTTATTAGGAAAAGAAAATACATATGAACAATTATATGTGGATTAGGATCTAACTTAATGTATATATTTTATGTTTTTTCGTGGTAAAATCTAAAACAGCTGAAAAAATTAAGTCTTTTAACAATGACACGATGTTCTTTCAACAGAAATCTAACATTAGGTATTTGAAAATGTGTTAAGAAAAAAATAAGCTTCTTATAGATCTTACATCTTCAATGCAAAATGACAAATACGGAATAACCTGTTTATAAAGAACATTGGACTTATTATACAGGTGGAGTTTATATAAAGGGTAATTTTATTTCTGAATGATCTTATATTGTTACTATCCAAAACAATATGAATAATATTTTGTATCTATTAAAATACCTATTTAACGTATATTTGTAATACTGTTATAATTGTTTGTTTCAGAAACAAAAGTTTTAGAAATTATTATCAAAAATTCCGTAAATTATTTCAATTTCGATGGACTGTACATCTGATAAGGTGAAACGTTAAAGTTTACCAATGGTATACACATGACTAATTGTGTCTTTGTTGCCTTAAGTAGCAAAAATTTTGCAAATTAAAAAATAGTGTGTAAAACAGAAAAAATAATATAAAGTATTTCAATCTTAAGATATAAATCACAAATACCTGTTAAATTTTAATGTGCCAGATGTGCACATTTCGGAAAATCATTCCTCATCAGTGACACTAGGAGCTGAAAAGTTTGATAGATAAAAAACATAAGCCAAACTAAAGTTCCAAAGTTATTTGAATCCGAATCCAGCTAAGGAATGCTTTGTGTGAGGGAACAAACCTTAGTTTCAAATAAATTTTAAAATTAAGCCGGCTCCCTTTGCTAACATGACAAGTGCGACTTTTTATATTTTCTTTATTTTTCTCAACTAAACTACATTAGGATGTAAAACATTTTATGTTATTACATTGTGCATAAATAGATCAAAAACTTTATCAAAATTATTTATTACCTCTTTTCTACTTATGTGTGGAGATTGAAAAAAATAAGTTTGATATAAATTAAAAGAAACTTGGTTGATTATTGTTAAAAATTTTTTTAAAAATTATAATATTGTAAGAGAGACTTTGAAATCGAGCAACGGACAAATAAACAAAAATATTGACAGGTAAAATTTAATATATATTTTAATATAAATTTCAATATCAGCCAATTATTTATTAATATTCTTATTATTATTTTTTTAATTGAGGACCATGTGAAGACGACAATGGTGGTTGTGAACAAATATGTATATCAACAAGTAAGGGACCAAATTGTAAATGTTCGTTTGGTTTACAGATCCATGAGGATGGCAAGAGATGCAAAAGTGGTAAATGTATTAAATGCCTTTTTTCTTTCGTCGAACTGGGTCAACAAAATTTAACTAACATTTTCTTTTGCTTGCAGCATTTTCTCTCTGAATTCTAGACATGTCTAGGTTTTTTAATTATTTCCCCATAAACCCTTGCCGTGAATCGACCACCAAACTTTAGTTCAATTTGGTTTGGAAACTATAGTAAATTATCATCAAAAAAAAAAAAAAAAAAATATATATATATATATATATATATATATATATATATATATATATATATATATATATTTAAATAATCAATCACTACATTAAAACGATTTCAAGTTTTCACTTAAGGTAATGGTTAAAAGAACAAGACAAGGAAAGAAAATGATAGATTGACGCACAAATTGCAATACTGAATATTTATGACCGACACCGCAGTAAACTTCTTATGGCGTGATTCAACATTGAGCATGCCAAAATTACCCACTGAACGTGCTTTTAAATTGTATATGGACTAACAAAAAAGCAAACATGGAATAAACCCAGATATGATTTGGTAATAGTATTTTTTGCAGGACATCAGCCTTTTCGAGTTCTGACATTCTTAATTCTCGATTTACCATGGAGTCGTTCTTGACAGAGTGGTCTTGAAAACTACATATTACAGCATCCCTGAGAGGCACAGCATCGGTGGTTTTCTCTGGGAACTCCGATTTCCTCTTCCTAGGTTTAAAACGATCGAACGAAATTATGTTTGGCCGTAAACTCGATTTCTTTTCTTTCCAATTATTTTATCCCTTTTTAAAGTAGGAGTATATAGATATTTAAATATTTTTTCTTTTTTCTAAATTATCACAGTGCACCACACATCACATTTTGCTCTTGTTGCTGATATAACTAACCACAAGATATTCCAAATACCAACGAAGGACGCTGTTATCAAGAGTAATAGCATAGTGGCTTTAGATATACCCAGTGTATCGTACCCACATGGTGCTATATATGATCCTAAATCAAATTTTGTTTATTGGACAGAAGTCACAACTCAACAAATACGAAGGAGTAAACTGAATAGTCAAAACGAATCGATTGTTTATACCTTTGGTAAGTATAAAAACAATTTTGTTGGCCATAGATGCCAATTTGTGCACGGGTTCACAGAAAGTCTTTCCGTCTAGCGTCAGTGCTGGAAGTTCGCGTTTATAACTAAATGGCCATTTCTATACTTTGTTGTTAGGGATTGTTATTTAGACATGGACTGGACGTATGACTGTGTTTTATTATTAAATGAACGTGGCACAAATTATATTTCGAGAAAGTTTGTTACATTTAAATTATATACTTGAGAAGATTAGAGTGTTTTCAGAAGATTTTGTTATTGATCTATTTATTGTTTATTTATTTCCAGATAAGCATTTTGCTGACCGATTTGTTTTTGATGACAGTACTGGTAATTTATTCTTCACAACAAATGATGCTTCAGGATCATATGGGTGGTTTACCGAGGCAAACAGTTACGTAGGGGTGTTGACATTAAATGAAGAACCAGAAAGTATTAAGCACAAAACACTGATACCAGGTCTATACCAACCCAGAAGTTTGGCACTTTATCCTCCTAAAGGGTATGTAACCGTGCTGCCAGTAAGTCATCTCGGTTGACAGACTGGGTGTAATGATGTTTAGTGTCAAATCAGCAATTTGTGACGAAAGCACATTAATTGGTCGCTGAAGATTAATGTTATAACAAAATCGTGTTTGCATAAACTGTCGTATTTTATGGCTTGCTTTGTACTAACACTCATGGCGACTTTAACGTGCTAGCTGAGTCAGTCACTTATCCTTTAGCAGGATGACTTACTTGCCACTTTCCTGTCAATGGCAAGCAGCAGACGATGAAGCGGTATATCAGATTTAAAAGTCTTACGAATTACGCGGCCGCGATCGAACAAAAAACCACCCATCAGTGAAGCCAAAGCTTTATATCCGAGCTACATTAGAGATAATAGGGCATTTGAAAAAATCGAGATTTATCACAACTCATTTTTAATCTTTAAATATTTAGCAATGCGTTGCTCAATGCACAATATTTTATAGTTTTTCTTAGAATTACAATTCTATAGATTTAACTAAACGTGACAATACGATGAAGTTGCAACCTATTTTAGTTTGCTGATTTACTTTATTATCAATCAATTATTTTAGGTTTATCTAAATGTATTCTACTTATTTCTTTTCACATTTTTATCAATAGGATATCTTTTTTTCGCAATCTATAAAATTATTTTGATATAAAAGATCTAAATTTAAGTTTCTTTTAAAGAATGTTAAACAGGGATTTTCTGTATCTACATTTAATGATGTTTTATTGTTATCGTGCTTACAGAATTCCTAAAATTGTGGAAAAGTTTTATGTTCTAAAAAGCATTTATTAAGCTAACTATACATTTGATATCAATGTAGTAGGATAGGTTCTAGTTAGGCTTAAAGAAAATTTGGAAACACACATACGAGGAAACAAAATTTTTATCTTTTACGTTTTTTAGTCAAATTGGTCGTACTTAAAACACACGATCTCTAGCTCTTTCGGTAACATTAATTGGTATAAGACTGATTTTTAAAGATTTATTTAACTTAAATTATCTGCTGCTCTGGAAATGTCTTTAACCAGCATATTAAACGGTGCCAGTTTATCATTCATTGTAGCTTGAAATTTCTTAAGTTCATTTCATTTTCTTTTTGTTGATTGAATCGTTAAAAACAAATGGTTTGGAATAATCATTATAAAACATTTTGAGAAATATATGGAAATAATTTTTTACAATTTAATGTTTATACATGTGGGCATGACGTACACTTTTGTATGAATGAGAAGTGATACCCATACATTAATGATATTGGACGTTGTAAGAAAATGCAACTTGTAAAGACAAATAAAGTGTGAACGTAAACAGAATAGACAAAAATGACACATTTTAAAACATTTTTCGCATCAGTCATTGCGCTGTTGAACTAAACATACAAAAAATTGTCACAAACTTTTAGAAAAAAAACTTGAGGAAATTGGGCTTTCAAAAGCACAACTGAGATATTTTTTCTCCAAGTGTTTCTAAAGAAGAATTTTTAAAAAATGTGGATTGAGTAGGTTACCAATCCATGTCCAAATCGCAATCCCAACAACAAAATTAAAACTTTGAAACCTGGCTCAATCACTTACAAATGTGAACGTGTAACAAGGAAGTGAGTTTGTGTGCTCCGTAAAGGTAAGCGCCCACTGTCTAGCTAGGTAGTAGTAGTTATACCCGTCAAATGCAAAACAATTAAATGTGACAATTACAGGAGCATGTAACTATGGAACGTCACATTTATCAAATATATCAATGAATAATTTAAATTTGTTCAAAATCTATCGGAACCATTGGTTCAAATGTAAAAAAGTTATATATTTTTGCCAACCAGAATGCCAATTTATCATGCCAACAACACGAGCCAAAGGCGCAATTTTTCATGGCGCCATAATGAACAATAAAGTCGTGTTGACCGTGTAGTAACTGTATCATTGATTTATATTAACAAAAGGGAAAAACATATCGGAAAATATTTTGAACGGACTCTGCGTACTTTTTGACCAATAAAATTTGCAAAACAATGCTTATCATCTCTGTACATTGATGGATGGTTTCATTTTCTCGGTTCAATCGTCTATTGTTTTACATATGCATTTTCTTTTACATATATCTAAAACTGAATGACGGCAAGGATTTAGAGATTTGTTATTTACTGTGTTTTCCATGGTTCTAAACGATATATATGTCCCTATGGTGAACGAGAAGTTACATGCTAAGTAACAATAACGTGTTAAACCTAATTTACTATGTAAAGTCGTTTTCTTTTCATTAATATTTTAGCACTTTTAAACAGCTTTGAAAATTTAAATAAAGGACACAGTGTGTCTGACAAGACTTCTGTTAAATTATACAATGTTTAGAGAAATGAAAGTGTCAGGCATATAATGTAACCTTGACGGTTCTCTTGTTTCGTTTATCTACTAGCAAACTCTAAGGTTGTTGATTTAATGAAATGTGTCATACTTAAATTTGACTTTGACAACAATCTATTTTTATTAAAGAAGCGACCTTAGAGGAAAAAAATTGAAAGTTTCTCTAGTTAATTACCATCAAAGACACTTAGACTTTGTTTAATATCAATCATTTTGAAGACCCTTAAGAAATACCAATCTTAAAACATTTTAAAAAATTCTCAAACCTTAGTTGTCACATCCAGAAACATATGTATATTTGTATTTGTATCGGTCTGTATTTCTTCTTTTAAATCCTTGATGAGTTTGTAAATTCTGAAATTGATACGATGACTGAATCCAAACTTATACTGGATATATTTGACTTACCATAGTTCCTTGTTCCTTTCATTTTCAATTTTCACTTGCACGTGACGGGTGTAGCTAACTAGACTAGACAGGATGTGATTGCCTTTCCGGAGCACCCGGCCTCACGTCTTTGATGGAAAGTCACGTGTATTGCTAAATTTGCCAGCTTTCAAAGTTTTGCTTTGTTTTGGGTATTATGATTTGGACAAGGACTGGTATAGTTCTGTTTTATTTTTATTATTACTTTTGTTAATTTGAAAGTCAATCCACCTGTAACTAACTTATTTGTTTTTATTATTAGAGTGTCGATATTAATCATGTCTATGTAGATTCTAATTCAATAATTGTAATTGCAAATTTCAACTTTTTTGTCTGAACAGTTAATTTCGTTCAATATCAGTTAAAATAATAATAAAATTAAGTGACATTTTAATGGTGGCAGATATCACAGGGTCTAATTTTACAAAAAAAAACTTTAAATAAAGCACTTTTTTACGGAGAGCAGGGTATTGTCCCAAAATATTTTTGTCGGTCCTTGTAGATTCTAATTCAATAACTGTAATTGCAAATATAAACATTTTTGTCTGAACAGTCAATTTCGTTCAATGTCAGTTAAAGTAATAAAAAAATTAAGTTACAATTAAATGGTGACACATATCACTGGGTCTTTTTTTAACAAAAACAACTTTAAATAAAGCACTTTTACAGAGAATAGGCTATTGTTTCAAAATGTACTTGTCGGTCCTTGTCTTCCAATATTTGTCTGTTTTCTGTCATTCAGAATATAATGTCTTTTATTTTTTTATTGATTTATTTCTTTATTTATATTTTTTCGTTTATTGTAAGTTTTTGCATTGCCTTGTTGCCTATAGAATTTTAAAATGTGAAATATGTTTTTTTTTTCAAAAATAAGGTGAAAAAATCGAAGAAAGGTGGATCGCATTAAAATTATGAATATATCAAGAATAATCTATCATAAGAAAATATTAATCGTGGAAAAAAAATTTCCTAAGGATGACAATTCATTTGCAATTTAATTCTTTATCTTACAGCTGACATTAAAAGCTTATTCAAAACACTTATTTAAAAAAAGGCATGAAATAAGTCCTCATGAACATAACTTCATAACTTATTGCTGTTTAAAATTCTATAATTTTTCAATCAAGTGTGTGAGTTGGAATTAAGAGTCATATCAGCAATTTTCCAGCTACTTGCGGCTATAAAATTTAAATGACAAAACCGATCATCTATTATGAAAGCGAAAATATGATAGTAAATGTGGTAATGATATTCATTCTTTATACATCATTAATGTTATACCTTACATTATTTTATTGCTTAAAGCTGCGTTAAGTTTTCCTAGGCAAAACATTAAACGTTGCTGATCTAATTAATGACCTTCTTAATGAACAATGTTACATTTGGTGCAATGATAAAAGCTCAAATAAATACAGAATTGATAATTATTTCCCAGCGAGATGCAGCCTATGGGGTCTTATTTTAGATGGTGGTTACGTCGTAAAAAACCGTGTCATTTAAACACAACTTACAAAACGGTGAAATACGATAAATTAGACACAGAATTTTAATAAATTTGCCATTTGTGAATTTGTAACACCATTGCGAATACATTTGGATATTAGGACGGACAATTAATACAATTTGTGAGGTTTCACCTTCGATTCATTGGAATTCCCGCACATCCGTGTGCATGCTCCAAGCAAATAATTATCATCGTTAAACATTGACCGACTCGATAGAGTATTCCGTTTATTTACAGCTAATAGGAATAAAATTTTAGAAAATAAATCTCATGGATCGCGATTAAAATTTATCTATTATTAGAAAAAATAAATTTTTAGAAAATAAAAACAAATTCAGACAATTGAAAAACTTAATGCAGCTTTAAATATTGAATTAGCAACACTTTCTATGACTAAAAAGACTGTCTACGAAGACAAATTTATTGTATACTGTAATCAGTAGTCATCAAATGTTATATAACTTTAGATTCATTAATTTTCAACTGTTCGACTTATGATTTTTATATATCAAACTTTTTTGCCCCTACTGACACTGATGAGGAATGATTTTCCGAAATGTGCACATATGGAACATCAAAATATAAAAGGTATTTGTATTGTATATAATGCGATTTTATGTATTTATAACAGTTTTTATGTGTACGATGCAATATATGATATTTTGATTTTATATTGTGTTATTTTTATTAGGAAATTTATATTGAAAGTTAAGATATTTGAGACTTAAATATATTTGGATTCATTTAATTTTGGAACTTTCGATTCATTAATTTTTTAACTGTTTGGCTTATCTTTTTTATCTATTAAACTTTTCGGCCCCTAGTGTCACGGTGAGGTATGATGGTCGAAATGTGCACATAAAGCACAAATATTTGTGTTATAAAGCTCTTAACTAATGTAATACCGTGTATTAAACAATTGTTTACTTTATCTCAATAGATCTTGTACGTGTACTATAATTAAAAACGGACAAATTTTTATTAATACTCATTCAATATAAATTATGATAATCTTAATTATTTGATTCAATTTTACAAAAATAATTAATTTTTTTCTGTTTCAGTTATTTATTTTGGGGTGAATTAGGAAACCTTGACTCCATAAAATATATTGGTAGATCTGATATGGATGGTAAAAACCAAAAAAAGGTTGTAGCTGATGTCGGAGCTGCACTAGGGTTAGCTATTGATCACAAAGGTATGATTATAAATATATACTTGTAAATAAAACACCCTTTTGTATTCATTAAATAAACGTAATACGTGTTTTTGCATACTTATATAAAACGCATATCAAAAACCATAAAAATATAAAACTATTTAACAAAAGTACCTGTTTAATTTGGATTTTAATGTGATTTTATTCTGTTGCAGTTAAAACATTTAATTCAATATGTTGAAACACAGAATCTTAAATATTTAAGGAATTTTGGGAGAAATGTACTTGATACTCATGGCAGGTATAAATCTGTCATTCTTTTTGTGAGTGTTGTCTAAGTAATCACTATCATCTTTAAAATATTTTTTTAAAAAAACGTTCTGGAAGGACCGAGATCAATTCAGAAGAATAAATAACGCAATCACAAGGTGTGTAAACATCATAGTCAGTCTGAATATTACGTGACTTAAGACAGCAGGTTTCGCTTTCTCTTTTATTTATGTTCATCAGATTAAAATAAAAAAGTAAAATATATGTATTAGTTTGATAGCATAAAGTGTGCTGTGTGGGGGAAGGGTTATAAAAAACCTTTTTTCTCAGTCAACGTAATATTGCTTTTAATTCTTAAAAAGCTATATTTTTACTTTAAAAAAAAATCAACATAAAATATTATTTTACATTTATTTCTTTACATTTCTTTAAATGAAAACACAATAAATAATTTTTGAAAATCTAAATATTCTTTAATATCTACAAAGTTGTTAAGTCGTTTTTGTCAAACCTGGGATCGCCATTAGACGAGATTTAATTGTTACTTTTCCCTTGTCGGCGGCGATGGCGGCGGCGTGTCAAAATGTGACAGTTTCGGTTAAAGTAATGTATTTACTACTCGATCAAAAACTAACCAGGCGAGACGTTTAAATCCGTGGAATTCTTGTCTTATAATTATTCTTTAAATTACAGAACTCGCATATAAAACAGTATCTCAATATATAACAAATATAAAGCAAAATTGGTTGGACAAAATATAGGGAAATGTTTTGTATTTCAAAAATCAATAAATTTGAGATTTGTTTAAATAATCTAGTAACTACAATTATTATTATTATTATTATTATTATTATTATTATTATTATTATTATTCCTCACTTAATATTTTCCAAGTAAATTATGAAATTGAATATATCATGGCAGCAGGTTATTTATCATTTCACAAAATGCAGAGCTGTCATAATAATCTTAAATGGCATTTGAAAATGTGTTGATTGAAAAAGAAAAAACACATGAAGTGAATGTTCCAGAAATGAGTTGTTTTATACCTTGATTAATGTGTTGTTTTTAGAAAATTCATTAATATAACAGGCGATATTGCAATAAATAAAATCAGCATTCCATCACACTGGAATGTAGGTCAATTGTTTTTTCTTCAATCTGTGCAGTTTTTTTTTTTTTTTTTTTTTTTTTTTTTGAAGAGGGGACAACTGGCTATAAATTATACGGAAAGTCAAGGATAGGAGAGAATATATCATTTATATAGCTGGTAATCTTTGACTATATACTCTCAGATGTTTTCAAGTCAGTAATTTGATTGAAGACTTTTCATCTGGTCAGTCATATTTAAAGTTTCAATTTGGCACAATTTATACTCATTTCAACTGTTGTTGGAAAAAACTACGGGATAAGTTTAAGCATTACTTGTTAATGAGAAAGGCAGTTATAACAAAATTGTGGAATGATATTTCATTAAAGAATTTCTTATCGCCTTTTAATAAGTAATCGCGGTGGACAGTTCATGGATGTTGGGGAAAAACCGGAGTTAAACACCGAAAACAAATTGTCACATTTAGATCTGTCCCATCGGAATTCAAACCTATGCAGTATAGGGCCAATTGATACATACAAGAACCACCCCGTCAACAACGGCATTTTTAGTGCGATATAAGATCAATACAAATTTTAGCCCGTAAGTAAACGAATTTCTGCTTCTCATCGTGTAAAACTTGTTTAACTTTGACAACTGATATTTTCGTAGTAGAAGTTGGTAACACCGGGTCATGTACAGTAAAACAATAAAACAAATCAGTCTAAAATCAGTATATATTTTTTTAAAATGGCAGGATATTTGTTTGAGGTATTCATTGATTATTTGCTCTTTGGCTTCAGTTCCATGTCTTTAATTCACTTTTCATATATGCATTTTTGAATGTTTATTTATAAAACTATTGGTTTCGAATAAGCTAGATCATTAAGACCATCGAAAATCAGAACAACTCGGTGACTTAGTATTAAAACGTCAGCCTCGCATGCGAAATGTCGGGGAGTTCGAACCCCGGTCGAGTTATTCGTATACGACTTTAAAAGTTTAAATATTAATTCCTTTTCTGACGCTTGACTTTAAATGGACAGCGTATCGTCAGGCTCATCTGGTGCCAGGAAAATGTGAGTAAAGGAGTGGTATGCTTGTCTGAAACATGCTGACTTTTGAGCTATC
The DNA here is from genome assembly GCA_029721355.1 of Tegillarca granosa. Taxonomy (NCBI): domain Eukaryota; kingdom Metazoa; phylum Mollusca; class Bivalvia; order Arcoida; family Arcidae; genus Tegillarca; species Tegillarca granosa. The sequence goes on along the minus strand of CM056606.1, from coordinate 3,214,251 downwards.
ACCTTATCAAAACGCCGTCAGAGTGCAAGCTAGTACAAGACAGACCACAATACACCCTCTCATATCTCACGCATACACGACATTGTACTGAGAATAACCCCTAGACATTTATCATCTTGCTCCCGTCGCATATGGCTAGAAGTTACTGATGCGTCGTTAAACAACATTACAACCACACTGACTAACCTATGAAAAGTGCCTAGACAAGAATGTTGTTTACCACTTTGTTATTAGATGCTATGTCTACCACAAACATAGGAAGACTTTTTCAGTTGGTTCCTTCTTATTGTCTTAACTTGTTGTTTGACGTTTGCCATTTATCTGTTTAAACGGAAATCAAAAGAAAATAACTTTAAAATCTATATATCTAACTAAGGTTTGTTCCCTCATGCACAGCATTCCTTAGCTGGATTTGGAATTACATAATTTTGGAACTTTAGATTTAATAAATTTTCAACTGTTTGGCTTGTTTTTTATCTATCAAACTTTTAGGTCTTAGTGTCACTGATGAGGAATGAATTTCCGAAATGAGCACATCTGGCACATCAAAATTTAGCTGGTATTTGTGTTATATATTTTATATATCTACAATTGTCTATTAGCATATTTACCTATTTGGCTAGATGTTACTGATGCGTCGTTAAACAACATTACAACCAACTGACTAATTTTTGAAATTTATTTAAAACTAAGGTCTGTTCCTTTCTGCAAAGCATTCCCTTAGCTGGATTTGGATTCATATAATTTTGGAACTTTAGATTCATCAATTTTCAACTGTTTGGCGTATGTTGTTTAATTTATCAAACTTTTTGGCCCTTAGTGTCACTGATGAGGAATGATTTTCCGAAATGTGCATATCTGGCACATCAAAATTCAGCAGGTATTTGTTATATATTTACTACCCCTGAGCGGGTACTGCTGCTGGTGGAGTAAAACTCCCCGAGGGTATCCATAACTCAGTAGGCAGTACCGTGTGCTGTCAGAAAATGAACATTTAGCAAAATTTTCAGTCGACTTAATTTTTGAAATTTATTTAAAACTAAGGTCTGTTCCTTCCTGCAAAGCATTCCCTTAGCTGGATTTGGATTCATATAATTTTGGAACTTTAGATTCATCAATTTTCAACTGTTTGGCGTATGTTGTTTAATTTATCAAACTTTTTGGAACTAAGTGTCACTGATGAGGAATGATTTTCCGAAATGTGCATATCTGGCACATCAAAATTCAGCAGGTATTTGTTATATAACCTATGAAAAGTGCTTAGACAAGAATATTGCGTTACCACTTTGTTATTAGATGTTATGTCTACCATAAACATAGGAAGACTTTTTTTCAGTTGGTTCCTTCTTATTGTCTTAACTTGTTTGACGTTTGATAAATGTAAAATCAATTAAATTACATGTTTTCCGCATTTTTTATATAACAGCTACGTGATATGTTGTAATTTCAAGTTTAAATTATGATGTAAAATAGAAATTGAATTTATAAGATAAAAAGGAATTTTAATTGTGATTTTCTGCGATAATATGTTGTTTTTAGAAAATTGATTATGTGTCGGTTATATTTTAAATAATAACATGAAGCATTTTCAATTGTTAATTCTTTCATTTGTGATTTATCACTTTATAATCGGATTTTACACCACAGCGACAGTCTTTGAACAAGCACAAATGCATCATGCAAAAATAATATATTTCATGATTTAAATGGTTTAGCTGGATTTGGATTCATATCATTTTGGAACTCCAAATTCATCAATTTTCAACTGTTCGGCTTTTGTTTTTTATCTACCAATCTTTTCAGCTGATGAGGAATGATTTTCCGAAATGTGCACATATCGCACATCAAAATTTAAAAGTATTTGGGTTATATATTTATATCTCACTACAATGCATTTTAGACCGCTATAAAAATACATATTGATAGTTCGGAATAAAGAGTATATTTGCTAGGGGTCTATGCTGAAAGGTTTTGTAGTCAAGTCAATGATCTAATTGAACATTTTCATCTTGTCAGACGGAATAAAATGTTTAATATTACACTAAGATACAATTTCTTTATCTGTAGTTGGTTTTGCATAATACAATTAGTTTTGCCACAACTGATGATTTTGTTACAAAGTAGTTATTTATAATTAAAATAAAACAAACATACCAGTCCTTGTCCATATCACAATCCCAAAACAAAGTAAAAACTTTGCAAACTGGCAAAATAGGTGATACACGTGAACTTCCATCAAGGAAGTGAGGCCGGGTGCTCCGGAAGGGTAAGCACCTCCTGTTTAGCTAGCTACACCCGTCACGTGCAAGTCAATTTTAAGAATGAAAGGAACAAAGAACTATGGTAAGTCAAATATATCCAGTATAAGTTGGGATACAGTGACTACATACTTATCAACAATATTGTGATGACGGCCATAAAACTTTTAAAGGGCCCTGATTAGCCTAGGCTTGCAATATCCTTGTGTCAACAATTTAATTGTAAGTAATTTGCTTCGTTGCAGAAAGTTCCCATAGTGGGAACAAGCTCTACCGTACCGTATTAACTGTGAAACATATACACCATACGCAGCAGAAGCAGGGATATTACTGCAAAGAAACGGAAAGTTGACAATAGAAAAATTGAAGTCATCACGTTTGTTGTATAGCTTCAGATGTAACCTTTCATTAATATATTAATATATTAATTATTTATATAATTTGCACTTTGATATTTCATTAAATGAATTGTTTTTGTCTACTTATTATGATTTATCTCTTCCCGCTCTTGGTACCATAGAGTAGAGAGAGGTTATGGAATTTATGCATCAGTCATAATTATGTCAATTATTTCAAAGTTAATAAGTTATGATGGAGAACTGTTCAAACGAAATAACGTCAAGCAACCTGGTAAACATTTAAATCCAACCTGAGTATGATTCTATCCTAGAACACGAGATTCCATTCATCTGATGCGCTCTCGACCACTTGGGCACCAATGATCCGCTTGCTGGCCTAAGGGATAAAGCAGTATCTATAAATAATATGGTTACAAATACAATTTTGAAAAACAATAAATAATATATCTAATAAATTAAGAAAACTTATAAATTGACTCAATCCTGTTTTTATGTTATCATATGAAAATGGTTTAACGACGTTACTAAAGACAATTTGTATTTTGTCAAAATTATACTGTACTACATGTGACAAAACTTGTTACAAAAAAGAAAAAAATGGTTAAGACCTTAGAAAAGTGTAAATTTTACACAACTTGGTTACCGTTTAGAATACGTTCCAAAGCTTTCGAATAAGCTAGATCATTAAGACCATCAAAAATCAGAACTCGTTTGATTTCTGATTTTGTTTTATTTTCGTGTTTTGTGAGTTCATTGTTACGATTCTTGGTAGCATTGACTTCGCTGATTCCAACCAATTCTTAATTCTTAAATAATCATATTTATAGACAATTGATTGTAAATATTCCTCCACAAGTTACATAAACACACTATTAAACTACCATTTTGATGTGGCAGTTGTCTGGTATTTTCTTTTCTAGTAACTTTTTTTCAATATATAAAATGCTTTTTTGTATTCGACCTTTAACCGTCAGAACTTATCTTTTCTTGTCTAACTTGTTTGACTTTTTCTTATTTCTATTTATTATGTCATGTTCTTGAATCTTTTAGCATTGGTAAGTGCGTTTTTATTTATTTATCCTTCACTTTAGATTTTTTAAAGCTGATGTTTCTTTTTCAGCACTGCGTTTGTACTGGGTAGACGCAGATGTAGATGAAATTAAATCATGTGATTTTGATGGAAATGACATGCAGATATTCTTTACAAAGAAAGGATCTCATTTGACAGATATAGCTTTAATGGGAGTTAATATGTATGTAATTGGCTGGAACAGTCGGTATGTATTTTAGCCAATAAAAAGGCAATTTAAATAAATAACGAAAGACAATAAACAAAACAATAACAACAAACAAGGAAAAAGGGATATTTAGACAATTAATTATAATCAAAAGAAAGAACTGATAAACATAGACGTGACAACAGTAAATGCAAACAATATTTTTTGTTAAAAGGAAATGACAAAAAAAGAAAAAAAGAAAATTACACGTATCATTACCACTGTTTGTAAATTTTCCGTTAAAGAGGTCTTAATATAGTTAAAAGCGTACACATTGTGCTAAATACTATACAGCATTATAATCATCAATCAAAATTTTATTACAACATAACGTACCAGCATTTAATCACTGCTTTTTCAATGAATTGGTTAAACAAAATTTTTAATCATTTTCATCGGAAATAAAATATAAGGAAGCTGTTTTTTGTTATTGGTTTTTTTTTTTTTTTTTGGTACTTTTAGACGGGTTCTTCGAATAAATAAAGAAAGTAAGTCAGAAATAGCCTGGATGGAAGATATCCCAGAGTTCGGAAGACTTGACAGTATAAAACTTTATCCAGGAGATCCACAACCAAGTAAATTTTACTACTTATTTTATTGTATTGTTTTATTACAACAAAGCCTCATACAGTACATGTTACAGTAAACTTATCATTTACATCAACTTTTTTGTAAACTGCATTGAGTGAGAAAATTCAATTATCTTTGTTTCTGAGTGTCCTAAAAACAATCAGTGGTAGGCGACAAGACTGCATAATTTAAGTTCTCGTAAAGGAAATTGTTGCCCAAGTATTTGAAATTTTATCGTTAAAACAGAAATATTTTTACAAGGTTCAAGTGCGTAGATATATTATACTGCATTTAGTGTTGGTAATGACAGAAATATTATTAATTCAACTGAAAATTTTAAATACAAAACTTTTAACTTTTTTAATCTCCAACAACATTTAATTTAATTTTAGAAAATACCCTTTGTGAAAGTAACAATGGTGGATGCAGTACATTTTGTCTTCCAAACGCCAACGGAAGAACGTGTGCTTGTGAAGACGGTGTTGAACTGAGAAACAAACAGCATTGCACAAATGGTAATATCCTCAAAAACATTCTGAAAGAAATTACAGTTTTTTATGGTTTTATGTAACATTATTTGTTTAGACAAGTACATATTGTTTAAACCTATACAAAAACATTCCGGTCCATGTCCAAAAACAAACCCAAAAAAGTAAAGTGTAGATTAGATATGGCATCCGCCTTATGACGATTAACATTTGAGTCATGCTAAATCAAATCACTACCATAACTGTAGAAGTTATGGGACGTACATGATATAAAAGTGCAAGGACAAACAGACAGACGAAAGGATGGGGTGATTTCTTTTCACTCCTAAACTTTGTGTGTATTATTAAAAACCAAATCAAAAGTAATATATATTTTAGTGATAAATCAAGATATTTTTAGAACTTTCCTTTTTTAATTCATTTTTGCAAAGTTAATAAATGCATGTAGTTTAAAAGGACGCCATTTTGTTATATATTTTATCATGTTTCAGTTTGTCCAACAAGTTTTAAACATGGTATAATAAAACAAGGCTGTGCTATATACCCTGGTGCATCTTGTGGTTATACCTGCATTGGTCATCTGAGAAAAAATCCCAAAATATCTACCATCAAATGTTTAAAGAATGCTTCATGGAATGAAAATGAAGATGAATTGTGTACAGGTAATAGACTCTCTATCTCTCTCTCTCTCTCTCTCTCTCTCTCTCTCTCTCTCTCTCTCTCAATCAATCAATCAAGTCAGTGACCATAGTGGGGATTAGCATGTCCAAATTACAATCCACAAAAAACAAAGTAACAATTTTGAAAACTTGCCAATTCAGTTATTCACGTGAAGTAAGAGTTTGCGTAGTTTACTTGTGTTGATAGTAAGTATAGTTATATTTTCTTGTGACATATTATTTTTTGTTGTTGATGAGTACTTTTGTGTCTACTTTAATGCTCGTGTCAAGTAGAATCTTTACTTTGTTGTTTCATTGCAGAGACAGAATGTGAGAAGAGCATACCTTCGGTTTACCTTTCGGGGCCTTGTAGAGGGCAGATTGGTGACAAATGCAGCTATACATGCAAAAATGGCAAAGCAAATACATATACAAGAGTAATATGTTCTTCAGGAGGCGTGTGGTACCCAAATACCAACTTATGTAAAGGTAATTATAACTATCCAGCTAACTATCAATTATAGCCTAGTAATTGTAAGACAATTAAAACTAATCAAAAATTTGAACGGTGGTTGTATTATATGATGAAAGTTCATGTGAAAAAAAATCTTAATAGTGACCAAAGAAGTTAATCCGTCCGCGCGCGCGTGTGTGTGTGTGTGTGTGTGTGTGTGTGTGTGTGTGTGTGTAAATAAAAACTGAAATGCGAAGGTATCGGAATTCAGAAATATTGAGCGAGAAGTAATATTTTAAGTTATTTCTGCCTTTTTCGCTTCTTCTTATGACAGTTCAAATGCAGGTGGACCGAATCGGAAATAGATATAAGCAATTTTTTTTAAATTCCTGCGTCGTGTTTTCTTTTCATTTTTAATCTACGCTAAAAGATCCTGATTCCATTAATTTGAATTTTATTGTTCTGTGTTTATAATGAAGACTAATATAGTAAAAACCAAATTAGCATTTGTTTTATTATATCTTACGTTGAAATATTTTCATTCGCCATGTGTCTTAAGTTTGAAAAAAGAATGTTATTTACTACTGTATGTCATTGACCACATGACTCTGCGATTTTTCTATGGCATCACTTTTCGCAAATTAAACTTTATAATATCATTCTCTTGACGTCACAGAAGGCGCAATTAGAATAAAAAGTTTAGAAGCAAAACAATCCCTGAATTATTGTAAAAACTCTTATGAAAGATGTTAATGAAAATATGACAATTGGACAGCTATGAAAAGACGTTAATTGGCTATATGATTGCCACCTTCATAGTGACCATTAACCTTATAACAACCTAAATTCAGATGAATTTTTGAACATATGTTATAATTACCAAAATGTCTTTTTTTTAATAATAAAAAAATTAGTATTATTCAACAAGAAAATCTTAATTTTAATTTGAACTAACTTTGACAGTCTTTACCATTACAGATAATGTGTATACTAGTATTTGTTAAATGTCGTGATTTTCCACTTTTATATTGAGACAATGATATAAACAAATGTAAATACATTGTATAAGTATAAAACAAAAAGAGTTTGTATTAAAAATAATATCAGTTATTAATATAAAGAATAATACAATTGTTAGCATCGATCCATGTTTGGTTTTATTCAATCTATATCTCTCAGTCTGTTTCATATATTTAATGAAGTTTGACTTTATTTCAGACAAAGTTCCACCAGTTTCCAAGAAATGCGTAAACAACATAAAACATGGAAGTCTAGACTTTATATGTTCCCGGGTTATAGGTGCTAGATGTGCATATACCTGTAATGGGGATTATGTATCCGCCTATCACGAAAATAAAGTTAGGTGTCTACCCTCACAAGAGTGGAATGTTCCTCTAGATAAAATCTGCATTCGTAAGTAACAGTATCATACAAATTTGGTTAATTCATACAATGTACATTGTAGCAAATGTGTTTGCCGTCTTCGTTTACGCAACATGGTTAACTCTTAAGTTTCTTCCCAAATGCAAAACATTCCTTTACTAGAATCGGATTCATGAAGTATTGGGACTTTTGATTTATTAATTTGCACCTGTTTAGCTTTTTATTCATCTATCAACGTTTTCGGTCCCTAATGTCACTGATGGGGTATTACTTACTTTCACTACTTATATTGAACATACATATCAACTCAATGTATGGAAATCACTTATAAATATATTTAGTTAACATCTTTCGTCAATTCTGTATTTATTTTGTGTTATAGATGACAAACCAATAGATTTAACAAACAATTTTTGTTTCACTGAATCCCCTTTCTTTTTATTGAATACAAACGCTATTTTTTCCTTCAGAAAATAATTGTTTTTAGAACAGAGTAGTCTAAAAATCGAAAGCAATATTTTATCTAATTTCAAATGCTATCAAAAACAATTTTTAAAGTCATGAACAAATATATCTCTAAAAAATATTTTTTGTGTCGTTTTAGGGATATCATCATTACTAAGTGAATGAATATCTTCAATCAAACTAGAGAAGATTATGATTGATATCATGGTGCTGATTGCTAAGCCAATCTTTTTTTTTCAATTGAAATATCAGAAATACTCAAAGCTATTACGTCATTTCATTTTGTTTTCTGAATAATAAAGTATGTAACTGCCATCTGTATAAATGTCACTCGACACCAACATAACTGTAGTTTGAGAAGTAATATAAAGATAAACAAAATCAAAATTATGTGCGTATCATGATAAACTGTAGCAAAAGTAATTTAGTAAAATTTGATATTAAGTACCTCATCCAGATATTATTCTTGTTTTTGTTCTTTAAGATAGATGCCTAACAAACAAAAACTGGGTGTAAAACGATTGTTATATTATATAGAAACCCATTAAATACAAACTTCAAATCACTATGTTTTATGATGGCGAAGATAATGTTATAATTAGAAACACGATAATAATAATGACATATCTGCTTGAAGGTCTTCTAATTATAAATCATGACATTAATCGTTAATATATATATATATATATATATATATATATATATATATATATATATATATATATATATATATATATATATATATATATATATATAAAGGTTCTGAAATATTTTGATTGGTCGGAATCACTTTCAGAACATAAATTTGATTGGTCAGAATGATTACCAAGAAGTGTCCGCATGTTATATGTTTTCAACCGATAAGTCTTGAAACATAATCATATACCTAAAGTATATTGCATGGTAACAGAAACAACCTTCTCCCGAACTAGAAATGAACAAATTATAATAAATGTTGAAGCTTCTCTATACACCCTTATGAAATAAGCAACCAATTTCGGAAAAAAAACATCCTGAAAACAATTTGTTACAAGGGTATGGTGCTACCCGCTTGTTAATCATCTTTATAAGATATTTATTACATGTACATGTCCATGACTACAGCCAACGCAAGCAAGTTGTTAACCACAATACAAATAAATGATAAAAATAGTCAAACAAAAGAGGAAAAACAAATTTGGAACAATTACTCCAAATTCACCGATTTTAAGAACATAAGAGTTCAAGTCCAGTAAAAGGGTTAAAGTATAAAACAAAAAATGGATACATATAATTTTCTTATCAAGCTTGCCAGTATGATTTTGTTGCATGCTGGACAATAAGCTCATTTCGCAGCTTTCTACTTGTGCTAGGAAGCTTCATGTTCGAGTCCCGGTTTAACGCTGCCTCTTTCTTCTATGGCTTTGTGGTTCGTCCGACCATGGGAAATGGTCTAGCAATACGTTGGTCCAGTGAACGATTCAGGTCGTTTCAATTCAATACACTGTAGTTGAATCGAGCAGTCGGAGTAATGACTAACTGGTCTCAACTTACTGGGTAGTTCAGTCTGTAAAGCGTCCCATTAGCACTGGGGATATACCTTATCCGAGTTTGAAATAATAATTATTACTTTGTAGCTTTACAAACGGCGAAACAGAATGCAAAAATACAAGAGAAACAAACAGAAGTGAAGAACGACGCAGCAGTAGTAGGCGGAATTCTGGGATTGTTCATAGTTGTTGTTGTAGTATTTATCCTTGTTGGAACTTTTTGTGTTTTAAGAAAAAGGTAGGTTTAATATTATGATCTCAAGACTCGAGGTTATCCAAAGAGACATTGTTCATATTGGTTTTAATATTTAAATTATGTAGTACCATCCAAATTGCAGTTAAAGGGACATCTAGTTATTGGTAGAGAAAGCCGCATAGTTTCTTATTTTAGTCTTTATTATAACTAAGTAAATGGATATCTGAATTAAGAAAGGGTTTTATCGATATCTTTGCGATACGTTTTTAAGCTATTTGTTAGACCATTTTCTTTTTAAGGGTTTATGTTAATAAAATGTTTAATGCTCAACAAAATCTAAGCCTGTATTCTCTGAAATTGTTTGTATTGATTGGTCAATAACAATCATTTACAGACATAATTGTTAAGTTATTTATGGCGTCAAGGTGTAATCATGCGCTGTTGCATATTTTGACGGTCTTCATTATAAACAAAAATGACGTATTTCAGATTGTTCCTTTTCTTCATTTAACGTTTTATCCGTTGATTAGATTTTTGTTTAAAAATCAACGTCTCTTTATTGGAGTTACCATGCTACAAAAAGAACATTTCTAGTACATATGGAATCCTATATGGAATATACCGATATCATATAACCCATGCTAAATCACTACCATACTCAAGAATATTGCAATGCTAGGTTAATCAAGACCTTTAAAACTTTTGAGAGGTCACTGTATCCAAACTTATACTGGAAATATTTGACTAACCATAGTTCGATGTTCCTTTCATTCTCAAATTGATTTTGCACATCACGACTGTAACTAGCTAGACAAGGCGTGCTTACCGTTCCGGAGCACTCGGCCTCACTTCCTGGATGGAAGATCACGTGAATAACTTAATAGGCCAGTTTTTAAAGTTTTGCTTTTTAAGCGGGTGTTATTTTGACATGTAGTCATGGACTGGTATGTTTAATTTGTACTTAATCAATAATTATAGCTACTTTTAAGCAAATATTTTAGTAGATATATGATATTTGAAATACACAAACTTTCATTTCGTAAAACACAAATTAAAAGTTGACCGAACTTGAAGTAAAATATCATGTATTTAAATGCCTTAAAGCTTTTCTACGGGTCTTGTTAAAGCTTTTCGATTTTTAATATTTATTAAATTTAAAGTACGATAATATTTCAGGCTAAGTCTCTTAATTTCACAATCTAGCCTAAAGCTTATTTTGGTTTCACAAGTTGCTTACAAATAACGTAAGCAAGGGTTTTTCATTTTGAACAATAAAATATATAGTAATTTCATAAAATAATAAACGAAAGAAAAACAATAATAATAAACGTGATTTTATACCACTTTTATATTACTTCCTTGAAAACAAACTACCCCAGTCGACAAAAATGTTGTTAGGGTCAAATCTAAAATCTCGGTCACGTGGGTGATCTTTAATATTTAGCTATCGTCTAAATGTGTTATATATTTGTTTAAATTTATTTTAAACATATCCAAAGATGTTGAAGTTATACAGCAGATGTGATATTGAAACAGAGAGATATATCACATTATATCATTTTAACTTTGTTTTCGGAGGATTTATATAATAAGTATGTATGTAAAACATTGATTGTGAATATTATTGTTTTGTTATTGTAGTACATTCTTAACATTTGAAGAGAATAGGTTAAAAGGCAAATTATTTGAAACACATCCAGCGGAGGAATTTTCAAGAGATGTAAAAAATGAAGGTGCTGCTGCTTCCGGTTTTCAAAATCCTTTGAGTAAACAGGCTAGCGCGTTTGTCGTCATGGAGGACCAGCGTCTCTAAGTGTGTAACTTAATGTAACTTGCGAGAAAACGTACAGGCAAAACTTAAAGAAACTATAGAATATAACCTCAGATGAATCTACTTTATTTTATCAGATTTTGATAAAAATTATAATTTGTATTTTTAATTGTTTACTAAATTATTAATATTAAACGGCTTTGTTATATTAAATATCAATAAAAAAGAAATAATGCAAATTAAACTTTAATCTTGTACAAAATGCATAAACTTCACCAGAAGTCCAGAACAACCACTCAAATTACTATTCAATCTGAAAAGTGAGATAATTTTCATACAAAAATAACCGTAAAAACAAATTTTGCCTTTAGTATAAAATATGGGAGAAGTGAGGGTTGTTTAATTTACGACTGCAATATTCCCTTGAATAAAAGTCAACCAGCAACCTAAACTTTGTAGAACATTATAACTGACGCTCTTCTGGTGCTTTAATGAAATGAAATTTGGGGTTTTAGTATTAAAGGTCATTATGAACTTCAATGAAGGTCAAGACAATTTATTCCACAAATTTGATAGATCGTCGGCCACAGACCACCTCTTTTATGTTTAAATATCATTAATTCACAAATTCTAAAAGGAAAAATTCAAAGATGTTTCAATTAAATTTAGACTTTGACAATCATAACAGGCTTATGATAAGCAACAAAGACAAGCACTTTGGGATCAGTAGTCATAAAACTTCTTATTTAAATTTGAAAAGCGAAAGTTTTTACCAGTCACCTGTTATGGTAAAATTACAATCGGAGGTCCCGCATCATTTTTAGCTTTGGGTCTACTTAATTTTTTTTTTTATCTCCGGCTTTTTTTTATGGCAAGATCTAACACTTGAAAGCTAAATACAACCCCCTTTAAGGAATAAATTAGCCATTTTTCGAAGCATTATTTAGGTTTTGGATTGTGATTCGGAATATACCAAATATACCGAGACATCACCAGCTATAAGAGAAGTGGCAGAAATTTTTACCTTTGCAGTGTGCTCAGGGAAATGTGCAGTGAGGGTTCTTCAGTGTGTCATGTCTGACACACATCATTTGTTTTAGGTCTCCTTCAAAGGACCACGTAATTTCCATTTCTAAATTTCAAATGCTTGGCGAAAGAACAGCCACTACCCACTTGTTCAGAGCCGGCCAAGGTTTGAACACCAACAAAGCAAGCACTCTATCAACTGAGCTACTACGGTAATATATGGAGAAGATAGGACTATTAACAGACAGACAACCTGACTTACAGACAGGCATGATTATTCCTATATAACCCTCTGAAACTAAATTGTGAGTGTTTAGATTATTATAAATAAAATATAACTTCTACTTAGAAACATAGTTCATATATTGTTTAATTATTTTACAGTAATATACACTATATTTCTAGATTTCATTTACAATTTTACATCATAATTTTGTTGAAATGAGACCTATATATTTATACATCTATATTGTAATGCTGAAATAGCTCAACATTTTAATATTTAAGTCACCATCCCGCTTGGCAAATTAAAAAAAAAACTTTATGAAAGGCTGTTGGTATACATGCATACCATCTCTGCAAAAAAAGGCTGGCATTGGTATCCATGCATACCATCTCTGCAAGCAAGGCCTGGCATTGGTATCCATGCATACCATATCTGCCAGCAAGGGCTGGCATTTACACTCTGTTACATTTCAATTCATTAATATAAATGCATTAACCCTTTCGCCCACTTCATCTTTAAAATATTTTCAACACAAGAGGCTTAAAGTGTACTGTTCACCTGATCTGAAAGACATTCGAGGAAGCAGTTTATCTGTTCATAAAATCATTTAAAGACAGAGAGAGCATTTTCAATTAAGACTTGCAACAAACAAACAATTGAAAATTTGACTTAAAGAACTTTTCTGCCAATATCTGGCATAGGAACAGATCCATAAGCCAAGGTATCAAAATTATTCCTAAACAAAATACTTGTTAAAATAACCAAAATGAAATGATCTTTCGTCATACTTTAAACTGATATTTTCCCCAAAAATAGTAAATGCAAAATATCAAAAGATTCATGAGATCATCAAAACAAACACCAATTACTTATATAAGGAATAATGGAAACTCTAAATGCTTAATTTATACAGACTTTTAAAAAGACATTGTCATCCAAATAAAACATCAAATAGAACAGACAGAAAGAGAAGTTAGCACACACAGAGACACAGTGCCATAAGCTCACTAGGCATTACATCAGGTGAGCTACAAGATCAATGAAGAATATGACATTCTTGATGAAAAAGCAACTTAAAAAGAAAAGTTGATACCAATGCAAATCATGAACAGAAATGAAACATATAATACTTAATAACTAATGAACTTAGCATATAAAAATATATTATTTTCCAGAATATTTAAAATTCTGTTTTATTCATACATAAATAGAACATCCTAAGGAGCACAAGTGAGTTTGGATTGGGGCAAGCATTTACACAAACGAAGAAAAAGCATGAAAAATACACATATGCAAAATTGCACACTAACCCTCGTTCCATAAATGTATACTTAGTATTTTAAAAAAGGATATGATGTTGCATTGTTCATTAAGGTTCCACATAGCATCTATTTAACACTTGTTTTATACTAAGATTCACATCAGTAATGTAAGCCCAAATTATTTTGTTTTACTACAAAAAACATTGTGTATTTTCTTGAACATGTTGAAATATTGTTAAGAATTCTGTAGGAATTTAGCAAACCAAATTCATCTGTTACAATGATGAAGAAATTTTTCTATCCAGCCTTAAGAATCACAACTTAGCTTCTTTTATTTTTCCCTTATACAACTACCGGCATATCGGTAAAAAAGTCTTATACAAACAAGATTAAGGTGAATTATTTAACTGAAGTAATTTTCAAAGTCTTGAAATAAAAAGTGTTTCAGCTGCTCACTATGAAAATGAAGATTAAATGATGTTGCATTCGAGTTCATTAAGGTTCCACATAGCATCTATTTAACACTTGTTTTATACTAAGATTCACATCAGTAATGTAAGCCCAAATTATTTTGTTTTACTACAAAAAACATTATTTCCTTGAACATGTTGAAATATTGTTAAGAATTCTGTAGGAATTTAGCAAAAAAAATTCATCTGTTACAATGATGAAGAAGTTTTTCTATTCAGCCTTAAGAATCACAACTTAGCTTCTTTTATTTTTCCCTTATACAACTACCAGCATATCGGTAAAAAAGTCTTATACAAATAAGATTAAGGTGAATTATTTAACTGAAGTAATTTTCAAAGTCTTGAAATAAAAAGTGTTTCAGCTGCTCACTATGAAAATGAAGATTAACAAGCACAGTTTGTCACATAGACAGACAGGCAGGCAGGCAGATATTTTGACAGATGATGGCATAAAGTGACAGCTACCTATACTTACACATGAGATCACAATTTACAGATTTTTTCTCTAGTAAATAATTATACATGTATAACAATGCATAGCGACTGGAATGAAAGAGGCCATGTTTACAATATGCAAAATCGATTGACCACCATTTCTATAAAAAAAAATTCTTCTTTTTTTAAAACAAGTACTATGAAAGGCAAAAAAGATTGATTTAGGCCAAACACAAAGACAAGAATCATAACAAAAATTTACAACAATATCATACATTTAAACCAATCAAAATACATGTATTTAATTTACAACTCTCTAATTGTAATAATGTTACCCATTCATAATTAATCTTAGTACATCAAAATATACCCAAAACAATGAAGGAAAACTTATTGAATTTGCATTCAATTCTACCACTGACTTGTTATAAAATGAGTGAAAAAAGGTCTTTTTGCTGTGATAGAAATGATATAGAAAATTTTGAAACTAAAGCATTTTTGTAACTCCATATAACTTCAGATTCTGAATTTTCTTGAGTGGTGGTGGTGGCAAGTCAGTAACCTACAACAACAGATTTTCATCCATGTACCATGCAATAAACTTAACACAATTTGAATTATTCTAAAAATTAATTAAAAAATCTGCCTTTTTTAAATTCCAACAGTATGTAGGTTTATTTGTCAAACAATGTTGAGTCTATAAGACACTACCACCTCCAACTTTACCTCCCAATGTCTGAATTCTTTATACAATTAGCTTACAACCTATCCATTCTCTAAAATTTTCATACAAAGGGCAATAACTCTTGTCATATTGACAGATATAAAAATAATTCACAAGTATTAATAATTCTTAACAATATACATATATTTTAAAAGATAAATTCACAACAATTTCTTTTTGAGGTTGTATTTGTAATAATTTGTAAAACACTTTCATCATCATCAATTGTCTATCCAAATTAAACAAGCAAATAATATTTTTAATAACAACCATTTTAATTCACTTTTTGTTTTACATAGTCACTAATTTCCAACATTTGTGACATTTAATTCACAAATATTAATAATTACAAAAAATGATTAAGTTTGGAATATATCATATGAATAGCAGAGAAAAGCCTTTTTTATAATTCACCTTAAACAAAATTTGATTTATTAATATAATTTCAATGATTTCACGGACAAAAAAATCCTGTTGCGATATCCCGTCGTTACTCATTACCCCTCTACACCAGGCTTGATGCCACACTGCTTTTAAATCCAAATGTTTCTTTTTCCAATGTTAATCTATATAAGTTCCTTTCACCCATTTATCAACAAACCCTTAATGACAAAATTTGACTGAACAAATGCTGGCAATGAATCAAAAGTTGCACTGTATTCTGTATGGTCAAAGGTTTTTATATTTTTAATTTTTTGGAGTAATTGGATTTTGAATTTTAGGATTGAAGAAAAATCAATGAGTGATAGATCTAAGTAATTTGTGCAAACCTTGTTCAAATTTTCAAAACTTACAAAAATATAAATATGTATAAAAAAAACTCAAAGATTAAAGCTATTCTAAATTAGCACTAGAATGGAATGTAGAGGAGAAATGCATTTATAGAAAAATCAACATATAAATACA
Organism: Tegillarca granosa; assembly: GCA_029721355.1. Taxonomy (NCBI): domain Eukaryota; kingdom Metazoa; phylum Mollusca; class Bivalvia; order Arcoida; family Arcidae; genus Tegillarca; species Tegillarca granosa. The sequence goes on along the minus strand of CM056606.1, from coordinate 3,197,793 downwards.
AGAATATAAAAGAACAATAAAGATGAGTCAATGAGTCAATACTTTATATGCTGTAATCCATTCTAACATTTTTGGACAGTATTTGTGGCATTTTGTGTATATTTTTAAAAATTGTTTGATATAAAATGATACAAAATGAATTTTTCTTAAGAATTTTTTAAAAATGAATAATAAAAAAAAAAATGGAGAATATACATAACAAGAATGTATGGTGTGGTTAATTTCAGATGCAATTTCCTTTTTTTTTTTTTTAATAAGTGCCATGGCTTATCCTACAAATTAGTACCAGTGTTGTTCTTACGAACTAGTTATATAAGCATTCACCTTTAGCACTGTATCAGAAGTAGGTTAACTAAACATTATCGATATCCCTTTTTTGATAAATTTACTGCCACTAAAAGGATTCTGCCAGGGTACCAAGTGAAGGTACGCTTGTAAGGGAACAGTAAAGAAGTAAAACTTGAAGTTTTTCTCTTAAAATAATATTATTTTAGGAAAGATGAACATACACTTAATCCATAATTTTTTTGCACAAAGTTACGGGTCTGCACTATGTACACTGGCAAGAAAATTCTGTAGAATACTTATAACATATATATGTAAGTAAATAAATCTCACATCTCTATGTACCAATTATATTGGTATCAAAAAAAAAAAAAATAAATGAAAAATTAAACCTAAATAAGGACATTCATATCAAGCTAAAATATCAGTTGTTATGGGAAAGATAATTTCCCTATTAATATTTTTCATATTTCATGATGGAATGTTAACTATGCTGCACCATAACATACATTCATTCACTCTTCAGACAACAAAAGAAATCCAAAATAAACACAGCATATTCAGGTTTCATCAGATGAAGATATGAAGTAAATATAGAAGAAGATTACCCATGCATTATCTGAATTACGATATATCGTATTTGATAAACGAAAAAGTATTACAAGATGTTAGCCTTATATTTTGCATAGAATTTATTTTCCAACTTTTTTAAGAAACCACACCTTTGGTTTTCAACTTCTTCCTATATTTTTCAAGATTTTACAGAAAAATTGCTTGTGGCCAAAATAAAAATGAACCTCAAAAGTTTCTTATCAATCCAAAAGTGCAACTGATTTACAGAGAAGGACCTAATCCAAGCTTATGTCAAAATTCAATCATATGATTAAAAAAACTGAACAGCTTATAAAATGTTCAGCACAACTAAGTTCAGTAGCAATAAAATTATCAAAATACTGTATAAACATGTTTATGTAAATAGATTTTTATTATCTTTATAATCTCATATACATCATGTATCATTTTACTTACTTATATAACAATAACCTATGATAATCATAATTATGAATGGTGAGATACCCAACAATGGTAAAAACCTGTATGAACTGGACTGAACTGTATGAAACCTAAGACCTTCTTGACCATTCCGAACTTAAAACCTTTTGAACTGTCTTAATACAAGTTACTGAAATGTCTAAATGAAACCATTTGGACTTTTTTTTTTTTAATTTTTTAATTTATAGGTAAATTTACCAAGGCGTTTATGTATTATCCAGTTGTTTACCAATAATTATCATTTGAAATGTTTCTCATAACTGATAATTTTGTTTCAAGTAACACAATAGAGGAAAGAGTGATCACACACTGTATATTGGTTTCATCTGGGCTCAGTTTAGATAGTTTATTGGGATTAGGCAGATTACACTGTAGGTTAAGAGAAGTAGTGAATAAACACATACTTGTATATTCATAACAGCCAATCAGCATACTTGTATATTCATAACAGCCAATCAGCATACTTGTTTATTCATAACAGCCAATCAGCGTACTTGTATATTCATAACAGCCAATCAGCATACTTGTATATTCATTACAGCCAATCAGTTGAAAGTTTCATAAATGAACTAATGACATATTTGTTTATCAAAAGAAGAATGACTGAAATGTTTAAATATCTGATGATAATGATTAGTTAACTACAGAAGCCATTTAATGCTTTATTCTGTAAATGCAATTAAAAATTTTCATACATTCTTCTATAAATAAGGTTTTGGCATATTTAAAACGGATAATGCATGAAACATATAATAATAACCAATAAAAACATGTAAACCCTTTCACACCTAAATTTTATATGGAATAATCCCATATCTGTATTTTGGATCACACCAAACATATTTAGGAATGAGAGGGCAAAGGAATGAAGAAATTGATAGATATTGCATACCAATTATGCATACATAGCCTGCTTAAAAATTACATACATTTCTTGTTGATATTTCATGTTAAAAAAAAAAGCATCCTTACAAAATCAATATTAACAACCAACCAAATTCATCTATGCATGGATAGACTGTTTTGATTGGTCTCACAAAACCTAAATGAATGACCAATCAGAATATTTCTATGCATGGTAAAATTAATCTGATTGGTCATACATCGAAATCTAAAACACACAGTGTTTCAACAAATAATTAATTTTTGTTTGTTCTGTCAACAATATATCATATACAAATTATCACCATAGATACAGTTCCCTGATTTTAGAGGGTTAAATCTTGTTAACCATTACACCTGGACACCATTTTTCAGAGGGTTAAATTTTGTTAACCATGATGTCACACTCATATTCATATTGTCTTGTAAAGCACTCACCTCCTCTTTTGTCTTATGAGACACAGTGAAGAGATCAAAAAAGCACTAATTTGTCATAACAAATAATCTATACTAATTATAAATTAAAAAACCGTTACAACTTTCCATTTATAACTTAAAGCGTTTCAAGTTCAAAATATGCTGTACATTACCATATTAGTGCTGGTGACGATGATAAGATTATCATTTCTTACGTAAGTATGACTATATTAAGTATTGCTCCATTTTTCTGATACATTTCCCAGAGAATGTTAAACTGACCAATATTTTCTCCATTATATTGTCAAGTATTTATACTGTGTTGTCATAGCAATGTGACCTTTGCACAACCCATGAGATACATGTATACAGAAATTATTTGATGAAGTGTCCTACATGCCTGTTAAGTTACGATATGCATAGCTATAAAAACTCTGCTCAACACTTCTAAGAAAATCACTTCTGATAGTAGTTGTAGTTTCACTCTTTGGTTGATGTACATGTGCATTATTTTTTTTTTACCATATTTTTTAATGTCATACATTAGCACATTAGATATAGATTAATATCCAGTATGAACTCAGCACCAGTCTGCGATGTAGTTAAAATCTGCAAACTGGGTTTGGTCATCTAGCAACAATGACTTCCTGTCCTTTGGTGGAGTTAAAATGGCAGTTTCCTGTGTGAATTCATCATCAAAATTACTAACATCCTCTGCATGCCTCTGTAATTACAACATAAGATTATGATGAAGTTTTTAGTTGCCGATATTCACCCTAACCCCACACAGATATTCATAAAGGGTTTAGTATTGAAACAATATAACATATAAAATTATCTTCTTGCTTTGAGCTTAGATTTATGAAAAAAAATTGATTTGGCGTGTGCAAAATAATAAAAATAACAAGAGGCCTAAAAGGGCCTGTGGAGCTCAACTGACAAAAATGGTTCTTGTGCCTTCATTTATATAAACTCAGTACAGGGACTTGAGCTGACGTTAAATGCTAAATATAAAAGCTGTAGGCCTTACAGTTTCAGAGAAGAATATTTTTAAATTTGACTTCCCATATAAGTATATGCAGATATATGTGCCCCTTGGTGGGACCAAAAATGACCCAGGGGCCTTTATTTGTACAAACCTGGTAAAGGGACTTGAGCTGATTAAGAAAGCTTAAAGCCTTACAGTTTCAGAGAAGAAGATTTTTAAATTTGATTTCCCATATATGCATATGTAGATATATTGGCCCTTAGGGTGGGACCAAAAATGGCCCAGGGGCCACCATTTGTACAAACTTGGTAAAGGGACTTTAGCTGATGTTAAATGCCAAATATAAAAGCATTATGCCTTACAGTTTCAGAGAAGAAAATTTTTTAATTTGATTTCCAATATATATGTATGCAGATATATGGACCCCTGGGGTGGGGCCAAAAATGGACCAGGGGCCACCATTTGTAAAAACTTGGTAAAGGGGCTCAAGCTGATATTAACTGCCAAATATGAAAGCTTAAGGCTTCATGGTTTCAGAGAAGAAGATTTTCAAAGTTGATTTTCCATTTTAAGCTGTATATGCATATGCTGATATACGGACCCCTGCGGTGGGGCCAAAAATGGACCGGGGGCCACCATTTGTACAAACTTGGTAAAGGGGCTCAAGCTGATATTAACTGCCAAATATGAAAGCTTAAGGCTTTATGGTTTCAGAGAAGAAGATTTTCAAAGTTGATTTTCCATTATAAGCCATATATGCATATGCAGATATATGGACCCCTGGGTTGGGGCCAAAAATAGACCGGGGGCCACCATTTGTACAAACTTGGTAAAGGGGCTCAAGCTGATATTAACTGACAAATATGAAAGCTTAAGGCTTTATGGTTTCAGAGAAGAAGATTTTCAAAGTTGATTTTCCATTATGAGCCATATATGCATATGCTGATATATGGACCCCTGGGGTGGGGCCAAAAATGGTCCGGGGCCACCATTTGTACAAACTTGGTAAAGGGGCTCAAGCTGATAATAACTGCCAAATATGAAAGCTTAAGGCTTCATGGTTTCAGAGAAGAAGATTTTCAAAGTTGATTTTCCATTATAAGCCTTATTTTCACTTTTTACGAAGTACGACAGAAAAACGCTAAAAACGCGTAACCTAGTTTTTGACAGAATTTCACGAAATGTACAACCTACATGTTTAGGGGTGTCTAGAAGCTAAATATCACATCAGATTTTGAATATAACCTATGGTTTCAGAGAAGAAGCTTATTTTAGGTTTTTTACATTCTAGGTCGCTGTGACCTACTTTTGGTTGCCATGGAAACCAATTGTACAAATTTTCATCTACTCCTTCTACGGATCATTCCTGCAAAGTTTTGCTAAAATTGGCCCAGTAGTTTCTGAGTTTTTGCTGTTAATGGACGGACGCACGCACGCACGCGCGCATCATGCCATAAGCTCATCTGGCTTTAGCCAGTTGAGCTAATAATAAATAACCAGTGAAAAAACAAACAAAAAACAAAAACAAAAAAAAATACTAGAGAAAATGTTCCTGTTTAAAACAGACTGCTTCATCATACTTTATCATATATTCATCATGTAAAATTTCATTCACAGGACTGAATTATTAAAGTTTTTGCCTTTGTCAAATCAGTTTTTCTTATGAAACCATAAATTGAATTATTTTTAGATGAGTTGACTGAAATTTTTAGCTTGATTTAATGAATTTGTCAATGAATTCCTATTAACATCAACTAAAACTAATTCAACAAATCTAACAAGAGGCCCAATAGGGCCTGTGATGCTCAACTGGCTGCATATGTAACACATTGTTTGTTTTTGTTTGTAATGCTGTTTAACGTTCAACTCAAGAATATTTCACTTATACGGAGACTGTCAGTTTTGAAATGATGGAGGACACTGGAGTATCGAAGAAAACCACGACCAAGCAGCAAGTTAACATACAAACTTTCAAAGATGAAGTGCTAGCGCCACTTGGCATTAATGCACAATGTCAGGGGTGAAAGGTGCTGTGATTCGTAACATGGAATTCTTAAAATCACTCGGCCATTGTGGCACCTGTAAGACAATGTAATGTGGTTACCATAATTGGTTCATCAGCTTAAGCTTGGGTCAATAAAAGTTTTCTCAGAAAAAAACATTATATATTTTGAATCCTACACAGTATACTTTCTATATTTAAAATTTGAGCTCAATTTGTGGAAAAAAGATCAACAATGGTAATTTTTGTTTTTTTTTTCTTCTATTTTTAGTTATGACGGCCATCTTGGATGTCAGGCCAGGTTGCCTGGTACAACCTTTAGTCAGGCCAACATTTGGACTTTCCACACAAAATTTCTTTCCAATTGGCCCAGTGGTTTCAGAAGAGAAGATTTTCAAAGATTTCGCTAAATATTACACCTTATGCATAATTCTTGAAAATCAGGTCAACAAAAAATTTCCCACAAAAACCGGTTAAATATGTTGAATCCCTCACGATATACTTTGTATATTTCAAATTTGAGCTTAATTGGTGAAAAATGGATCCACAATGGCAATTTTAGTGTTTTTTCTATTTATAGTAACAGCAGCCATCTTGAGTGTTGGACACGATTGTCTGGTACAAACTTTAGTCAGACCAACCTTCCACACCAAATTTGGTTCAAATTGCCCCAGTGGTTTCAGAGGAGAAGATTTTCAAAGAATTGATTTAATAATACACCTCATTAGTATAATTCGTAAAAATCGGGTTAACGAAAAATTTCTCAGAAAAACCCGTAATATATGTTTAATGCCCCGCTATCAACTCTCTACATTTCAAATTTGAACAAAAACGGTTAAAAATTGACTCAACAATGGCTATTTATGTGTTTTTGCTCTTTATAGTAACAGCTGCCATCTTGGATGTCGGGTGGGGTCGCCTGGTACAAACTTTAGTCTGCCCCACCTAGGGACCTTCCACACCAAATATGGTTCAAGTTGGCCCAGTGGTTTCAGAGGAGAAGATTTTCAAAGAATTGATTAAATATTACACCTCATTTGCATAATTCGTAAAAATCGGGTCAACGAAAATTTCTCAGAAAAACCTGTTACATATGTTGACTGCCCTGCTATCTACTCTCTACATTTCAAATTTGAACAAAAACGGTAAAAAATTGACTCAACAATGGCTATTTATGTGTTTTTGCTATTTATAGTAACAGCTGCCATCTTGGATGTCGGGTGGGGTCGCCTGGTACAAACTTTAGTCTACTCCACCTAAGGACCTTCCACATCGAATTTGGTCCCAATTGGCCCAGTGGTTTCTGAGGAGAAGATTTTCAAAGAATTGATTTAATATTACACCTCATTTGCATAATTCGTAAAAATCGGGTCAACGAAAAATTTCTCACAAAAACCCGTTATATATATTGAATGCCGCGCTATCTACTCTCTACATTTCAAATTTGAACAAAAACGGTTAAAAAATGACCCAGCAATGGGTATTTATGTGTTTTTGCTATTTATAGTAACAGCGGCCACCTTGGATGTCGGGCGGGGTCGCCTGGTACAAACTTTGGTCTACCCCACCTAGGGACCTTCCTCACCAAATTTGGTTCTAATTGGCCCAGTGGTTTCAGAGGAGAAGATTTTCAAAGAATTGATTAAATATTACACTTCATTTGCATAATTCGTAAAAATCGGGTCAACGAAAAATTTCTCACAAAAACCCGTTAAATATGTTGAATGCCCCGCTATCTACTCTCTACATTTCAAATTTGAACAAAAACGGTTAAAAAATGACCCAGCAATGGGTATTTATGTGTTTTTGCTATTTATAGTAACAGCGGCCATCTTGGATGTCGGGTGGGGTCGCCTGGTACAAACTTTAGTCTATTCCACCTAAGGACCTTCCACACCGAATTTGGTCCCAATTGGCCCAGTGGTTTCAGAGGAGAAGATTAAAGTTTACGCACGCACGGAAGCACGGACGCACGCAAAACCATGCCATAAGCTCAGCTGGCTATAGCCAGTTGAGCTAAAAATTCAAGATATCCAAGTTCAAAATAACCAGACTTTTGGTTTTTCAAAAAAATCATTCAGGACTTCAAAAAAAAAAAAAAAAAAAAAAAAAACTTGATCTGTAAATTGGAGACTTCCATGTTCAAGATTCAACCATAAATGTAATGTCATAGAACCAAATATCAACAACAGTCTGAATACAAGTAAACATGTACTTACCACAGTTGGAGTAAAAGGAGGTTTTACTCTCTTCATTAATAAATCATCCCAGCCAAGATTCTAAAAGAATATATAAAACACTTTGTTTATATAAAGTGAATCAAAGTTATATTAAACTGTTTTTAAACTTTTTACTGGAAAAGAAGTTAAACTATATACGTGTAAATGTACATGATTTACTGGATGATTTTTTTAAAGAAAATTAAAATAATTTCATAAATTATGCATCTAAATTATTTTTAAAACTCAAGTAATAATTGTTTTGCCATAGATGTCAACAATGCCACATAAGGATTATCAACAGTATGTTTTAAGTGGAGTGGAGTGGAGTGGAGTAATGGAGTTTCATACCACAGCAAGATAAAGGCAGTCAGTTCCAGGGCAATGGATTAAACCCCAGTGCCCCACTGAAAACCATCAAACCTTTGGCAGTCAGACAGACACTTTTTTACATTAAGAACTGTCTCAAGTGGGATTCTAACCTAGACCATAAGGGGGACTGTGATCCACCAGCATGGCCTTTAAGACTAATCGACAACCAAGGTCCAAGTGTTTTATGAGCTCTTCCTTACATGTACATTGGGCAGACAAGTTTTTTTAATCAAATGCCAAACAACAATTTTTTTTCCATTCCAAAAAGACTTAAACTGAAGATAACTGTACAGGGAGTGCTACAAATATATTTGATGGAAACTACAAAAACAGAAATTGATTGAATACTATAATTTATACCCTGAAGAAAGCTTGTTTTTTAACATCTTCAGCATCCCTCTCGCTGGATCCCAACCGTCTGTCTGGATTCCGCCGTAACAACTGAAAATATCAGAATTTGATAACTTACAATCAAATTTGACCCACAGGGAGTGCTATGTTTTGCTTTCCATCAAAGTTGGGTGATCCTAATATAGCTGAACATTGTTGGCATTCTGCTTTAAAAATATCAGAATTTGTTAACAAGAGACACAAAATGACTTGTCAATAAAAGTTTTCATGCAAACTTTATATCCAATCATCAATAAAAAACAAATTTATATATCTATGGAACAGCCAAGATATACATATATCTTTAAACTGAAGGGGAAAAAGCTTTTTTCTATTTTAATTAAAATCCATACCTTGTTGAAATTTTAATTGATCATTAAAAACTTTTAATTTGAAACAATATATGACATACATGTACATCAGTCATGGAAATAAGTGAAGATTTTTAAACAGTCCTTATCTGATTGCTTTAGCCTTTTTATTGTGTAATATATAGGAGACCACTAAAATGTTACCAGTTCTTCAAAGAAGTAACCATTCTCGGTGTTGGACTCGTTGTTATTTCCAACACTGTGTATATAATGGCATTTATGCATTATTTCAGATACAGTAATGTTACAAGTGTTGACCAAGAAAGACAATCTCACAATGCCAACAGGATGAGCTTCTCTGACTAGGGCATAAAATAATTATTTATTTATTTTATTTTAGCAAGATTTGAAAGTGAGAGGGCGTTGATCAAATGATAAAACTAACCTATTTATAATTCATGTGATAGCACTTACCCGTCTCATAATAGCTATGGCTTCCGTTGACAAAAACCTAGGATACCTGACTTCTTCATTAACAATACTATCAAATACTTCCTCTTCATCATCCCCGGGGAAAGGTGACTGTAAAAGGGTAAGTAAATAGATCACATCAATACACAAAGAATCCTCTAGATCACATCAATACACAGAGAATCCTCTTTATAATGTTAATGGATCACATCAATACACAGAGAATCCTCTTTATAATGTTAATGGATCACATCAATACACAGAGAATCCTCTTTATAATGTAAATAGATCACATCAATACACAGAGAATCCTCTTTATAATGTTAATGGATCACATCAATACACAGAGAATCCTCTTTATAATGTAAATAGATCACATCAATACACAGAGAATCCTCTCTATAATGTAAATGGATAACATCAATACACAGAGAATCCTCTCTATAATGTAAATGGATCACATCAATACACAGAGAATCCTCTCTATAATGTAAATGGATCACATCAATACACAGAGAATCCTCTCTATAATGTAAATAGATCACATCAATACACAGAGAATCCTCTCTATAATGTAAATAGATCACATCAATACACAGAGAATCCTCTCTATAATGTAAATAGATCACATCAATACACAGAATCCTCTCTCTAATGTAAATAGATCACATCAATACACAGAGAATCCTCTCTATAATGTAAATAGATCACATCAATACACAGAGAATCCTCTTTATAATGTTAATAGATCACATCAATACACAGAGAATCCTCTTTATAATCTAAATAGATCACATCAATACAGAGAATCCTCTTTATAATGTTAATAGATCACATCAATACACAGAGAATCCTCTTTATAATGTAAATAGATCACATCAATACACAGAGAATCCTCTCTATAATGTAAATAGATCACATCAATACACAGAATCCTCTCTATAATGTAAATAGATCACATCAATACAGAGAATCCTCTTTATAATGTTAATAGATCACATCAATACACAGAGAATCCTCTTTATAATGTTAATAGATCACATCAATACACAGAGAATCCTCTTTATAATGTAAATAGATCACATCAATACAGAGAATCCTCTTTATAATGTTAATAGATCACATCAATACACACAGAATCCTCTCTATAATGTAAATAGATCACATCAATACACACAGAATCCTCTCTATAATGTAAATAGATCACATCAATACACACAGAATCCTCTTTATAATGTTAATAGATCACATCAATACACAGAGAATCCTCTCTATAATGTAAAAAGATCACATCAATACAGAGAATCCTCTTTATAATGTAAATGGATCACATCAATACAGAGAATCCTCTTTATAATGTTAATGGATCACATCAATACAGAGAATCCTCTTTATAATGTTAATAGATCACATCAATACACAGAGAATCCTCTTTATAATGTTAATAGATCACATCAATACACAGAGAATCCTCTTTATAATGTTAATAAATCACATCAATACACAGAGAATCCTCTCTATAATGTAAAAAGATCACATCAATACACAGAGAATCCTCTCTATAATGTAAATAGATCACATCAATACACAGAGAATCCTCTATATAATGTAAATAGATCACATCAATACACAGAGAATCCTCTCTATAATGTAAATAGATCACATCAATACACAGAGAATCCTCTTTATAATGTAAATAGATCACATCAATACACAGAGAATCCTCTTTATTATGTAAATAGATCACATCAATACACAGAAAATCCTCTTTATAATGTAAATAGATCACATCAATACACAGAGAATCCTCTCTATAATGTAAATAGATCACATCAATACAGAGAATCCTCTTTATAATGTAAATAGATCACATCAATACAGAGAAACTTCTTTATAATGTAAATAGATCACATCAATACACAGAGAAACTTCTTTATAATGTAAATAGATCACATCAATACAGAGAATCCTCTTTATAATGTAAATAGATCACATCAATACACAGAGAATCCTCTTTATAATGTAAATAGATCACATCAATACACAGAGAATCCTCTTTATAATGTAAATAGATCACATCAATACACAGAGAATCCTCTCTATAATGTAAATAGATCACATCAATACACAGAGAATCCTCTCTATAATGTAAATAGATCACATCAATACACAGAGAATTCTCTTTATAATGTAAATAGATCACATCAATACACAGAGAATCCTCTATATAATGTAAATAGATCACATCAATACAGAGAATCCTCTTTATAATGTAAATAGATCACATCAATACACAGAGAATCCTCTTTATAATGTAAATGGATCACATCAATACAGAGAATCCTCTTTATAATGTAAATAGATCACATCAATACACAGAGAATCCTCTTTATAATGTAAATGGATCACATCAATACACAGAGAATCCTCTTTATAATGTAAATAGATCACATCAATACACAGAGAATCCTCTCTATAATGTAAACAGATCACATCAATACATAGAGAATCCTCTCTATAATGTAAATAGATCACATCAATACAGAGAATCCTCTTTATAATGTAAATAGATCACATCAATACACAGAGAATCTTCTTTATAATGTAAATAGATCACATCAATACAGAGAATCCTCTTTATAATGTAAATAGATCACATCAATACACAGAGAATCTTCTTTATAATGTAAATAGATCACATCAATACACAGAGAATCCTCTTTATAATGTAAATAGATCACATCAATACAGAGAATCCTCTTTATAATGTAAATAGATCACATCAATACACAGAGAATACTCTTTATAATGTAAATAGATCACATCAATACACAGAGAATCCTCTTTATAATGTAAATACATCACATCAATACACAGAGAATCCTCTTTATAATGTAAATGGATCACATCAATACACAGAGAATCCTCTTTATAATGTAAATGGATCACATCAATACACAGAGAATCCTCTTTATAATGTAAACGGATCACATCAATACACAGAGAATCCTCTTTATAATGTAAATAGATCACATCAATACACAGAGAATCCTCTCTATAATGTAAATGGATCACATCAATACACAGAGAATCCTCTCTATAATGTAAATAGATAACATCAATACACAGAGAATCCTCTCTATAATGTTAATAGATCACATCAATACACAGAGAATCCTCTCTATAATGTAAATAGATCACATCAATACACAGAGAATTCTCTCTATAATGTAAAAATGTCACATCAATACACAGAGAATCCTCTCTATAATGTAAATAGATCACATCAATACACAGAGAATTCTCTCTATAATGTAAAAATGTCACATCAATACACAGAATCCTCTCTATAATGTAAATAGATCACATCAATACAGAGAATCCTCTTTATAATGTAAATAGATCACATCAATACACAGAGAATCCTCTCTATAATGTAAACAGATCACATCAATACACAGAGAATCCTCTCTATAATGTAAATAGATCACATCAATACACAGAGAATTCTCTCTATAATGTAAAAATGTCACATCAATACACAGAGAATCCTCTCTATAATGTAAATAGATCACATCAATACACAGAGAATCGTCTTTATAATGTAAATAGATCACATCAATACAGAGAATCCTCTCTATAATGTAAATGGATCACATCAATACACAGAGAATCCTCTTTATAATGTAAATAGATCACATCAATACACAGAGAATCCTCTTTATAATGTAAATAGATCACATCAATACACAGAGAATCCTCTTTATAATGTTAATAGATCACATCAATACACAGAGAATCCTCTTTATAATGTAAATAGATCACATCAATACACAGAGAATCCTCTTTATAATGTTAATAGATCACATCAATACACAGAGAATCCTCTTTATAATGTAAATAGATCACATCAATACAGAGAATCCTCTTTATAATGTAAATAGATCACATCAATACACAGAGAATCCTCTTTATAATGTTAATAGATCACATCAATACACAGAGAATCCTCTTTATAATGTAAATAGATCACATCAATACAGAGAATCCTCTTTATAATGTAAATAGATCACATCAATACACAGAGAATCCTCTTTATAATGTAAACAGATCACATCAATACACAGAGAATCCTCTTTATAATGTAAATAGATCACATCAATACACAGAGAATCCTCTTTATAATGTTAATAGATCACATCAATACACAGAGAATCCTCTCTATAATGTAAATGGATCACATCAATACACAGAGAATCCTCTTTATAATGTAAATGGATCACATAAATACACAGAGAATCCTCTTTATAATGTAAATAGATCACATCAATACACAGAGAATCCTCTCTATAATGTAAATGGATCACATCAATACACAGAGAATCCTCTTTATAATGTAAATAATCACATCAATACACAGAGAATCCTCTTTATAATGTTAATAGATCACATCAATACACAGAGAATCCTCTCTATAATGTAAATAGATCACATCAATACACAGAGAATCCTCTTTATAATGTAAATAGATCACATCAATACACAGAGAATCCTCTCTATAATGTAAATAAATCACATCAATACACAGAGAATCCTCTTTATAATGTAAATGGATCACATCAATACACAGAGAATCCTCTTTATAATGTAAATGGATCACATCAATACAGAGAATCCTCTTTATAATGTAAATAGATCACATCAATACACAGAGAATCCTCTCTATAATGTAAATAGATCACATCAATACACAGAGAATCGTCTTTATAATGTAAATAGATCACATCAATACAGAGAATCCTCTTTATAATGTAAAAAACAGAGAATCCTCTTATAATGTAAATAGATCACATCAATACACAGAGAATCCTCTTTATAATGTAAATAGATCACATCAATACACAGAGAATCCTCTTTATAATGTAAATAGATCACATCAATACACAGAGAATCCTCTTTATAATGTAAATAGATCATCAATACAGAGAATCCTCTTTATAATGTAAATAGGATCACATCAATACACAGAGAATCCTCTTTATAATGTAAATAGATCACATCAATACACAGAGAATCCTCTTTATAATGTAAATAGATCACATCAATACACAGAGAATCCTCTTTATAATGTAAATAGATCACATCAATACACAGAGAATCCTCTTTATAATGTAAATAGATCACATCAATACACAGAGAATCCTCTTTATAATGTAAATAGATCACATCAATACACAGAGAATCCTCTTATAATGTAAATACATCACATCAATACACAGAGAATCCTCTTTATAATGTAAATGGATCACATCAATACACAGAGAATCCTCTTTATAATGTAAATGGATCACATCAATACACAGAGAATCCTCTTTATAATGTAAACGGATCACATCAATACACAGAGAATCCTCTTTATAATGTAAATAGATCACATCAATACACAGAGAATCCTCTCTATAATGTAAATGGATCACATCAATACACAGAGAATCCTCTCTATAATGTAAATAGATAACATCAATACACAGAGAATCCTCTCTATAATGTTAATAGATCACATCAATACACAGAGAATCCTCTCTATAATGTAAATAGATCACATCAATACACAGAGAATTCTCTCTATAATGTAAAAATGTCACATCAATACACAGAGAATCCTCTCTATAATGTAAATAGATCACATCAATACACAGAGAATTCTCTCTATAATGTAAAAATGTCACATCAATACACAGAATCCTCTCTATAATGTAAATAGATCACATCAATACAGAGAATCCTCTTTATAATGTAAATAGATCACATCAATACACAGAGAATCCTCTCTATAATGTAAACAGATCACATCAATACACAGAGAATCCTCTCTATAATGTAAATAGATCACATCAATACACAGAGAATTCTCTCTATAATGTAAAAATGTCACATCAATACACAGAGAATCCTCTCTATAATGTAAATAGATCACATCAATACACAGAGAATCGTCTTTATAATGTAAATAGATCACATCAATACAGAGAATCCTCTCTATAATGTAAATGGATCACATCAATACACAGAGAATCCTCTTTATAATGTAAATAGATCACATCAATACACAGAGAATCCTCTTTATAATGTAAATAGATCACATCAATACACAGAGAATCCTCTTTATAATGTTAATAGATCACATCAATACACAGAGAATCCTCTTATAATGTAAATAGATCACATCAATACACAGAGAATCCTCTTTATAATGTTAATAGATCACATCAATACACAGAGAATCCTCTTTATAATGTAAATAGATCACATCAATACAGAGAATCCTCTTTATAATGTAAATAGATCACATCAATACACAGAGAATCCTCTTTATAATGTTAATAGATCACATCAATACACAGAGAATCCTCTTATAATGTAAATAGATCACATCAATACAGAGAATCCTCTTATAATGTAAATAGATCACATCAATACACAGAGAATCCTCTTTATAATGTAAACAGATCACATCAATACACAGAGAATCCTCTTTATAATGTAAATAGATCACATCAATACACAGAGAATCCTCTTTATAATGTTAATAGATCACATCAATACACAGAGAATCCTCTCTATAATGTAAATGGATCACATCAATACACAGAGAATCCTCTTTATAATGTAAATGGATCACATAAATACACAGAGAATCCTCTTTATAATGTAAATAGATCACATCAATACACAGAGAATCCTCTCTATAATGTAAATGGATCACATCAATACACAGAGAATCCTCTTTATAATGTAAATAGAATCACATCAATACACAGAGAATCCTCTTTATAATGTAATAGATCACATCAATACACAGAGAATCCTCTCTATAATGTAAATAGATCACATCAATACACAGAGAATCCTCTCTATAATGTAAATAGATCACATCAATACACAGAGAATCCTCTCTATAATGTAAATAGATCACATCAATACACAGAGAATCCTCTTTATAATGTAAATGGATCACATCAATACACAGAGAATCCTCTTTATAATGTAAATAGATCACATCAATACAGAGAATCCTCTTTATAATGTAAATAGATCACATCAATACACAGAGAATCCTCTCTTATAATGTAAATAGATCACATCAATACACAGAGAATCCTCTTTATAATGTAAATAGATCACATCAATACAGAGAATCCTCTTTATAATGTAAATAGATCACATCAATACACAGAGAATCCTCTTTATAATGTAAATAGATCACATCAATACACAGAGAATCCTCTTTATAATGTAAATAGATCACATCAATACACAGAGAATCCTCTTTATAATGTAAATAGATCATCAATACAGAGAATCCTCTTTATAATGTAAATGGATCACATCAATACACAGAGAATCCTCTTTATAATGTAAATAGATCACATCAATACACAGAGAATCCTCTTTATAATGTAAATAGATCACATCAATACACAGAGAATCCTCTTTATAATGTAAATAGATCACATCAATACACAGAGAATCCTCTTTATAATGTAAATAGATCACATCAATACACAGAGAATCCTCTTTATAATGACTTCATCTACAGTTACTGACATGAAGATTCTAGGTTGCTTAAATGTTGTATATGTTAGAAAAATTCTTAAAAATAAGAAATGCACATGTATATATAGTAACAATTTGTGAAGTTTCATGGTGTATTCATCACATCAAATGTCTATTTAAGACACAAAGTTTTGTGAACTTTTACAAAAGGTTAGCAATTATTCCTTATATGCAATGTAATATCTTTTAAAATTCCTTTGAAAAGTTATACTACTGCAAAAATGAATACAAGCAAACAATTTTCATGAAATTTTTGAACTTTTTTAACAGTCAGTTTGTTAAGAGAACTCTAACAATTAAAGTGTTACAGTCTTGGCAAATCATTTGATTTCTACCGCCAAGGCTATTATATTGTAAAGCTTTCTTTTCCAAGTAAGGACCAAAACTTTGACCTAACTGTGACATCATGGCATAGTTTATACAAATGAGCTGACACCCAGTGCCAAAACAAGGTGTTGCACTGGTTTCATAAAAAAATTAATTTTCATCAAAAACTTACCTCTCCGACTAACATCTCAAATATCAGTACACCTAAACCCCACCAGTCGACTGAGCGGGTATAAGATGTCTCCGTTAATACTTCAGGTGCCAAGAACTCAGGAGTACCACAGAATGTGCTGGTTCTATCACCAAACCCCATACCTTCCTTACATAAACCAAAATCAGCTATTTTTAAATAACCTTCTTGGTCTAATAACAAATTATCTAATTTTAAATCTCTGAAAAATACAAATAAATATCATGAAAATGAGGGTTTTGAAACTTTGTTATAATGCATTTTTAATCAATAACTTTGTCCTTGCTTATCGCAAAATAGAGAAGGCCAGTGGTTTAAAAACTTTTTATAATACCCTTCAGTAACTTCGCCATCTTGCTTATAGCCACAGCAACTTGGGAGTCCAAAGGTCTATTTCATTTACACTTCTCTGAAGTCTTCCTTCCTATATTGCCCAACCGTTTATAATTATCAGTTTGCTTACCCAAGGTCGGAGGTTTATTCCAGGCACTCCAGTTTCCTTTAACATTTCAGAAATGACTGCCTCAATATGTGAAAGAATCCTGACTTGGGCATTAAATACCATTATACAATCCCTTTATAATCCAAATTCTGACTGAACAAATGGTAGCAATGAATCAAGGTTTTACTGTACATGAACCTATCAGAATTCGACACAAATGTAGGCACAAACTTTTTTAAAAGTCCTTTATACAGATACATGTATCTCTCAACTGTGTGGATGCATAACTTTTAAAAAGGTTGTCTTTTAAATTTAACAACAGACACTAGTGTAAATGCAGGGATATGGCAATAAGATTTCTTTAATTAGTGCAGGTGAGCTTAAAG